>CM010615.1:32849968-33149968 GCA_003430845.1 Xanthoceras sorbifolium
CCTTCAATAATCTGATCAAACACGGGTGGCTCTTTCCTCCATCAAAACCTCCATATTAATATGTAGTTCTCACCAAGTATTCCCTCCTTTGATCACAGAGAACACATAGCAGAATTTTCCTAGCAGACCTTGTCAGGAAAATACCTCAATGTGGACAACACAGGCACTAAATCTTGTTCCGTTGAGAGTGGTTGTGTTTCCAACCGATACGCAATCATTATCAGGAATGTATTTGAGATTGCCAACCGTTTGCTCCCTGAGGAACCACAGCTCAAAAGAAAACCATGCCACCAACAACTCACAAGGTTTACAATCTAAACTCTTGGCATATGGAGACTTCTTTTATTTTCTTTATAATCTAAAAATCCCCTTAACCCCCGCTTAATGGGTTCAAGTTTAAAACTGGAGTCCCCCGCCAAACTCTATAATCTTTAGGAAGCAGGAAACATAGCCTTTGGCAATATAGGTACTCATGAGAGGATTTGAATCTTAGACGTCTTGGAAAACAAACCACAAGTCTAACCATTATGCTAACCCCTCATGGGTCTATGGAGACTCTTCTTAACTATTTATTCTAAATATAGAAAATTCAAGTAGAAACAAAAAATTTATTCTTTTAAAAATAAAAGATGCAAAAGTCTGTGCAAAGTTTTTTTTCATTTGTATTCTTACGTCGAGAATTGGTCTTTAGCGTGTAAATTCTATAACGAATGTAAAAATGAAAAAGGAAGAATGCATGCATGAATGGTGGGTACATCTGGAGAAGATTGAGAGAGGGCAGAGAGAGAGAGGCATAGTAGGATGGAGATGGAGATGGAGATGATGAGGAGAGGACATTGTTGAAGGGGAAATTTAACCCCCCAAAGAAGGGAAGGCAAAAATGGGGGAAGAAAGTGTGTTTTTTTGGGGAGCGATAGAGAAGGAAAATGTGGGAGATGGGGAGGTTCAGGTATGGAGAATTGACACGTCCTATGCACACCTTGAACTTAGAATCCATATTTGAGAATCCATGGACACAAACTTGACCAGGTCTCGTCCCACAATCTATTATTCTATTATTTGCCTACTCTTACCCAAAACTATACAACTCCATGTATCGTTTTATATTGCATCACGTCTTTATGCTCATTTCGAATATTAAGATGACGATAGCCTCATCCACACAAAAATAGTAAATACATTAGGTACTAGGGTTATAATATGGGATCTCATCTTTATCGGTATTAATTTAATTTTTAATTAATTCTTTTTTAAAAGTAAAATAAAATCTAAATATTTTTTAATTGCAGTGTTTTAATAATAAAATTTAGAATTAATCCCAAAAACTAAAACTCAAAATCTGAAAAAGATGAAGGAACATTTTTTCTATCTTCAAAATTGTATAAAAAAAAACATAAATAAAATTAGTTTTAGATACAATATCAAACTTGAACACTTGATTTCTCAATTTTATAAATTTGAGAATTAATTTTCAGAATAATAACATATACCGTTTTAAATATTAAAAAGAAGAAGACTAAAATGTTTTTAGAGCATCTCCATTGCAAATATGTATTTTTGAGTATCTAAATAGTGTCACATCAGCAGTTCTAAATAATATGGATATACCTTGTTAAAAAAATTATAAAAATGCATATTCACTTCTTCAATGTGAATATCTAAATAGTAATTTTAAACCAATCGTCATAAGTCATATATTACATTCTCTCTCCATTCAATATGATAATTAAATGTATTGACAAAATGCTAAAATTTTATTGGTGAAAAAAGTTAGAAATCCTAGTCAGCATATCAAGGAGGATATCTACAATTAGAAACTATACTTGATATTCTGTAACTTTTTTTTTGCCACATCATCTCAATATTAAAGTTAGATAATTGCATTAGAGAATGTTTTCTTAACTTTTTCAATATAAATCATTTTCTCCAAATACATAATAGCATTGAAGATGCTTTTACTGTCTCCTGTAAAACGATGGTGTTTTTTAAGATTATTAGTCAAAAAAAAAGAATCATCAAAATTAATCCTCTAAAATTATGAATAGTTTTTATATTTTTAACTAGGACAAACTGAAATGGAGTACCCTTAATTATATGTTAATACCCTACCGTTAGTTGACTCAATTAAAAATAACAATTTGATCAAAAATTTTACTTGAAATGACACAATTACCTCTGGTTAAAAAAACTTTAAATGAATCTCTCCATTTCCAATTTTTTTTTATTTTTTAACCAAGGTAGTTATGTCATTTCAAGTAAAAATTATTTTTTACTAAATCAACTAATGGTAAGATAGTAACACTAACATATAATTAAGACTTAATTCACAATTTTCTTGCAATATAATTAAATATCAGGGTCTCTATTGCAATTTACCCTTGAAATTTAATTTCACCTCATAGGTAAACAATTACAAAAATACCACTAGCTTAATTTGCACTCATTAATATTGGGTCTCTTTCAGGGATTAGGATTCTCTCCTAACCTAAATTTTTTTAAAATTTTTATATATCTGAAGACATATGGCACATAACCAATTCAATAGTCAGAATTTTACTTTCTATTCTCCTTCTTTTTACTTACCCAAAACGTCAACATTTTTTTCCTGCTACCAAACGCACGCTTCATCTTTCAAGAACCCAAAATTTTATTCCCGCCACAACTGTTGGCAATAATCCAAACCACATGCCATTTACTCTCTGATTAGGAGTACTCATCAACGAAAAGCTGAAATTACAAGTTCTTTTTCACTTCTATGTGTTGTAACATGGAAAAAAGGTAAGTAAATTTTTTTTTTTTTTTTTATCATGGTTTGTATTATCTGCATTTTTTTTCTTCACCTCTATGTGTAGTTATACCAATATATACAATATTTCCTACTAATTTGTTTTTTGAAAACTGACAAGGAGCTTTTAAATCTCAAAAAAATTTTTGTTTATTTTTGAATTGCGATTGGAGAATATGTAACAGTTAGTTTGTAGTGGTGACAAAGAGAATCAATCAGAGGTATGTATTCAAAATTTTTTTTTTTTTCTTCATTCAAATTCTGTAATTATGTGATAAAAGAATCCACAATTGCCCAAGTGAAAAATAAAGAAAAACTTCACATATCAGTTTTCGCTTCAAAAACGGACATGTTAGGTATTTTTTTGCTATATCTCTATGAATTCGAATATTGTTGTAACTATGTACACCCTTTAAACTTTCAATCTATTTCCATCTATTGTCGTTGTAACTTCAAATATTAACTTTCAGTATTTGCTTTGAGTTTCCAAGAATCAAGTAGCACTACAAAGAAAATCTTGTTCTCTATCAAGGGAGGATTCATTGAATTTATAGTTTATGTATGAACTTTTTTTATTCTATTTCAATATTTATAATTGTAACTAAGTTTTTTTACTCTTAAGTTCTTTTGCTTTTACTCTTATGTTCTTTTGCAGAACTTCTAATTGCAACCTATGATGGCTACAAATGATGCTTACTCGAGATGTTTAAGTGATTCAACATTGAAACCTAGATGTGGTTTGGAATTTGATTCGAAGAAAGAGGCATATGACTTCTATAATATGTATGATTGAAATGTCAGATTTAGCATTAGAAGAAAGTCATATGGTAAGAACAATAAAACGGGTGAACTCACTTCAAGGATATTTGTTTGCTCTAAACATGGTTTTCAATCAAATGATAGGAGAGATTTTTTTACAGTAAAACCTAGAGCATAGACAATGACCGATTGTGATGCTCAAATGTCAATTAAGTTAAGTAGGTAGAAAAATAATTTTTTTGTTACTCATTTTGTAGAAGGTCATAACCATCCTTTAACTATAAGAAAAACAGTCTTCTATCACGGGCAATACTCGTTGTAGAGGTGTATCCACTACGAGCAAAACGTCCGTTGTGGATGAAGGAGTGATGGAAAGTGTCACTTTTCCACCACAGTTATTGCCCGTGGTAGATACCGTAATTGACAACAGGTATAGCCCACAATCAATAACAATTGTTACAACGGGCAACGACCATTGTGAATAAAATAAATACAACGGTTTTTGCCCGTTGTTAACAATTTATGTACAACGGTTGTTGCCCGTTGTTAGTAATATAATTGACAGTGGGCGGGTGCCCACGATTATAATGTATTCATAACAGACTTTGCCCGTTGTTAATAATTTAGCGACAACGGACTTTATCCGTGGTTGATGCTTTTTTTTTTAATTTTATAAAAAAATTATTTTAATTTGATTAGTAAAATGAAATTTTGTTGTCTTATAACATCAACTAATAAATTTAAATAATTGAACATTAACACCCAAAACATTACAACAAAATAACATTAACATTAATTTACAACAAAATAACACAAAATTCTAATTAAAATACTCAACTTCTAATATTATATTCACACCCAGAATAATACCTGAATTGTAACTATGTCATAACTTACAAAAGTAAATAAAATCATAATATGTAATATATTTTGAAGGCCAAGCAATATAAGTACCCCTAGCATATTCAAGTATATGTAGCTCACTAGTTGGGCGACACAAAGGTACTTTACTCACCAATATCTTCTTTACAGTGATTTTCCATTGATACGGACCAAGAATCATATGATGAACTAATGCTTATGGATCAGTGCATTCAATTTCAGCTTCTGCCATTACCTCTCCACTACCAATCCAATGCAATAGCTTGCATTTTTTACCCTTTTGAGATGAAGTATCTATTTCATTTATGGAAACCCCAGGCGGTGTGTAACATCCCTAATTTCGAAAAATTAATTTTGAACATGTGAATATAAATTTTGTGATTTGAGGGGTGTAAAATGTAATTAAATGTATGTTTATTTTTATGGTTTCCAGGTGGACCAGATGGAACGGTCCAGAACTGATGCATGAAGGAAAAGGAGTGAAAAACTGGGGCAGTGTGTACCGCGACCACAGATCGCGATGAGCTACTCGCGGCGAAAAATGGCATTTTCGGGCAGTAAGCAACGCGACCTGGTCACCGCGACCACAGATCGCGCTAACTGACTCGCGATAAAAAGGTAAAATTCTGGCAGTGAGCAACGCGACCACCAGCGCGACCAGCGTACCGCGATGGGTGATCGCGATAAAGGAGGTGGAGTTGCTCCAGTGAGCAATGCGACCTGGTGGCGCGACGACGGTCACGATGACCGAAAGATTATAAAAAAAAAAAGTCATCGCAGAAATCCCTAGAAAAATAGAAAGGGGAAAAAAAGAGAGACCGAGGGAGCAAGAGAGAGAAAGAAAGAAAAGAAAAAGAAGAAGAGAAGAAGAAGAAGAAGAGAGAGAAGAAGAAGAAGAAGAAGAAGAAGAAGAAGAAAAGAAAGAGAAAAAGAAAAGAGAAAGAAGAAGAAAAGAAAAGAGAAGAAGGGAAAGAGAAAGGAAAAAATGAAAATTCAGAAGGAAAAAGGCGTAAAAACGGAATCCAGGTAGGTGTACACTGATTATTGAAGTTGTTATAATTTTCGTTATGTATATTTTCATTTGAAGTTTTGATATTTTGTCAAATTGAGTATTAAATTGATTTATGGATTTTGTATAATTATGTTTTGTTTACGAATATTGTTAGAAACTGTCTGAAAAATAATTAGGGAATATGATAGTATAATGAAATTTCTATGTTTTCAAATAAATTGTTTTGCGAGTAATGTTTGGAAACGATTTTGGAAAAATCGTATATAATTATTGTTTCATAAATATTGAAAATAATTGTAGAATGTATTGATAGAAGTATAAATGAAAGTTTTGGCTTTGTGAAATTAATTGTTGATTTTGAAAGAAACGGAAGGTTTTGATATGAAATTTACGAAGTTTGTATTACGAATATTGTTTGTAAATTCTGATACTTGAATTTAATTTTGATTTGTGAATTATTGTTGAATATAACGAGTTGAGACTATTGTATCTTGCGGGGCAAACCTGGCAAGGTCCAGTTTAGGCGAATCCCGGAGATAGCCATTGTACTGATAGTGATGACTACTGCATCTCGCAGGGTAAACCTGGCATAATCCAGTTTAGGCGAATCCCGGAGATAGCCATTTCACTGTATCCATGACTGTTGCATCTCGCGGGGCAAACCTGGCAAGGTCCAGTTTAGACGAATCCCGGAGATAGCAATTGTACTGATAGTAATGCCTGCTGCATCTCGCGGGGCAAACCTGGCAAGTCCAGTTTAGGCGAATCCCGGAGATAGTCATTTCACTGTATCCATGACTGTTACATCTCGCGGGGCAAACCTGGTATAGTCCAGTTTAGGCGAATCCCGGAGATAGATATTGTATTGATATTCCTGACAGTTACATCTCGCGGGGCAAACCTGGCTTAGTCCAGTTTAGGCGAATCCCGGAGGTGAACGTTACACCGATGTTACAGATATAGAAATGTATAATAAGTGTATGGTCAGATGGAGAATGAAAGTGAACAAAATGTTTGTATGAATAAAATGTTACAGAATGAATAAAATGATTATAAAACAACTGAAAACTAAATGTTGTATGCTTTACTGATTGAATTTAGATGCTTTTATTAAACTGTTTTTATATGATTTCTTTCAGTGAGAAAGTTGAAGATTGAAATGTTTTTATACGATCGTATTGGAATATTTTTATTATGAAATGATTATTGATTTTGATACTTGAGTTTAGTGTACACCCACTAGGCATTATTGCTTAGCGCGTTGATTTTATCACGCGCAGGTATCAGAGACACAGGGGGAAACAAAGAATAGAGAGGAAGTAGCAGCAGATTGAAGGTCCAGAGTCACAATTCTTTTGAGTAGTTACAATTGAATTTTAATTGTATATTGTATTTAGTTAAGCATGCATATACAGAAATCTGTAATTCGACATATATATATATATATATATATGTTTTGTAAATAAGTGCTTTATGATTTATATTCTTTTCAAATGTTTGTAAATATTAATTATATATGTTTTATTTGAAACTGTTTGGAAGTCGCACTAAACGGCAGAGTACGCATTGATTTGAAAATTTGGATATATAAGTGTTGGAATTATATTGTATTATATTTGTTTTATTGAAAATAGGTTTTAGGAAATCAGAAAAATAGAGGAAACTCTGCCGAAATTTTTGAAAATAAAATTTGATGGGCTCACTAGAAACATATTTGTAAAATATAAGTTATATGATTTTCATTGGTTTGTAATTTATAAAGTGAATTAAGTAAAGTTTTGAAAACCCGGTAGCGCTCCCTGGGTTGATTCAGACGAGTCGGGTCAGGGGGTGTTACACGGTGACTAACATAACCACAAAAAAAATACGTATTAAAATAAAATATATTTTGACTAGTATACAACTTTAACTAATATTTTGTGAATAAAATATTACCTTTAAAGAAGATTCGATAATTTTTGCAATTTCATTACTTCCTTGCCTATTTGATGCAGTTGGATATTGCCCCTACCAAAATAACAAGTATTTTTTTTTAGCTAATTTCGGTTTAATATTATATAAGAAATAATGCAGCAAAACAGTAACATAAAAAACGAGTAAATCTTATAACAATAAATTAAAAAGGTAAAAGCATGAACAAAATCTGAAACATTTACCTGATGCAAGCTTGAAGACGTTAATCTTCCTTCAATTACCGATATATAATTGGTCTGAAATTGAAATGCACTTAAGATCAAATTAAAATATCATTTAATAAAATTAAAGTAGTAGCATAATCTACGTAACATTATCTGCATAGTTAAGAAAACAGATTTCATTTCAAACATTTGTTGCCTCAGAGCTTTCATCTCTTCTTGAAGCTAAGTTGTAGTTTGTTTACCAATCAAAGCTGTCTGTACTCTAGTTGGTGTTACACCAAATCCCAGTCTACGGACGCGCCCTCGATACTCATTTCTTAAAATTTGAGATACTGCATCCTCTCTAATTATTATTGTCTTATCCAAAGAAATAGTCTCCATTTAAATATCATGATAAATAATAATGATATCACAATAACTAAGAAAATATAATAAATTTATAATCTATAACACAACATAAAAAATAAACAAATAAACCAAATCATACAATTTTTTTCTCCAACATTTTCATTCACCGGCGTGGATGCTTGAACATGTTCATTTTCTTTTTCAAAATTTTACTCTTTCTCTTTTTGTCATTTTCTCTTATGATCATGGAAGATAAAACACTCTCTTAGACACTGATATAATACCCAAAAATTGATACAAATTCCAAACTTTAGTTGAAAAATATAATTAACATGTTTAACAAAGAACTCTCTTTTTATAAGTAACATGAGATTATGAGAATAACAGACCAAAAACAGAGTAGTCGAACAAAATATTTTTCTCTACTAAATATGTTAATACAATCTTTTGAAGTTGTTGCATGCCTTAAACTGCAAAGCTGGTAACGGCATGGTGCTAGTGGCCAACCTATCTACATTATAACAACATGTGAAAATCTCAATATTTTTACTTTCTGAAATAAAAGCACCTCTTAAGCCTTAGCTATTAGTAGTTCCCTAAATTGTAATTTTTTATTATTATTATTATTATTGTTTAACAACTCAAAAACTATCATTAAAACATAACTATGTACAAGGGAAGGGAGGAGGGCTCTTCTGGGGAAGATATCAAGGCCACCAAAACTGAGATGTGATTTTATAGTCTGATCTATTTTTCTTTTTTGAACTTTTTGGTTTCATGTTGTGGTGATTTTGTTTAAGTTTGGCTATATGTGTAATGTGTTGATGGATGTGTATTTGTAATGCAAATTAAAAGGGTCACAGTGTTTGTCAAAAGTGAATTTTACTAATATAATAAATTTCATTTGTGTTCAAAAGCATTTTTATTTTAAATGATAAAGGATGCGTATTTCCTCACATTAAACTAATCTAGTTGATTTTTGTCTGCACTAAATATTTAAAAGTATATATTAACAGTTTTGCATTAGTGGTAGTATAAGATGTTTATGTTATTTTTGATGAAATATCTATATGTGTGAAATTGGATCCAAATTTGAGGGAGTTTGTAACGCCCCTAATTTTTCGTAATTATGAAAAGTATTATTATTAATTATTATTAAGCATGCAATAGTTAAGTATGTAATTTATGTTGGTGGAAAGTATATATATTCGGTATATGGTTGAAAAATAAATAGTGATTTCAATCGAGTTAAATCTCATTAGAGATATATTTTCATGGTGCATTTGAATGATAATGAGTCCAATTGAATATTGGTGAAGTCAATTTGGTAATTAGATAGGTGTGGAATATTTTTGGAATAATTATCGAGATGGGATGTGATTAATTGTAAATTGTTTGCCATTTGGTGATTTGTGAAAGTCAAGGGAGCAAATTACAATTGTGAGATATTTATATATAATATAATGTTAGTGGATGGTGGTGGAGAACAATATTATTGCATGACAAACCTTGGAAGCACAAAAAGCAAAAAAAAAAAAAACAATTGAAGAATGAATTGAAGAGATAAGAGAGAGAGGCGGAGAAAACAAGAAGAAAAAAATATATAATATATTGTGATAGTGGAAAATTTCACTCAAGTGGAAGTCAAATAAGAAACTTAAAAAAAAAAAACAAACAAGAACTAGATGTATTGTTTACGAAAAATATTTTGAATTGATTTTTGATATGTTTTGATTATAGTAATATTTCGGAGAATATTATTAAAAGTAATTTCGTATATATTGTTTTGCGATTTGTTTCGAAAAGTGATTCGGGGCATTTGGATTTACTATGGATTTATGATATATAATTGCATGTGATTTTAAATGTGATTTGAAGCGATTTCTAGATTCAGAAATATTTTCGGAAACGATTTTGTAATTTGCTTGTATATATATATTGATGCGATTCGAATTCCGGAAATGTGTATACTGATTTGGATATGATTTCAGAATTTAAATAGACGATTCTGTTCGGAATGAATTAAATGATTTTCGAAAAGTGATTTGGCTCTGATATATGTAAACATAGATATGAATATAGGAGATTGACATGTCAATTAGATTCTCTGAGTAGTACTACACCTATATGTTATGATTGAGGTACCACCCTTTGCGGGTTGGAAAATCTGATCTGGGATACGTAGTGGGTTCTCCGTTGGTATCCATCTTTATTCTGTATAGCCCGTAATCCAATCCGAAAAGTATGTTTAGTATATCAGGAGCCTAAAATGGAAATAGAAATGAAATATAATTTGTTATATGATTTGATTTGGTATTAATAAGTTTGATACGATATTTTATTCAGATTTCGGAAGATGTTGTTGATAATTGCTTTGATAGGATATTTGTTACCGAGGGATATATATATATATATATATATATATATATATATATATTTGAAATATTTGATTTAATTGTGCCCCATATGTTGGTTTTATATGTTATTTGCGTTATTGGATTTTGGGTACACCCACTAAGCGTTATGCTTAGCGTGTTGAGTTTCTCACACACAGGTAAGAGAGTTCATGAAGAAAATAAGGCTGAAAAGAGTTGAGTCTACAGTGATTGAGTCCTGAGTCACATCGCTCCCGCATTTTTGATAGCCCACTATATCTTTGATGTTTTATATGTATTATATCGGCATGCATGGACAAGAATGTTTTTGTAAATATTTGAAACGGTATTTAGTTTTTATGTATGTTTGTAAATATTTGTAATATTTGGGCCCATGGAATTTAATGTTTTTTAAGTTGAATATTTATAAGTATTTTGATATAATTTGTTTTGATAAGTCGCACCGGATATGGAAGGGTACGCAATTTGATTTGAGATTATAGAAGTGTGAATTTTATGAATTGTGAAAACAGGTTTTGGAAAGTCAGAAAAACAGAGGGAAACTCTGGCGAAATTTTCAGAAACTATTTTGGACTATTGATTTCGATTTATGTTTATGTATATGATTTTAAGTTTTCGATAGTATAATTTTAATGCTAACTGTATAAGAAGGTGCTTCCGTTAGTGTTTTCAATTTTTCGTATCCGTATATATCTGTATCCGGTAGCGCTTCTCGATTCAGTCCGAGCGGATTCGGGTCTGGGGGTGTTACAGAGTTTGGTCTAAATTTGTGAAATTTGGTTCAAATTGGATCAAAAAACGATCATGTTCAGCAGCAAAGAATATACATAAAATCTGAAGACAACCCTATACAAAGAGCCCTTAGAAAAACAAAAAGAATAAACCCTCTGTAGATTATAACAGCCTCCCAATTAAGATTTATGAAGAAGAAATGAATACTTTTGAAGTTAGCAGAAATAGATATTTGAAGACATGCCCAAAAATGAATTTTGTCCCACATAACATATTCAACATTAATACTACTAAAACAACTCCACTATAGAAAAAAAAATTATCATTTATCATCATAAGGAATTCCTAGTCCTCTAACAAAATTACACAAAACAGAACCAACATAATTACTAAAACAATTATGTCCATTGTATAATGTAGTCAGAATTTGTTTAATAGTCCAATAAAAGGTAATAGGTCATCTAGTGAAAATCTCTACATAAAGACAATATAATGCCCCTAATTTTGCATAAATAGAATAAATATCCTTGGATTATTATTAATTATTATTGAGCATGTAAAAGTTAAGTATGTTATTTAAATTGGTAAAAAGTATATATATAGTCGATATATAGTGTATAAACGAATAGTGACTACTTAGAAATATTATTTTCATGGTGCATTTAGAGAATAATAGGTCCAATTGAATATTGGTGAAGTCAATTTGTTAATTGGACAAGTGTGGAATATTTTTGGAATATTATTGAGATGGAATGTGATTGGTGGGTTAATTTGATAATTAAAGAAAAATTGGTAAATTACATGTGATTAAGAGTAAATTTGTGCCATTGTAGAATTTTAAGAAGCTCAAGGGAGTAATTTGTAATTAAGAAGATATTTATAATATATATATATATATATATATATATAATGTGAGTGGAGAACAACTAAAAATAAAAATTGAAAAGTCAAATAAACAACAATTAGCAACCAGAAACTAAACAAGAAAACAAAAAAAAATTTTGAATTGAAAATAGAGCAGAGAGTTGGCGTGAGAGAAAAGAAGAAAAGAAAAAAAAAAAAAAAGGCCGAAGAAGAAAAAGAAAAGAAAGGAGAAAAGAGAAAGGAAAAGAAGAAGGAGGAGGAGGAAGGAAAAGGAAAAAGAAAAGTGTTAGGAAATTATCCAGGTTTGGTGTACACTAGTTTTCGTATATTAATTTTTTTCAGAATAGTTCGGATTTATCGAATTTTATTGATTTTGAATTGTTTGAACTTTATGGGTTTTAGTATGTGCTTTGATTTGAATTTTTCCGATCTTTGAATATTTATATATATATATATACACACACACGTTTATTTACTTGAATGTTTCGATGTTTTGATCTACTCGTATTTCGATTTATAACGATTATGTTAGAAAAAACTGTTTGAAAATTATATTTGTTGACTTTAATTTAGATTTGTCAATTACAGTTGTTGATTTTGAAATGAAAACAATAAATTGATATGAAAATTGGAAAATTTTGTATTGTGAATGACCCTAGGATACTTGAACATAGAAAACGGATATAGGAGGTTGGTATACCAGCTGGGTTATTTCAGCAGTACTGTACCGATATTGATATTGATCTTGATATTATATACCTCTCTAAGGATTCGTCCTGGGGTAGGGAGTTATGATCTTGATATTATGTACCTACCTAAGGATTCGTCCTGGGATAGGGAGTTATGATATTGATATTATGTACCTCCCTAAAGATTCGTCCTAGGGTAGGGAGTTATACGTACCACCCTTGGATGGAACAGGCCTCAAATGCCGGTCCTAGGGTTGGGAGTTATGTTCGACGGACAGCCACTGAGTTGTCGATGTCGAATGGCCCATATTCCAGTTCAGAAAATTATGTTGAGTATACCAAAGAACCAGGATTGAAATGAATTAAATAAAATGTTTAAAGCGAATTTAGAAATTGATTTCGTACAATTTATTTCATTGATTGAATTGAATAATGATATGTTTTTATATGTTAGTGTTATGACATTTTATTTTGGAAATTTATTTGAGTTGCATATAATATGTTTGAATATGATGTTATTTTGAAAAATTATTTCGTGCATTTTATAAATAAGTTTAATGTATACCCACTAAGCATTATTGTTTAGCGCGTTAATTTTATCACGCGTAGGTAATAGAGATACCAGCGGAGGAAAATACTAAAGAAGAGGTAGCTGCAAACAGAGATTCAGAGTCACTATAACTTTGGGTAGTTATATTTAAACTTTGTATGTATCTTATTCAGTTAAGCATGCATATATAGAAGTCTGTAAAGTTGTTTATATATATATAAGTTTTTGTAAATATTTGTTTAATGGTTTATGTTTTCAAAGTTTTATAATTATAACGTATGTATTGTTTTATTGTAAATGTTTGGGAAAGTCGCACTATATGGAAGAATGTGCATTTAATTGAGAAATGAGTTTTGAAGTGTTAATATTATATTATTTGAGTTTTTGTTGTAAAACAAGATTTTTGAAAAGACAGAAAAATAGAGGAAACTCTGGCAAAAATTTTCAAATTATTTGATGGGCTCACTAGAAACGGTTTTGAAAGTCAATTACATTTGTGTTTATAAAGATTTCAAATTATAAACTCATATTAGAAAAGTTTTGAAAGTCGGGTAGCGCTCCTTGGGTCGATCCAGACGGGTCGGATCAGGCGGTGTTACAGACAATTTTTGCTTGTACACTTCCATGCAATGGCGGAGGAAGCTTCGGTTCAGGGTGGGCTCAAGCCGCCTCACAAAGTTTGTGATTGGTTACCCATATTATCATACAATAGTTTCTAATAGTTAAGTGCTTTTATCATACAATAGTTTCCAATAAAAGACCAAGACCTTCCCTATCTTCAATCGAAAAGGCAGAAACCCAGAAATATACAAAAAAAAAAAAAAAAAACCCAAATTGATGAAGCTAAAGCAGCAGAAAACATACTTGGGCCAAGAAGTAACACTAAGATGAAAGCAACGGAGGATGAGAGAGGCGGTAAGTGCCGGACCTGAAATGGCAAATGACGGAGCGACGACGGAAAGCAAAGGAGGATGAGAGTGGTGGGCTGCTGCTAGTTGGGGGAGAAAAATGAAGGAAAGTTAGGGTTTATATATATATATATATATATATATATATATATATATATATATATATATATAATCGAATTCGGGTCAAAACGACCCGACCCGTAATCGACTCAATTGTATGTTGCGCCATATCTGATCCACAACGGGCCACTAAATGCCCGTAATAAATAACAGATATCCATCACGATCACTAGTGGCCCATTGTGGATATCATTGACGACCACGGGCTCTTAAAGGCCCGTGGTGGATAAATGTCTTCTACAGCGAGCCATGCATACCCGTGGTAGATAGACTGTTATAGTAAACCATTTTTCTTCTACTAAATTTAGTACAAGAAGAGTGTATCCATATGCTACTTTCTCAGCGAAACATAGCTGCTTCACAAGCAATTGAAGTTGATTTAGTAGAAGAATTAGGATTACACTTAAATCTTCATATCAGTTGATGGGGAAGCAAGTGGGTGGAAGACAGCCCCTTGGGTACATAAAACAAGACCAAAAGAACTACATTATAGCAAAAAGACAAAAAAAAAAATGGCATATGGTGAAACAGGAAGTTTACTGAATTACTTTTTTGATCAGACACAAAAAAATCCATCATTTTCCATTCAGTACAGTGAGGAGCAAATAACAAACATTTTTTGGGCTGATATTAGAATGATCATTGATTATGGTCATTTTGGAGATGTTGTGAGTTTTGATATAATTTACAAAATTAATAAGGAAAATAGGCCATTTACAGTTTTTTGTTGGTTTGAATCATCATCGAGAAACTATTGTATTTGGGGCAGCTTTAATGTATGATGAGACTACTGATTCATTTATATGGTTGTTTGAAAAAATTTTGCAGGCGATGTTTGGAAAGGCTCCAAAAACTATTATCTTGCAATTGTCGAATTTTTGAGACAAAGGGAGTTTTGTATAGCCACATCATTAAAGTTTTAAGAGACAACATGAATATAAAAGAAATTCATGCTCAATATCTCTTGAAAAAGTGGACAAAACAAGCTAGGCCTAAATGTGTGCAAGACATATATGGACGTGTAATTCAAGAGGACCCTAAGTTACAACAAACAAGTCGATACAGGTCTTTATGTTCTATGTTCACAAGAATATCAAGTAGAATTTCTGAAAGTGAAAATGCATACAATCTAGCAAATGAGCATGCTAGTAACTTGGCAAGGTTAGTTAAAGACATTTTGCATTTAGAAATGAATGGCAATGAGCATGTGAAGGACTAAAACTCTCAAGATACCAGTATTGTAGTGGAATGCACTCAAAATGATCATCTTATAAAAGCAAAAGGGCTAAAGAAGAAAGAAACGTGTCGAGAGCGACGTAGATTTAAAAGTAGTTTAGAGGTTTCTTTAGCAAAGAAGAAGAAATTGAATCCTCCTCAACATTCTAAGGTATTTGTTTTTTTTCATTCAATATTGCTATAATATTTGTGTTTACGGCGGCATGTTCACAATACATTTAGGGTAACATAGGAACTGTAAAGTAATAGTTAATAAATTTAAATTTGTTAGTTATTATTTTTATTTCAGTTTATTCATATACATAATCATGTATTGTCTTAAATGAATTGTAGGCAGCAGCTCATTTGCTTCCTATGATCATCAATGAACATTACAAACCAACAATTAATAGTCATTCTTTAGTAAGTTTCCTATAAAATTTCTATTATATCTTATAGTTCTTTCTTTTCTTTTTTCTTTGAATTTATTATATTCTAATTAAATTGATTTTTTTAACAATTAAATGCTTATTATATTTCTTGCACATATAGGAGTTCTATCAAAAAGTTGTAAAAACAAACAAGCTTCTGCTTCAGCTATTGTGCATTCAGTATCAGGATCTCCTATTGAACAATCCCAAAAAGCTTAGTTGCAATCTTTGCTTCAACAAAATGAAAATAGATTTTCATTTGGAATTCAAGACAGCCAAGCTACTAACGATACCAACTCAATATAATGTTCTCATTATTTTGATATCATGCTGCTTATTTGTAATGATTTTTTTTAATGATAATTTATTGTTATTGTCACTGTTCAAGTAATGTTATTACAATTTGCATCTAATTACTGCAATGATATTCTACAATAAGGAGATATGCAATGATATTCTATAATCACGAGATAACTTGCTTGTATGAAAACTTTATATGCTTAAATAACATATAAAGTATTATGTTTTACATTAATAATATTGAGTCAAATATGCTGGCCACATGAAATGCCTAGTTAACCAAAAAACAAAATCTTTTTACATTCAAGAAGCACTCAACATGTGCACAACATATTTGCCTTTACAACTTTGTAGAATCCATGTCTCGACTCTATTATCAGGCAGAAGATCCAATTAGAATATTATTCGATGATGTAAATCATCTCACCCTGATCATTCCTGACAATAGCCCCAACACCAATTATGTTGCAACTTTTATTAACAGCAGCATCCACATTTAATTTGTACGGGTAGGTTGGAGGAGACCGATTTGTATACACTTACCATAGAATGAGCAATCCAAACAACACTTCTTCAGATGTCATAAGCTGGAAGAGACCAATGCTTACACTTATCCAAGGAGTTAGCTACTTCAAACTATAAATCCTCACAACCAAAGCTCCTCTCGTCGTGAGCAAAGACATTTATTTTCTTCCAACAAGCCAAGCAGTGACTACAAACTGAGCGAACATTCATTCTCTCTATAACTTCTATCCATAAAATCTGGCACTTCCAGTTTACAAACCTCTATCACAGAAAAGGCAAGGACTTCAGCTTTTTAAAATGCAATTATACAACAAAACACATAGGATGCTCAATAGAATTTCCAGCTTCTTCCAGCAATGTAATAACTCAAACTTCTCTTAATTAACCAACCCACACTACCTTCCTCTAAAGATGCCAACAACTTATCAAATTTCTCCAAACCAATTCATTTAACATTTCCTTAAAAAATATAATGCAAATAAAATTGACAAATGCACTAATAGGAATGATGATCATCATTATCAAAAGAATTCTGGATCTACATCAGATGATGGTGCACCACAAGTTCAAGAAACAACCATCATTTGACTTGAACCATTAGTTTGTTATGGTTGTTTGTTCAGGCAGGAAATTCTTTTGAGATTGTTATTCACAGAATTCCTACTCTCAATCAGTATATAAACATGTCTATGTATTGTGTATCATTATTGTTTTCTGATTAATCAAATACACTTGAGAATTCTCACTACTTCTCTTTTCATTGTTTTCTGTTTTCCTCATTCTGTTTTTGTTCTTCAATTCTTGCTTCCATTGAAGCTCAAGAATCTCATTATGGTATCAGAGCACAACTCCACAGCTTCTATTCTTGCTCATCACACTGTTGATGCCTATCGTATCACAATCCATAGAAACTCAAGGTTGCCAACGCAGCTGAAGCTCAAGCTCACAGTGAAGCTCAATCACAATAATTTTTTGCTTTGGCGCTAGCAGGTACATGCTGCTATTAAAGGTAATCGCCTCTCTCCATTCATTGATCCAACGATTCCAAATCCAAATCAGTTGAATCATGATGGTACTATCAGCGAGGCTTTTCTAGATTGGGAGCAACAAGACCAAATATTGATGTGCTGGATCCTTTCTTTGGTGAATCAAGATCTGCTTCCATAACTTGTTGGCTTCTCCACAACATATGAAGTGTGGCAGAATATAGAGAGGATGTTTACCTCTCACTCAAAGGCCAATGTTATGGAATTAAAATTGCAATTGCAAATTTTGAAGAAGTCTGGATCTACAATGACAGAGTACTTGATGAAGAAGAAGAGCTTGATGGATGCTCTTGTTTGTTCTGGATATATGATGAGTGAGAATGATAAAATAATGTATCTTCTAGGAGGATTAGGTCCTGAGTATGATTATTTTGTGATCCCTGTGACATCCATTCCTAACACTTATATTATTGCATATATCACAGGACTTTTACTCACTCATGAAGTTCCTATTGATCAACATACACAGGTTGAGCCACTATCTGTTAATATGGCTGTTAACAAGTAGAATACTGGAGGAAGTTATAATGGCAGAGGATAGATTTCTAACCAAGGTCCTAACAATGGAAGAGGTTCAGCTGGACAAACTGGTTATACTGGATAGAACAACTACAACAATAATGGAGGAAGGAAAAATCTTGGTAGAGGAAGAAATACCAACTTCAATAACAGATTACGATGTCAAATTTTTCACAAAGTTGGTCATAGGGCTCTACGTTGCTATTACCGCTTTGATCAATCCATCCAAGCTCAAAATCCAGCTCCACAGCAGTAGTTTTCAAGATAGCCTCACAATGCACACATGTCTGCTATGGTAGCTACTTCAAAAATAGTGGTAGATCAACAATGGTACACTGACAGTGGGGCAACCAACCATTGCACGCCTGATAGCACCAACTTAATGAACAAAATGGACTATCAAGGCAAAGAAAGGGTTTATATGGAAAATGGTACAAGTTTACATATTGCCTCAGTTGGTTCCAATACTTTCTTATGTGATAAAAATAAATTGTTGCTCAAGAACATATTGCACATACCTCACATTACTAAAAACCTATTGAGTGTTTCTAAATTTGTGAAAGATAATTCTGTTTTTATTGAGTTTCATCCTATGTTTTGTCTTGTGAAGGATCCAATTTTGAAGAGAGTGCTTCTTTAAGGTGTGCTTAAGGATGGTCTCTATGTTTTTGATCTTCCTCTTCACACATTAAAGGAGACCAATCTTATATCACATAGCTCTCATGCATCTCCCACACTCCTTCAACATACAACTTGTTTTCTGCTGATTCTCAACCTCCATTTGATACTTGTCAATCTGTTTCTTCTTCTAATTGTAATGCTACTATCTCTCCTTGTGTAAATACTACTTGTAAGGCAGCTGATATGCTTTCTCTTCTGCATAAACGATTAGGACACCCTCAATTCTCTATCATACAAAAAGTCCTAAATAAATGCCATTTACCTTTCACCATTGACTCTAATTTGTTCTGTGACGCTTGCAAGCTTAGTAACTCTCATAGACTGCCATTTTCTCCTTCCAAGACAGTGTATCAATTTTCTCTTGAGTTAATCACAGCCGATATATGGGGTCCTTCCCTTATTGTTTCTCATCTTGGTCATCGATACTATGTTAGTTTCGTTGATTCTTACACACACTACACTTGGATTTTCCCACTCAAATTCAAGAGTGAAGTGTATAATACATGTGTTGCCTTTAAAACATTTGTTGAACTTCAACTCTCTCATAAAATTAAAACATTACAATCAGATTGTGGTAGTAAGTTTGTTGTGCTTGCTCCTTTCCTTGCTTCTTGTGGCATTCAATTTAGGAACAGCTGTCCCTATACCCCTAAGCAAAATGGCTTGGTAAAAAGGAAGCATCGCTATCTTGTGGAGACAAGGCTCAGCCTACTTTCTCAAGCATCTCTTCCATTAAAATTCTGGAATAAAGCTTTTGTGACTGCAGTCTTCTTGATCAATTGTATGCCTACACCAGTTCGTCATGGGAAGTGTCCATACACATGTTTATTTCATTTGGAGCCAGTTTATACTTCTTTTAAAGTTTTTGGTTGTCTTGTATATCCTTATCTCAGGCCCTACAACAAGCATAAGTTGCTTTATAGGAGTGCATCATGCACATTTCTTGGTTATAGCTCTCAACATAATGGATATAGATGTATGACTTCTAATGGCAGGATTTTCATTACTAGGCATGCTATTTTTGATGAATCTCAATTTCCTTTCGGTCCCATTATTACTTCCCAGCAGCAGCCTTATGTTGTACCTCCTACTACTACATCTATTCACAGTTTTCTACCAATTGATCCAGATGCGTCTCCAGCTTTTTCAGCTCCTCATTCTGGCAGTACTGCAGCTATCTCTGCCAGCATTCCTATGCCTGTTACTGCTTCCCCAAATATTTCTTCTGCATCTCCACAGCAGCAGGCCTCATCTTCACATGTGCTTCCTATATAGTAGTAGATTTCTCCTGCAGCTTCCCTACAACAGCATTCTAGCTCACTTATGCCAACTCCACAGCAGCAGCATTCCTTCTCTCAGGTGCCACTAATTCATTAGCAACCTATTAATTCTTATCCTATGGTTACACAAGCAAAGGCATGTATTTTTAAGCCAAAGGCATGGGTTGCCACTATTGCTGATGAGGAGCCACCTTCTATGCAATATGCCTTTAATCACCCTGCTTGGTTTGCTACAATAAAGGCTGAATTTTAAGCCTTGCAACTTAGTCACACATGGTCTTTAGTTTCTCCTCCTCATGGCAAAAAAATTATAGGATGCAAATGGGTGTTTAAGGTTAAGAAGAATCCTGGTGGCTACTTGTTAAAGCACAAGGTTAGGCTTGTTGCCAAGGGGTTCCGCCAAATCAAAGGTTTTGATTTTAATGAAACGTTCAGTCCGGTGATCAAACTAGCCACTGTTCGTGTGATTCTCTCTATAACTGTCACTAAAGGGTGGTCTTTGAGGCAATTAGATGTCAATAATGTCTTCCTTAATGGCAAGATTGAAGAGGATATCTATATGGTTCAGCCTCTTGGATTTGTGGATGTTAATGCTTAGCTAGTGTGCAAACTTTATAAGGCCCTATATGGCTTGAAACAAGCCTCACGTGCCTAGTTTGAGAAGTTTCAGGCAGCTTTGGTTAATCTTGGTTTCACCTCTTCAAAAGCTTATTGTTCCCTTTTTCTTAGGTTCTAAGGTCCTCTTGTGGCTTACATATTAGTTTATGTCGATGACATAATCATCATTAGCTCTACTCCATCTGAAATTGATCATTTGGTCCAGCAATTACATTATGCTTTTGCTTTGAAGGATCTTGGTGAGCTTAGTTACTTTTTAGGCATCGAGGTTCAAAAGACTGATAGAGATCTGCATTTATGTCAAAAGAAGTACATTCAGTATCTCTTATCTCGTGTTGGCATGCTTTCAGCCAACCCTTTTTCCATCTCCTATAGTTTCTAGTACAGGTAGTTCTCTTTCAGCTTATCGTGGCAGCCCTCTTTCCAACCCAACTGATTACAGAACCATTGTTGGTGCTCTCCAGTATGTTATAATCACTAGACCTGAGATCTCCTTTGCTATCAACCGTGTTTCTCAATTTATGCAAGCTCTCTTGGACGAACACTGGAAGGCAATAAAGCATCTCCTCCATTATCTGAAGGGTACGTTGCATCATGGTCTGGCTTTCACTCGTTCTGCACCCTCTATTTTACCTGCAGTTGCACTTAAATTGGTGGGATTTTCGGATGCAGACTGGGCTACGAATCTAGACGATCGTAAGTCTACTTCGGGGTATTATGTTTTCCTTGTTTCCAACTTGGTTGTTTGGAGTGCGAAGAAGCAATACACCATCTCTAGATCTTCAACAGAGGCAAAGTGCCGAAGCCTTGCTTCCTTGGCTGCTGAAGTGACTTAGCTCTCCTCCTTGTTAGTTGAATTGCAGATTCCACAGCCATATATTCCAGTTCTTTAGTGTGACAATCAGAGTACCATTGCCATGTCCAGTAATTTTGTCCTTCATGCCCATACGAAACACATTGAACTCGATCTTTACTTTGTTCGTGACAAGGTTCTCCAATGCCAGTTCATTGTTAATCACATTCCTTCTATTGATCAGGTGGCAGACTTATTCACCAAGGCCATTTCCATTCCTCGGTTTCTACTTTTGCGTGACAAACTCACGGTGCTTCCTTCTTCCATGAGTTTAAGGGGGAATGATAGGAACATGATCATCATCAGAAAAAGAATTATGTATCTACATCAGATGATGGTGCACCACAAGTTCAAGGAACAACCATCACTTGACTTGAACCATGAGTTTGTTATGGCTGTTAGTTTAGGCGAGAAATTCTGTTGAGGTTGTTATTCACGGAATTCCTACTCTCCATTATTATATAAACATGTCTATGTATTATGTATCATTATTGTTTTCTGATTAATCAAATACACTTAATAATTCTCTTAACTTCTTTTTTCATTGTTTTCTGTTTTCCTCATTCTGTTTTTGTTCTTCGATTCTTACTTCCATTGAAGCTCAAGAATCTCATTATGCACCAGTAATTCCATTAACATTCAAGTAGAACTACAAAAACCAATAACCTCAACAATTCATCAACAGTAACTAAGTAGCCACTTGAGCCATAATAAAGATTGATGGAAATGTTGTTTGAATAGCTCTAGAGTAATCATGTGTGATCATTATAAATGAAGCAATTACAGTAAGTCATAATAGAAAGCAAACACTTGACAGAAAACCATATGCTATTCATTTTGATAAATTTAAATTTTTTTTAAAGAAAATTAAGCAATATGCAAGTTGTACATTTCCTGTATTTCTTTTGCCTAATAACAAAATTAACTAATTGAAAACAAAATAATAAACAAACAAAACACTACTAAGTTGAATTATCAAATGTCAAACAATATGTACAGGTATGCTTTTTGGTACTTCAGGATTGAGCTCTTGATCTTCAAACAAGTCATCGAAATCGCGGTGGTTTCGTGCATATAAGTCCAGAACGGGGTTGGATCCAGCAAAATCGGAAGAGTCTTCGTTGAATCTCCAGAGACCCAGAACAGACCAAGCCGAGAATCACAACGAATTCTATTAGAACACATCTTAGAACTTTATTATCGAGATCCTTGTAGCCAATTGATAGAGATCAAAACAAATTATCCCATCAATGTGTAAGGAAAAATATCACAGAAGAGAGCTTTGATAATTAAGATGCAGTTGAAATGTCACCATTTAGAGCAAGTAAATAAAGAAAAATAAAACAGTAAAATCCTGACTATTGAATTGGTTATGTACTACATGTTTTCAGATGTGTAAAAGTTTAGGAAAAACTTAGGTTGCGCTAATGTAAAATATCTTTTTTTTCTCTTCTCTCCCCTTCTTCCTCCATCTCCATCTGGTTCTCTCCCTCTCTGTCTGATCGGGTCACCGCATTTTGCGTTAGCCGATCAACTCCTCTTCTTCGGCGTCTCCCCTCCATCACCAGCGACTTCTCTTCTTTCTCGCCTTTGCCGCTACCTTTTTTTCTTCACTAACGTGTTTTTTTTTTTTTTTTTGCCAACTTCTACGCTTTGCCACCAATCAGTTTCTCTTCCCTCCAGCTTTCTCTCTTTGCATTGGCGGCTAGAGTTTCAATGCACTATGGGCTTGGGCTTTATATGGGGTATTTTAGTCTTTGCAAATTATATATGAGTTTCTTAAAATTTATATTATATGGTTAAAAATATAAAAATGTTGTAAAGTGGTGGATTTCCACATGTCAATTTTTGTGTTAAGGTATAGGTTTTTATATTTGTGGTACCTAATTAAACCACTATCTTTTGTTAGATCACTTTCTTTTATTAATTTTTATTGTATTTAGAGATAAGAATTTCTCTATAAATAGAGCCCTCCCTCATTTATAGAATGTGAATGAGGTGAAGTAGAGATAAGGTTCTCTCCCCTATCTTGTTTCTTGTATGCATTTGTTTTCTTCTATCTTGTTAATTGTTTAGCTCTTCTATTATCTTTATTATCATTCAGTCTTAATTTTAATTTATTTTATAACACGTTATCAGCACGACTAGCTTATTAGTATGCTCTGTGATTGCCACTCTGTTGGATCTTTCACATCAGAAAATAAGTTTAGTTTTTACTTATATTTATTATATTGAAACATGAAGATTACAAAATAAATAAAAGAGCTAGAAACTATAAATATCATAAACATTAATCCAATAAGAAGTTCTGGACATAATATTATTATTATTTTTTTAATTTAATGTTTATATATATATATATATATATTTATATTTATGTAATTTATATAAATATAATGCATCTCAAGTCGGCTATGCCGACCACGTTTATATTTATGCAATTTATTTATTGCTATGCATCTCAAGTCGGCTATGCCGACCACGTTTATATTTATGCAATTTATTTATTGTTATGCATCTCAAGTCGGCTATGCCGACCATATTTATTATTTATGCAATTTATTTATTACGCATCTTAAAGTTACTATGCCAACGATATATACTATTTATATATATTTATTTATTGTTATGCATATCAAGTTGGCTATGTCAACATAATTATTATTATTTTTATTATTATGCAATTTATTTACTGTTGTGTATCTTATGTTGAATATGCTGACACTATATTTATGCATTTTCATTTATTATTATGAATTTTATTGCCTTTCAATTTTAATTAAATTGTGCATATATATATATGAAATATATATGATGAGAATTTAAAATTTGTTGCATCAGACCAAAAATTCTGATTCTATATATATTTTAGTCCGGCAGTTCTGGATCATTTTTTATCCTATCTGAGATTTTTAGATCCAGAAGATCTAAATGTAATAAATTTTATGGATTAAGATTTGATGGACTTTACATTTTTGGGTACAAATATATGATGTTGAATTACATCTAAAACCTGAAGATCCAGTATATTATTATTATAGAACCAGAAGTTCTGTGGCAAAAATTAAAGACATATATTACCAAGAGAAAGAAATGATTATTTCTACTGCTCGGCCGTTCTGTAACATTCCCAGAAGTGAATGCTAAATACCTATAAAAATTTTAGACATGGCTATAGTCATGGTTATGGGCATGGATATAGTGGTTATTAATTCTCAAATCACCATAATGTTAAAAAGATTATCTAAAAGTGGAATGTCTATAAAGTTAATAAAATAATGGCAAAAGTTTATAAACCCGTAAAATAATAAAAACGTTTGTTTTAAATATAACGAAGGGGGTCGTACTTGTTGTACACCCAAATACTTGATAAAGATTTATTATGTTTTTACTTACTAAGTATTTTTTCTATCTTCGTACACTTTTGCTTTATATTGATAGAATATATTTACTCAAAACTAATTACTATTATTGTTTTGTATGAATAAAAGCTGCTAAAAAATGTCAAACCTTAAGAACCTGCAGTTCTTTGCCCTAGATATTTCTGGGAACAATTACCTTTCCTGGATTCTGGATGCTGAAATGCATTTACAAGTCATGAATTTGCAAGACACGATTAAGGAAGAAAATGAGACATCCCTGCAGGATAAGGCTAAGGCTATAATCTTTCTTAGACATCATCTACATGAGAATCTAAAAGTCCAATATCTCATAGTGAAAGATCCATTAATATTGTGGAAAAATTTAAAAGATCGATATGATCATCAAAGGGATGTCTATGCCAACTAAAATATGTCAATCATCGATTTGTTTTGTGTATGCGTTTTTTGTTCTGTGTTTTTGTTTTGTTTTTATCCTTTCTTTATCTCTGCAATCAAGTATGATGTATCTTTTGTGCCTCCGTTTTCATTAATAACTAATATATATTTTTGTTTAATGAAATAAAGGATATGGATAGGCCATCTGTTTCCAGTGGAGAAGATAAAAGTATATGTTTGATTGATAGTGCAACAACACATACTATTCTTCGTGATAAGAAGTATTTCTCAAATTTGATATCACTTAAAGCTGAGGTGAATACTATATCAGGTCCTGCAGACCTAATTGAGGGCTCTGGAAGAGCCACAATTCTATTGGAAAATGGAACAAAAATATGTATCCATGATGCTTTATATTCAAGCAGTTCCCAAAGAAATTTACTTAGCTTTAAAGATATTCGTTGTAATGGATATCATATTGAAACAATAAGTGAAAATAATATAGAATATCTCTATATTACTTCTGTTGTTTCAGGACAAAAATTGATTTTGGAAAAGATTCGTACTTTCTCATCTGGATTATATTATACGATAATCAAATCAATTGAGGCTTATGCAGTTATGAACCAGAAGTTCTCCAATCCAAAAATATTCATGCTTTGGCATGACCGCTTAGGTCACCCGGGATCTACGATGATGCGTAGAATCACTGAAAATTCTCATGGACATCCATTAACGAACCAGAAGATTCAGTTGTTACATGAGAGTATATGTACTGCATGTTCACAAGGAAAATTAGTAACTAGACCATCTTATCCTAAAGTTGGTTTTGAATCCCCATCATTTCTACAAAGAATTCAGGGGGATATATGTGGACCTATTCACCCACCTAGTGGACCATTTCGCTATTTTATGGTTCTAATTGATGCATCTGCAAGATGGTCACATGTTTGTTTATTGTCTACTCGTAATGTTGCTTTTGCCAGATTACTTGCACAGGTTATTAGGCTCCGAGCACATTTTCCAGATTATCCAATAAAATCAATACGCCTTGATAATGCTGGTGAGTTTACATCCAAAACTTTTTATGAGTATTGCAAAGCAGTGGGGATTGATGTTGAACATCCAGTCCCACATGTGCACACCCAGAACGGATTAGCAGAATCATTTATCAAACGCCTACAGGTAATTGCGAGAACTTTATTATTAAGAACACAATTACCAAGTTCTGTATGGGGACATGCTATTTTACATGCTGCTGCATTAATCCGTCTTCGACCTACTGCTTATCACCAGTATTCACCATTACAACTTGTGTTTGGCCATCAACCTAATATATCCCATTTACGTACTTTTGGTTGCGCTGTATATGTCCCAATTGCCCCAACTCAAAGAACTAAAATGGGACCCCAAAGACGTTTGGGGATATATATTGGTTTTGATTCACCGTCAATTATTAGATATTTGGAACCTTTGACGAGTGATCTATTTACCGCACGATTTGCGGATTGTCATTTTGATGAGACAAATTTTCCATCTTTCAGGGAAAGAAAAACTTCTCCTGAAGAGAAGCAGGAATTTTCTTGGAAAGTTCCAAGTCTGATCCATTTAGATCCATACACATCTCAGTGTGAGAATGAAGTGCGAAAGATAGTGCATCTTCAAACAATTGCTAATCAGTTACCAGATGCATTTACAGATGCTAATAGGGTAACCAAGTCATATATACCAGCTGCTAATGTACCAGCCCGGGTGATTGTTCCTGAAGAACGATATAAACAATTAGCAGCAACTGAATCATCTGTTGCACGACAGAAGCGTGGTAGACCACTTGGATCAAAAGATACAGTTCCCCGGAAGAGGAAATTAAATTATCAGGATTTTGATAAAACTCGAGTTACAAATAAATCCACTTTCTCTGAATCAACTCCAGTAGAGTTAGATGTCCCTGAAGCGACAGGAGCCCCTGTAGTGGCAGAAGCCCCTGAAGTGGCAGAAATCCCAGAAGAGAGACAAGAAAATGGAAATGAAGAAATATCCATAAATTATGCAAGAGAAATATGGAATCGTGAAGAAACAATCATCGATGATATATTTTCTTACACAGTAGCTACTGAAATTATTAATGATGATTATGAACCTCATGGTATTGATGATTGTAGACAAAGGCATGATTGGCCTAAATGGAAAGAAGCAATTCAAGCAGAATTAAATTCTTTAGCCAAACGTGAAGTATTTGGACCTGTAGTCCAGACACCTGAAGATATCAAACCCGTCGGATATAAATGGGTTTTTGTACGAAAACGAAATGAGAAAAATGAAGTCATGAGATATAAGGCACGACTCGTAGCACAAGGTTTCTCGCAGAGACCTGGTATTGATTTTGATGAAACGTATTCACCAGTGATGGATACAATCACATTTCGGTTTTTATTAAGTATGGCTGTTTCAGAAAAGCTTGAAATGCGTCTAATGGATGTAGTGACTGCTTATTTATATGGGTCACTCGATTCAGATATCTATATGAAAATTCCTGAAGGATTTAAAATGCCAGAAGCATATAAATCGAGATCTCGTAATTTATATTCGATAAAGTTGCAAAGATCCCTGTATGGATTAAAACAATCTGGACGGATGTGGTATAACCGTCTTAGTCAATATCTGATCAAGGAAGGGTATATTAATGATCTAGTATGTCCATGTGTTTTTATAAAGAAATCTGAATCTGGATTTGCTATTGTAGCAGTATATGTTGATGATATGAATTTAATTGGAACTCCTGAAGAGCTTCTAAAAACTGCTGAATATTTAAAAAGGGAATTTGAAATGAAAGACTTGGGCAAAACAAAGTATTGTCTCGGCCTGGAGATCGAACATACACCAAATGGAATACTTGTTCATCAATCGGCATATGTTGAAAAGATTCTGAAAAGATTTAATATGGACAATGCTCATCCATTAGGTACTCCTATGGTTGTTAGATCTCTTGATCCTAAAAAGGATCCATTCCGGCCTAAAGAAGATGATGAAAAGATACTTGGTCCCGAAGTACCATATCTAAATGCAATTGGTGCTCTATTATATCTTGCACAATGTACTAGACCTGATATTGCATTTGCAGTAAATTTATTAGCAAGATTCAGTTCAGCACCAACTCGAAGACATTGGAATGGAATCAAACATATTTTTCGTTACCTTCGTGGTACAATAGACTTGGGATTATTTTATGTGTCTAACAATTTTTCAGGTTTAATTGGTTATGCTGATACTGGATATTTATCTGATCCCCATAAAGCTCGTTCACAAACGGGATATGTTTTTACCTATAATGGCACAGCAATCTCCTGGCGATCTATAAAGCAGAGTCTTGTTGCTACATCCTCTAATCATTCGGAGATCCTTGCACTTCATGAAACAAGTCGAGAATGTGTTTGGCTAAATTCTATTATTCATCATATTCGAAGTACATGCGGATTTTCATCATCCAAAGAAATGCAGACACCAATATTTGAAGATAATACAGCTTGTATTGCTCAAATAAGAGGAGGATATATCAAAGGGGATAGAACTAAGCATATTTCTCCAAAATTCTTCTATACTCATGAACTTCAACAAAGTCGACAGATTGATGTAAAACAGATACGGTCTACAGATAATCTTGCAGATCTGTTTACTAAATCATTACCGACGTCAACATTTGAGAAATTAGTATATGGCATTGGTATGCGTCGATTTTGTAAACTACAGAATTAATTTTTATCAGGGGGAGCATACAATCAGGGGGAGTAGATTTTTGAAAATAACAATACATGTGTACTGCACTCTTTTTCCCTTCGACCGGATTTTGTCCCACTGGGTTTTACCGGCAAGGTTTTTAATGAGGCAGTTTGAACACATAAAACACTACTTGTGATCCAGAAGATCATTGTATATATTGTTAAGGTTTTTATCCTAATAGAATTTTCCTAGCAAAATCAAATACAATAAAGTGGTGAAAATCCAAGGGGGAGTGTTGTAAAGTGGTGGATTTCCACATGTCAATTTTTGTGTTAAGGTATAGGTTTTTATATTTGTGGTACCTAATTAAACCACTATCTTTTGTTAGATCACTTTCTTTTATTAATTTTTATTGTATTTAGAGATAAGAATTTCTCTATAAATAGAGCCCTCCCTCATTTATAGAATGTGAATGAGGTGAAGTAGAGATAAGGTTCTCTCCCCTATCTTGTTTCTTGTATGCATTTGTTTTCTTCTATCTTGTTAATTGTTTAGCTCTTCTATTATCTTTATTATCATTCAGTCTTAATTTTAATTTATTTTATAACAAAAAAATATTTTATGTGACTAAAAACAATAATTCCTAATTTGATATGGTTAAAAATGCAATTATCCCTAAAAAAAATCAGCTCCCACGTAGGTGATTGAATCCCTCTTCTTTAAAACCCTAGCTTCCATCTCAAAATTGGAATTTATTTTTCGCAGAGAAGAAGCCAAAGTGACTCAATTAAGCAGACCAGCAAGCAACAATGAAAGTGTTTGAGATCAGTAATGGAAGCACTCTCTCTCTTGCCCTCTTCACCGACGTCACCAACTCCAAGTACACTCTCTTTATACTTTAACTCAAAATTAGGGAATAAATATTAAAGGAATTGGTTATTTAAGCTCTTTTTCATATAATCAATAATTCATGTTTTTTAGTTATATTGTTACATGTTTAATCTTCTACTATGTAGACAAGTTTGTATCTTTATAATGTCTATGTATTAGGAATATGTCTTATTGTGTGCTTATGTTCGGAATTCAAGAAAGTATTGCTCTTTTTTTTTGGCTGATAATTATGTATTTGTGTTTTATTATTTGTTAATATATATATATATATATATATATTTTATTTGGCTCAGCTGTTATGGATTTTTGTTGGGTTAGTTAAATTTTTTTTTCATATTTGTTGAAGTTTAATTGGATTTTATAAGAAAATAAGATCTAGCCTTTTTTTTTCCTGGATGTGAGGTACCCATGGTGAAGTCAGGCATTTTAGCTTGGTAGTTCTGCTTTCATGTGAAATCATTAGTCAAGCTTTATTATCACATAGTAGGGAACTTGGCAATCATGTGGCTAGCCAAATGAAGTTTTGGATAAGAATTTTGTTACTGCTGATTCATGGCGGATTTAGATTAATCCCTTGGCCCGTTGGCCGCTCTTGAACTTGTGCATTTTTTTGTTTTCAAAATTTGCATCAGTGCTGAGATTTTATGATATTAATGAAAAATGTAAAATTTGAGTTGAAATTTTTTATGTTCTCTGAAATTTATTATATACAAACTTTTGTGCAGGGAACTCTTAGACTCTATGCAAGCTGCGACTCTGGAACCTGAAGTTGCCTTTCTTAATGCATCACTTGTATGATTACATCGGAAATTGACCTTATTTTTACTCTACATTCAAATTTCTCTGTTGTACTTTGTTGGGGTTCCTCTAATTTTTTTTATATCAACAACTGTGACAGATTCCAGATGTTTTCCCTCTTCTAGCCGCTGCACATAGAACACTTGTATCCAAGTCGCGAGAATCTTTGACAACACGTACTCTTCATTCTGAGCTTGTTTACAATTACTCAGGATCTAAGCATGTAATATTCTTTAACTATGACTGACTTTCGATGCTCAAGATTTCACTTGTTTTTAACTACCTATAGCTTCAATCCTCACTAGATTACAGAATCCTTGAAAAGATGTGGCATCTCAAACAGCTCAACTTATGTCCTCGCAGCTCGTTTCAATGCTACCCCGGATGAGGTGAGTTGCATCATGAATACTGTCGTACATTAGTATATCTAAGACATTAGCCATCCCGGTTATAATAATGTATTTGCATTCCATCAGATGAAAGTTGTAGAGAAACTCATAAATGGAAAGGAAATTGATTTGGAGGAGCTGGAAGGGAGAGCAGATAAAGCCCAGATACAAAAGGTTTGTCAGTGCAATGATCCTGAGCATTGTTCGATAGAATGTTATTATTTGTATTGATGTTGCTTTCATATACTTGATGATCAATATTTGATTTTTGTTTTTCATTTTTCAGCACTACAAAATAACTGCTGTGGAACTAGGGATATCCTCACTTCCAGATGCCATTACTTGTCGTATCGCTGCTCGTGATGCCTTGTGATAAGGGAGGGAGGTTCATCCTTTCTTTTCTTCCTATGTTCTTTCCTTACAGTTCCCATGTTTGTTTCTCTATCTTCCCATTATTGTCGTTCTACGAATCACGCGGGATATAATTAGGCATAGCATAAAGTTGGAAATAGCGTGTATGTAATTCTAGGTAACAATTTCATGGGCTGAATGTAAACATTAATTTCTGTAATAGATCTTATATTTGCATTTTAAGTGTCAGTGACCAATCTTAGCTTCTGCCCATGTATTCATTTTCGTCGACAAAAGTGCTTCCTGTAATTGTCTAGCTTAAGCAGATTATGCCTACTTTCCTTGCCACATTTCTCCAACTGGGTGCGCAATTGACAGCTGAGCTTTTGAGTCAATTGAGTAAAAATATTTGTGATTCTCAGAGGGGTATCAATTCAATATTTGCTCTTACCATTGAAAATGTTATTTTAACTGGAATGCATAATGAAGAGATAGTGTTTCGTTGATTTTCTTTTTGGTTCTTTAATTTTTTAAAATATTTTGAATTTATGGAGTTTACAGCATTACAGGAGCATCAATGATTCTGATCATAAATTATTAATCCACAATTAATATGATTATTTTACTTTTTTTAACTAAAAAGAAAAACCAAAAAATTTGGTATTTGAGTGACGTTATCACGGTATTTTGGAATAGGAATATCTTAAAACGCGGATCCAAACACGGTGTACATACGGAGTACTCTCGTTTTCTTCGCTACCAAGGAAATGCTGGACGTTATATCAACGCTAACTGCTTATAGCCGGTGACCTACGGATTATACGAGAAAAGTTTTCCTATTTTGTACTCATGCCCCCGCATTTTTCTGTTTTTACTTCTCTTCTTACAATGTTTATAAACCTTACACGACTTAAATTTCTCTAATATTTCTTCTCCATTTTTTTTTTCAATTTTGTTTAATTTACAAAATAATTAAGATTCAAATGTTGGAATTTTCATTTATATACAACCACTCATTTTAGTGCAAGGTTACAATTATTTGATCAAAGTGTTTTTCTTTTGACAAGCTCCTCTACGATCTTATTTATATTTATTTATAAAAATTTATCGATTAATTAAAATGAATTGTTTAATAATGAATGATGAAAGCACCATAAATTTTATAATTATATTTTTATCATATTTAATAATTATTTAATTTTGTTTAAGAATGTTCAAGAATTTCTTATTAAAAAGAATACAAATATATATTATATTTAAAATTCCTTGATAATAGAAAGTGAACCTACTATTATCTTTCATATATTATTTGTCATATTTATACTTCTCTTATTTATAAAAGAATTCTCCTCATGCCTCATTTTTATTTTTTAACACAATGTAAATTTTTTAAATTTAACTTTCAACCATTAAATAGATATAGATATTTATAGTAGTTTGTAATAGCTAAAAAAAAGCTATTTTTATTAGTAATTGAATTTCAAAAGTATTAAATAGTTCATCAAAATAATGAGATAATATTATTAATTATTTGTATTATAATTTTAAATAATTTTTTTTAAAATCTTCTTAAACTAAATTACATAAAACTCAAAAATATTCATATTAATAGATATAGATGATTGATTATTAATAATGGTATATACATTAATTAAATTTTACCCCAATGGCCCAATACCATAGAAATCAAGGTGATTGAAATGATATGTTCTTCTTTTATAATAACAGAATGAAAGTGTAATATAGGACAAACTTTTGTACGCAAATATAATATTAGTTTTAATATAAAAGCAGACTCAAAGAGGATAAAGTCATTAACCGGTGATAGCCGGTAAACAAATCTTGTATAAATATACCTGTCAACTGTCTTTTTGATCAGAAATTTACTTAACTAACGACTTCAAACAAATTTGAAAAGCTTTGGCTCTATCGATCACTTCTCCTTCACATTTTTTTGGTTTTCTGAAAAGTGAATCATGGGTACCTCTCAAAGCCGCGAAGATTACATCACAGACTCCGAATATGAAGAAGAATCAGAGTCGGAAGAATCGTCCCAGTACGACGACGCCCAAGAGACAAGCTCCTCTTCTTCTTCTTCACAGCCAGGTACGAAAACCCTAAATTCTCTCGACGAAGTTGATGCGAAGCTCAAGTCACTCAAACTCAAATACCCGAATCCCCAAAACCCTAATCTTAAAAACCCAGTTAAGCTTTATCTCCACATAGGTGGCAACACGCCAAAAGCCAAGTGGATCGTCTCTTCTAAGATCACTTCTTATAGTTTCGTTAAAACCCAAAAAATCAACGGTGGAAACGGCTCTGATGATGACGAGGAGAGTGGAAAATCATACGTTGGAGATGGGTTTTGGGTTTTGAAAGTTGAATCAAAAGTTAGGGCTAAGGTTTCGACTGAGATGCAGTTAAAAATGTTTGGTGATCAACGTAGGGTTGATTTTGTTTGTAACGGTGTCTGGGCGTTGAAGTTTTTTAGTGATTCAGATTATAGAAAGTTTGTCAGTGAGTTTCAAGATTGCTTGTTTGAGAACGTCTATGGGCTGAGAGCCACTGAAGAGAACAAAGTGAAAGTTTACGGGAAGGATTTTATGGGGTGGGTTAAGCCTGAGGCGGCCGATGAATCCATGTGGGAGGATGCCGATGATGGTGTAGGGAAGAGCCCTGAAAATTTGACACCTGTGAGGGGAAATCAAGATTTATTGGAGGAGTTTGAGGAGTTAGCAAATGGCGGTGTGCAGAGCTTGACATTAGGAGCATTGGATAATAGTTTCTTGGTTAGCGATTTGGGCGTTCAGGTTTATAGAAATTTTAATGATGGAATTCATAATAAAGGTCTGAGTGTGAGGTTTGATGGTGGAAGTTCTCGAATTGGTGGTTCGAATTCGACTCCTAAGAAGGCTATGTTGATGAGAGGGGAGACTAATATGATGTTAATGAGTCCATTGAAAGAAGGTAAGCCTCATGCCTCAGGAATTAAGCAGCTCGATATAGAGACAGGGAAGATTGTGACAGAATGGAAATTTGAGAAGGATGGGGCTGATATTTCAATGAGAGATATTACTAATGATAATAAAGGGTCACAGTTGGATCCATCTGAGTCCACATTTCTTGGGTTGGATGATAATAGATTGTGTCAATGGGATATGAGAGACAGGGGTGGGATTGTGCAGAATCTTGTGAAGGGCGATTCACCTGTGTTGAATTGGACTCAGGGGCATCAGTTTTCTAGGGGCACCAATTTCCAGTGCTTCGCAAGTACCGGTGATGGATCAATTGTTGTTGGTTCGCTGGATGGGAAGATAAGGTTGTATTCAATGAAATCTATGAGACAGGCCAAGACTGCTTTTCCAGGGCTTGGTTCGCCCATTACCCATGTGGATGTCACTTATGACGGGAAGTGGATATTGGGGACTACAGATACATACTTGATACTTATCTGCACACTATTTACCGATAAAGATGGGAAGACTAAGACTGGTTTTAGTGGGCGTATGGGAAACAAGATACCGGCTCCAAGATTGTTGAAGTTGACTCCATTGGATTCACATTTGGCGGGGACAGATAATAAGTTTCACGATGGCCATTTCTCATGGGTAAGCTTACAATGTTTTGTTCATCACACTGTTCTCTAGTTGTTATAGATTGTATATATCAATAACTGCATCCTAATTAATTGTCGTTTTATATTTGGCGTGCATGTGAGATTTAGCTTCAGTTAAATGTGCATCTCTTTTATTTTGCTCATTTTACTCTTTTCACTGCAAGATTTAAATAAAAGTAGCACTTAAATAATCGTCATAATTGAATTCTGTAGTTGTTTTCTGTGCCAGATCATTTACTGTTAAGTGAACGATGAACTCTTTCCATATTGCAATCATGTTTAAGTTATGCTCTTTTAATATGAAATGTATTAGACGAAAAAAGATTAATGCTGAAAGTTCACTGCAATTATGCTATATAATAAATATGGTTATAATAATGTAGTAAACAATCAAATCTTGTTTTAAGTTATAATGCCAAAAAAGGAGATACTATGTAGTTATCTTTTCAAAGTTTGAGACACAAGTGGCTCTCGCAATTGGGATGCCTGAGGAATCATTGTGTTTTGTTGCATGTATATGGATTTCTGTTATTTCGATGAGTAATGGTCCCCCTCTCTTTTGTTTTCTATGAATGTAAACCTTCTGGTTGCACTATGTCATGCAAATTTATGTTCACTGAGAAATTTTCCTGTTTTGTGTTTGTCATCAAGTATGTTTAAAAGTGACATAATTTAGCTATAGGTTAACTCACGGATCTTTAGTGTAGAATCTTGTAATTTTCACTGGTGAAATTTTTGCCATAGGCTTAATTCAAAACCTAAGGCTCTGGAGGGCCTGATTGTTTCTTGGGAAGCCTTGCCACTGGGCCAAATGGCTTAGAGGGGTCAAACCGGGGCTCATCTTCCCATGGGCAGGCCCCATATAGATGATTTTGCATAGGCCTAATCATCACAACATAGATTGGCCGTGAATGGCTCATTAAATGCTTTGAGGTTTGAAGAGTTCAAGTATGCTCCCAGTGGATTCACTCTTTGTGTTTTTGTGGAGATTGGCTTAACCTGTGAATTACTGAATGTTAATCTGGTTGGCCTGCACTAGGATGTATTATAAAGATGCGAAAATTTTGGGTGATCTTCTTGATAATAGTCTTCCATATGCTTTGAAACTGGCCTATACCAAAAAAAGATTTTGTGTAAATGTGAGAGGTTGCTATTTATTTTATCTGATATGACCGAGTATGTTCAAAAGTAATAATTTGACAAGATGTTTTTTATTAGGTATAGGTGCTGCTGCCAGACTAGCCTAAACAGTTAGAATTATCAATCTGGTTTGGGAAAGAAAACTAATTGGCAGGAAAGAGCAGAAACCTTAACAATTTAGTATGATAAGAAAACTGATTCATTAATTTCTGAATTTTTCCTAATTTTCTATAATAAGAAAACTAAATCTTTATTCTCTGAATCTTTTCTTGAGGCATAGGTATGTAAATGATGCACCTGGCATTTATCAGTCATCACCCATATACAGATGTAACTTTTGAAAGAAGAATTTGATCTCTAGCTATACATGCTAATTAAATGATTTTTCATGTTTCTATGTTCATACAACATTATTTTTGTCGGGGAAAGACTGTTCTTCATTTGCTTTATTTTCATATTTTGGTTCTGGTATTATTGTATTCTCAGGCCGATTTATACTTTAAGCTTCTGTGTCATTAGTATTCATGTAGACTTTTATCATCTTGGTGCATGCTGTGATTTTACTTTTATAATTATGTTGCATAAATGTAGAATACCTAACGAGAAATTTACTTGAACTGGTTATCGGTTCACTTTTTTTTTTATAACTTGCCTGTGATGCTGTATTTTGTTTCTTCTTTTTATAATTGAACTTAAATTAGTATATCATATGCGTAATTATATCACATTTATTTAATGTTGCACTTCAGGTCACTGAGGGTGGTAAACAAGAACGCCATTTAGTTGCAACAGTGGGAAAGTTCAGTGTGATATGGGACTTCCAGCGGGTGAAGAACAGTGCTCATGAATGCTACCGGAATCAGCAAGGCCTCAAGAGCTGTTACTGTTATAAGATTCTGTTGAAGGATGAGTCTATCGTACAAAGTCGTTTCATGCATGACAAGTTTGCTGTCACAGACTCCCCAGAAGCTCCACTGGTGGTGGCAACACCCATGAAAGTCAGTTCTATCAGTCTCTCTGGCCGCCGATGACTTTACTGAACCAACTTTGTTTATAAGCTAGTCTTCTTTTCTTTTCTGTGTAGGATTGCTTATGCTGCCAAACCCCTTATTACCTGTACTTGAATTTGTTTCTCTCATCTTTTTTTTTCTTTGTTGGGTATTTGCCTCTGCCTTCTGCTTGTATCCATTGTGATTCTTTTCTCTTGTTTTGAGTTTCACGCTTGTAAAATCAAATATATTTTCTTTTTATGGTTAATGGAAGCTGCTTTCTTTGCAAAATTGGTAAATTTTCATTAATTCATGAAATTCAAGGATTGTGAACAGTACAAGGGAACAAATCCGGTTGCCTTATCTATTCGGCATTGGATGTATAGAAAGTTCCAGTTTGTCTATTGGCCATAAAATTTGTACCGATTAGTATGCAAATATTTTGGTTACTGTTAATTTTTTTTAAAATGTGTCGGAGATTGGTTAACGGTTAAATATAAGAGTCAAATAACTCAATTTATTTTGAAATGAGTTATAAGATGGAAAATAGTTAGTTATGTACATTTCTAGTACATTAATATATCATAAGCAACTCTCCCTAGTTTTAGGATCCATTGGCTCTCAAGTGTTTGTTTAAGTTCATTGGAGCATTCAAAACTTTGCTTGCTCCACATGTGGATCCGCAGGATCTCCAAGCTCTAACATGTCAATTCTTGCAAGACAAAGCAAAACGTCAAGGTGAAGCCGACATGGGGGAGAGGGGGCGACATTCACTTTACGCTCAAGTCAAGGAGTATAACACAAAGGGTAACCGTTAAAATAAGAATATTATTGAATATGTAAAAAAAAAGTGAGTAAAATAATTAAAAAAAAAAAAAGAGAGACTCCTTCATCTCATGATGAAATGAGGTATTTTATAGAGTTTTAGAACAGTGAGGGGTAATGAGGTATTCAGGTAAGGGGAGAGCATGTGTCTCTTGTCACTTCCTGATCACATCACTTCTCTCATTTTACCTGAGTGTGGCGAGCACAAACCCTAAAGAGCTGAGATTCTGCCACCTAAGACCGATACTCCGCTGCCATCCTACATGGAGGTGAGATGGACATTTATCATTGTTCCATTGGATAAAGGTACACTAGACATCCTCTGGGTCATTTTAGAACTCACGTGACAGCTAACCAATTCAAAGTCTGAGGCTCTATATCAATTCACGTGACAGCTGATCAACTGGAGATAGCTTAAAATGTGTTCTAACAATGGTCCCCTCAAGTCGCTTTCATTAAGGAACAAGATGTTCATCCTTTTCCTACCATTCTTGCATGATTCCTTGGTAAGAAAATCTTTCCTTTTGTCCCCAAATGGATTGAGGTGACACCCATCTAGATGTTCATCCTTTTGCATGGTTACTAAGCCTCGCTCTTCAGCTGTTAGATTTTGCTCTAGCTTTTCAAGTGCTTTAATGACCTAATTGGTGATCTGGCTTATTTTTCTAACTCTTGAATGAGGCCACATTAGGGTCTTTGCCCGTGGAACGAGCTGAACTTCTTGGGGATTTGCCTTATGGGACATACATCAAAGCGTCCCTATGGAGCAATCCTTACTGGACCTCTTCTGCGGTTCCAGTTTAGGGGATCTTTTGGGGGCACTGAGAATTCTCCCTTAAATATGCGTCAAAATTTTAACATTAACAGTTACTATACCTTGGGACCTAAAATAGTTCTTGGTAATCTTATGCTTAGGTACAAATACAATGAAATTTTTTAGAGGTTTCAGATCATGACTTAAAATATTTTGGGACCCAAGCAAGCAACTGTATCTCCTCCGGACTTAGATGTCTCTGTTGATCTCAACATAGGCGAGGATTGTCTCAGTAGTTAATAATAAACAACGAGTTAATTACACTCAACCTCCCTGAGGTTTGGCTAATTACATTCGAAATCAAAGTTTGCATTAATGAACACTAACCTCCCCTCACGTTAATGTTGACCGTTAAAATGACCGTTGACTTTTTCCAAATTTTTTAAATGACCAAAATACCCCTCTAACAAATTTTTTACTGTTCATAAAAACAAAATTAATGGTGGAGATCCAATCTGGATCTCCACCAAGAAAAAAAAAAAAAAAAATTTTTTTGAAGTTCATCTTCGTTCTTCGAAGATGAACTTCATCTTCGAAGAACGACGAACCCTCTGGGTTCGAGATCGAACCCAGAGGGTTCGAAGATCGAACCCCTCTGGGTTCGAAGATCGAACCCTTCTGGGTTCGTGTCTTCGAACCCAGAAGGGTTCATGTCTTCGAACCCTCTGGGTTCCACGAACCCAGAGGGTTCGTTCTTCAAACCCAGAGGGTTCGAGATCGAACCCTTCTGGGTTCGATCTGGAACCTTCTGGGTTCCACGAACCCAGAAGGGTTCGAAGATCGAACCCTCCTGGGTTTCGAACCCTCCTGGGTTTCGAACCCTCTGGGTTCGTGGAACCCAGAGGGTTCGAAGATACGAACCCTTCTGGGTTCGTGGAACGCAGAGGGTTCGAAGATCGAACCCTCTGGGTTCGATCTCGAACCCAGAAGGGTTCGAAGACACGAACCCAGAAGGGTTCGATCTTCGAACCCTCTGGGTTCAATCTCGAACCCAGAGGGTTCGTGGTTCTTCGAAGATGAACTTCGAAGATGAAGTTCATCTTCGAAGAACGAAGATGAACTTCAAAAAAAATTTTTTTTTTTTTTTTTTTTTCTTGGTGGAGATCCAGATTGGATCTCCACCGTCCATCAACAATGATGGACGGTGGAGATCCAATCTGGATCTCCACCATTAATTTTGTTTTTATGAACAGTAAAAAATTATTTTAATGAACAGTAAAAAAATTTATTAGAGGGGTATTTTGGTCATTTAAAAAATTTGGAAAAAGTCAACGGTCATTTTAACGGTCAACGTTAACGTGAGGGGAGGTTAGTGTTCATTAATACAAACTTTGATTCCGAATGTAATTAACTAAACCTCAGGGAGGTTGAGTGTAATTAACTCAATAAACAACTCATGAGTCTTGATGAGACTGTCTTTAATAATATGCAACACCATTCCTCTTACTAGCTTCATCTTAGTTTTTTAAAATTGTATAATTGGTAGTCAATAAATAACCATGAACACTATCTATCAATAATATTGGTACGGTATCATCGCACAACGTAGTTTGATGGTAAATAATATTTATTCAGTCTAATAATATTTTAGGTTCGAATCGTTAGATATGTCAAAAAAATAAAAATAATATTGGTATGTTATAAAAGAGTCATGCTATGATTTTTTTACAAATATGGGACCAATAGCATCTTGTTGATTTTAATTCTGTGAGCAAATACTAAAAAAAAATTATTTTAAAACGGTACCAAAACTTATCGCTCAAGACGCAATTTGGCAATACAAAAATGTACTAAAGAGATAGGTTACGATAAGATAAGAATGTTTGGTCTTCACTTCCGTGTGGATTTAATTACAAGAATAGGAAGAGACAGGTCATCCATTACCTCATGTAAAATGTTCTAACTGTTTAAGTCAACATGAACTGTCAAATTTTTCCTTCCTTGGCTTCGTTCTTCGTTTTCTTTCAAATTTAATATTAATTACTGACTGATTACTAGAAAACCTTTATTTATTTATTTATTTTTATAATTTCTTTTTTTTTAGTTTTGGAAAAAATTATTTTAATCCTCAATTTTTTTTAAATTATTATTTTTTTAATCGATATTTGATATTTTAACTTTCGTACTCTCCAATTTTTTAAAATTAATCAAATTAGTCCTTCTGATCAGATTTTTAACAGTCAAATCTAATATAATTTGTACATTGATAATTTTTTCTATAAAAAAGTTAGTTATTATTTTTAATCACCATAATTTTTTTTCAACTTCAATTTTTATTTAATAATTTATTTTTAAAAAAAATTATTTACTCTTTTAACCTAAATAGTATTTTTATTTATTTATAAAGACTGAAATACCCCTAATACTATCAAAATTAACTAACGGTTAATTAATGAAATGGCTAAATTAATTGATTTTAGAAAGTTAAGAATTGTGAGAGTTAAAATATCAAGTATTGGTTAAAAAATAATAATTCGAAAAAAACTGAGAACCAAAATAATTTTCACCCTTTATTTTAAAGATATTAATATTTTCTAAACTGTTTGATTATAATCCAACCAACATCGATTAGCATATATTTTATAATTTATATATATAAATTAAATTTATCAACGCAAATATATAAATTATATATATATATATATAATTTATAAACTTTTTATTTTCAACCTAGGTGTTAAACTGTCAATTTCGAACAAATTTTAAAAAAAAAATTCATTAACTTTTTAAATTCATTCACTTTTTCCCATAAATAAAAAAAATAAGAAATTTAAGAATTCCTCAATAGTAAGCAGGACTATCACACATACACTAATAATAAAGTTGTTGAGTATTTTCCATTCATTTTTATAGAGATTCGAGTCTCACATTTATCCATTAAATCGTAAAGTGGGGAATATCTCTCCCCTATAGCATGAGTTGTTATTATGAGCTAAACTTATAACGTTTAATCTCATCATATCTCAGTGCACCGTTGAACCAAATAGTTTTAAATTTAAAAAAAAAAAAGAGAGAGAATATCCATTTATTAATTTTAAAATAAGCATACAAAAAAGAAAGGATAAAACAGATTCACGTGGTGATTTTTGAATGTGGTAATTGTCAAAAATAACCTTCTAAATTTATGAAAATTTGTTTTTAACCTCATGTTCAAAAATGATTGTTAGTGACCTCTTTAAGAATTTTATTTCAAATTTTAACTAAATATTGACAAAAGCTACCCCTGAAAAATTATATAAGTTACCCCACATTAATTGTATATAAAATTACAAAAATACCTAAAAAAAATAAAATTACAAAAAAACCATTTGACCAAAATTGAAATTACAAAAATACCTAAAAAAAATAAAATTACAAAAAAACCATTTGACCAAAATTGAAAATTGAAAATCAGAAACATTTCTTCATCTTCTTCATTTCCTTCGTCAGTTCGTCATTTCTCTCCTCTGCTTTTTTTTCTCTCTTCATTTTATACTTCTGTATTGGTTCATAAATATACCACCAATTTTGAGGTATGTTAATACATCATATGTTATAAGTATTTGTTACATTGATCTATTAATTGAGTAGAGATGGTGTAGATTGATTCCCTAATATTTTCTTCAACCTATAAAACGTTTCACGCAAAAATTTTGCGTGAATCACACAAAATTTTTTGCGTGAAACCCGATTTGCGTGAATCACGCTAAAATTTTAGCGTGAATCACATAAAAATTTGTGCGTGAAACACATTTTTTTTGCGTGATTCACGCAAACTAGATTTCACGCAACAATTTCAGTGTGCTTCATGTAGAAATTTTTACGTGAAACACATAATTTCAGCGTGAATCACGCTGAAATTATTGCGTGAAACACGTTTCACGCAATAATTGTTGCGTGATTCACGCTATAATTGTTACGTGAAACACGTTTCACGCAATAATTTCTGCGTGATTCACGTTTCACGCTGAAATTATTGCGTGAAACACGTTTCACGCAATAATTGTTGCGTGATTCACGCAATAATTGTTGCGTGATTCACGTAAAAATTATTGCGTGATTCACGCAAACCGGGTTTCACGCAATAATTTTTGCGTGAATCACGCTATAATTGTTACGTGAAACACGTTTCACGCAATAATTTCTGCGTGATTCACGCAAAAATTATTGCGTGATTCACGCAAATCGGGTTTCACGTAACAATTTATGCTTGAATCACGCTAAAATTTTAACGTGAATCATGTACAAATTTTAGCATGAAATACATTATTTTTGCGTGATTCACGCAAACCGGTTTTCACGCAACAATTTCAGTTTGATTCAAGCAACAATTTCAGCGTGATTCACGTAGAAATTTTTGCGTGAAACACATTATTTTTGCGTGATTCACGCAAATTGGGTTTCACGCAACAATTTCAGCGTGATTCACGCTGAAATTATTGCGTGAAACACGTTTCACGCAATAATTTCTGCGTGATTTACGCAAAAATTATTGCGTGATTCACGCAAACCGGGTTTCACGCAAAAATTTCAGCGTGAATCACGCTGGAATTATTGCGTGAAACATGTTTCACGCAACAATTTGTGCGTGTATCACGCTATAATTGTTACGTGAAACACGTTTCACGCAATAATTTCTGCGTGATTCACGCAATAATTTCTGCGTGATTCACGCAAAAATTTTTGCGTGATTCACGCAAACCGGGTTTCAAGCAATAATTTCAGCGTGATTCACGCAGAAAGTTTTGCGTGAAACCCAGTTTGCGTGAATCACGCAATAATTTCTGCGTGAATCACGCTGAAATGTTTGCGTGAAACCCGGTTTGCGCAATAAATTGGTACATGTTTCACGGTAAAATGAAAGTTTATGAAATATGGCTTACAACACTCTGAAATTTTATGTAAAATGTTATGAATTGTAACCAAGTTTTTTTAATTTTTTCAGAAAAATGGCTATGCGCAGGCTGATAATTAATTACAACGGGCAGTGGGATGGGTTGAAGTATGTTGGTGGGGAGCCGTTCGTTCAGGTGGTTACAGATGATTTGACATATGCGCAGTTGTTAGATTTGATATATGGTTTGATTGGGGTTGATAGAAGTTTGCATGATGTAGTTGTCAGTTCGGTCGTCTCCAATGATATGAATGAAAGAAGAAAATACATCATCCGACGTGACGAAGATGTTTATTTTTTGCTAGTTTGTGACCGAGCTGTTCATGAGATATATGTCGGTATTGTTGAAAAGGTAGACAATCATGTTAGATATTCTCCGCAAATACCTGCACCGATTCCAGGGTGGTCCACTAAAATTCCAGATGCACTATGTCCTCCTTCTTTTGGAACCAATTTTGCAGGTGCTAGCACTAGTAATTTCACTCCGTCTACGGCTGTCCCATTATGGGAGGGTGACCACGGGATCCCACCATCATTTGCAGATGATTACGAACAGTCAGATAATGTTACTCATTCAAATTCGTCCGATGATGATGGGATTCTGTTGCCTCCAACCTCGTGTCATACTCCAGAGCACTTGTCAGATGAAGATTGTCAAGGAATGGAACATAAATAATGTAATCTAAGGAAATATCAGCATATGAGGTTGAAACAGAAATGGAACTATAAATTGGGTAGAGCAACTATATATACAAAGTACAGAGAAAACAGAAGCCAAATAATAAACAGCAAAAATACCAAATATATACATGATCTAATAAAGAAAAAACTAAAAAGACTATCCACACTTAAAAATGATGAGATTAAAAATGTAATCTAAGCAAGGATGAAGCAATGTATATCACCCAACTGCATATACTTACCACAAGCACTTTAAACTGATTTCCTACTGCAAGCTTCTGAGTTTCTGCGAGCTACCAATTGAAAGTAAGAAATCTTTACTTGACTTTATAAATCACAAACAAACTCTGCAAGCAGTGCTCCAAAGAATGTAACAAATAAGTTAAAAATTAATACTTCTACACAGCTGAAGGAATAAAGCCTCGAATAAATTAGTTATTAGTCACAAGTTCACAACTATTTCTTGAGCCAAATCAACACCAAAACGCCAACATTTAGCACCCAAACACCAACATTATTCAATCAACAATATTTAGAAACAACAAAACACAATTTCAAAAAAATTAAATATAAACAATCAATCTGTCAAAAATAAATCAAAATTTTCAATATATTCAATAAACAATGTGTCTAAATAAAATCCATGATTCACGCAAACATCGAACGAAGTCGAACAAAACCGAGTCTAACTTTGTCGTCGTCAGAACGAAGCTGAACTTTCCTTCTCGTTCTCGTGTCGGCTTCTTCTTCTTTTTCTTCACTGGTGTTCTTCTCTCCGATGGGTTTCTCTCCGTCGATCTTCTTCGTTGGCATTCTTCTCTCCGATATATTTCTGATCGGTGACTCCTTCTCCTTCTTCTTCGCTGGCGTTCGGCTTCTTCTTCCTCAGCTTCTTCTTCTGTTGATTCACGTAGGCCACTCTAAAAGAAAGAAAAAAAAAACAGCAGAAACAAAAAAAATGATTTAGGGTTAGAAAATTAGATTTTAAGTATATTATATAATGGGTTGAACTGTAATTTTACATGTATTTTTTAAAAATTTGACAGGGTTACTAACAATCATTTTGGAAAATGAGGTTAAAAACAATCTTCCCCATACTTAGAGGGCTAAATTTGAATTTCTCCCTTTTTGAATTAATAATGATATAAATTAAATCAACAGGTTTATTAAGCATGTGACAATTACCAGCAAAATATAATATAATTAAAAAAAAATAGTACCGTACGCGTTCGGCGTGTTAGCGTGACGAATAAATAAAGCAAAAGGCTCCCCTGATTAGACGAGACGAGACCCAACCCCACTAACTAATTTTAGCTAACAATAATCATCATTATCCACATAAACACATCTCTTAATCTAATATTTGACTCTTAATTATATTATTCAATGAACCCCTCCGTCTCTCTCGTACGTTTTTAGAGGTTCTCACTCCTTTTTTTTTCTTTTATGTATATTCCAAAACGTGAGAGTTGAGACACCAACAACCACGTGTTAAATATGAGTCAAAAGATAATTAAGTTATTTAATCTAATAAACGCACATGTTGTATAGACAGTCCCAGATCACCAACACCAGGTGGTACACGAGTCATTCTCTGGTTGATTTCTTTTCCAATAAGCGGCGGATGTTATGATTACGCGGTCCACTATTTCCTTTTTAGGCAAATGAGCTTTCGTTACCACCTGTGGTCCCACTGCAGTCTCACTTTCTCAGCAGCCAAACGCACTGATCAAACTTACTCAAAATAACAACACTGTAATTTCTCAAATAAAATGAAATTGAATTTTATTAATATCTCAATTTTACACTTCAAAAAACTAGCAAATATTGTACAAATTATCTAGCATTCTTTCGGGGAAAACTAATAAATACCTGAAAGAATGAAACAATAACAATAAAAAAAAAAAGAGGAATTTAATTGCAAGAAAATGAAATCTGTAATGAGTAATCAAGAACTGTTGCCGTTGGTAGTAGTAGCAGAATCCGACGAGTAACCGTTAAAATCCATCATCGTCGACATCCATTGTTGAAGCTCCTCTTCTCCAATTGAGTCCCAGAATTCAGTTTCGGTTGCAGAGTCGCCATTAATCTTGACGACGCTTTCTTGCAAAAAAGTCTGCTGTTGTTGTTGTTGTGGTGGAGGTTGTGCAGGTGGTTCGTCGTTTGTAGTAGTAGTGGTGGTGGTGGTGCTGCTGTCGGGAAATGGGAAATTGAGCTTGGCTCTGGGACCACGGAACTCGATGGCGGCCTTGTCGTAGGCCCTGGCGGCATCCTCCGCCGTGTTGAAGGTGCCCAGCCAGACCCTTGTCGCCTTTCTCGGGTCACGGATCTCCGCAGCCCATTTCCCCCACGGCCTCTGCCTTACTCCTCTGTAATTCTTCTTCGCTCTTTTCCTGGGTTTCTTCTCCTCTCGTGGTTGTTGCTGCTGCTGATGATGATTTGGCGGGAAAAAGTTGCATCCCAAACAACCCTGAATCCTACATACCTGACACGTGTCCAGATCAGACGGTGGAAACACACTAGTAGTGAAACCCATACTCGTTGTGCCGGTCGAGGCAGTGGCGGTGGCAGTGTATTCAAGTTGATGATGAGGTTCAAGGTTGAAAAACTCGGACGAAATATCGGAACCGGTGTTGCCAGAGACGACGTTCCTCAGAGCGGCGACCATGACAGCGAGTTCTTGCTCGGTAGTGAGACGCGGCGGGGGTAACTGTGACGGGGACGGCAGGTGGGAGCTAACGGCGGCGAGTCTTGGTCGCTTGGAGGACCTGTTCATGTCTGTCGAAAATTGTCACTCAAATCTTTTTGCTTTTTTTAATTAAAAAAATGATGAGAAGTGGATTTTGATTTTGAGTGCTGCGAGGGTGTTTGGGGGCGTATATATACGGAGGAGGTGTGAGGTTGCAAGAAAGCCATACACCGTTAACACACGGGTTTGAAGATATTAGTGACCACACGTGATGGATTGGGTCCATGTGATGACAGTGCACTGCCAGCTGTGGCATGATGTGACATGGCAGCTGACGTAATCTTTGTCTGACGCGGGACTTTTATAAGGTAGTTGTAAAGCTTTAATTGATAAAAAGGTGACAGTTATATGAGTCAAGAAGTTTCCGTTTCTTTACTTCTTTTAGTCATACTCCTAGAGACCATTGTCCAATCAACATAATAAAACTTGTTGTTATACACATGTATTTTATTTTTTCAAATATTAATACCCATCCTGTTAGAAGTTTATTAGGACTTATCGAGATCAAATATTATGTACGTGACCCAAATTCAAATTAAATAAATTGGAAAGTTTATGAGAACATAAATAATAATTTTAAGATAGAGGAGAGAACACAAATTTTATCTGAATTCAGTTTTCTTCCTTGATTATTTTTTCATTATAAGTGTGCTCATACACGAGAGCTTACACTTTTCTCATATTTTACACTCTTTAACCAACCCTAGAATCTTCATTGCTGACTTGGCAACATATGTATGCTGACTCAACATAACTAACTTGATGGTGTCGCATTTTATAGCTGAACAATTACCTTAATAATACTGGAATTTAATCATAATTCTCAATTAGCTATGGTAATAGTCGATATAAAAATCTACACTCATTGTATGAAAATTTACTTCCACAGCATGGGAAAAGAACTCCTTATAGATATTTTAAATTCCTCACAAAAAAATATAGAAAGAAAGGTGTACACAACTCAACCAAATTGATATATGTTATAGGCATGTATTAAAAATAGAATGATGTGAATAAAAAGTTATATCTCTTTTTTAAAAGAATATGAAAAAAATAAATATATATATAAGTATATTAAAAGAATAAATATAAATAATTTATATATTTTTAACCTTTTAACTCATCATTACATATTTTTAAAACACATGGTAGTAGGAATTTATTTATGATAACTCATTATATTCTGTCATATGAAATTGTTCTCTTAGAGTTAGAGCTATGTATCCAGAAATTTAATTCTAATAAATTTGTCTTATTTTTTTAAAGTTACAAAGTTGTACTTAAATATCTGGTCACTGACATTTGTGGTATATTTAGTAAGTTGTTGAGAAAGTCCAGTATGTTAAATTAATAGGCTGACCGGGAAGATGTGACATTAATATCAAATGACCATTAACCCACTTGGGACTTTCGTTTCAGTCATTGTTAGAGATTCCTTAGAAAATTCATGACATTTATTGTCTGAGCCTAATAGCTCAAGAGTCCTTTTTATTTTTTTATTTAAAAATTAAATAAATCTGATTATTTATAAAAATTGAATGCAAATTAAAATCTTAAATAAGAATAATATGTTTATTTTTTATTTATTCAAACGCATGGATAAAAATATTAATTATTTACTTTTTTAAGACAGAATAAAGATAAAATTATAAATATATTCATACGAGAATGATAATTATAAAAAAAATATGATTATGATTAGATGTTAAGTGATAAGTTATAATTACTAATTTTTTAATTATAAATTTCTTTTATAAATATTTTTAGTTATTTAACCACTTAAAAAAAAATTATACCAAAACAATTTATGTTTTAACAAGTAATTTGTGTAGGAATATCCTTCAGATATGGTCTTCTTGATGGAAACTCTATATGATAATTGTCGGTTGGAGCTGTTACGTATTCGATTGAGTTTTTTTGAATAAATTAGTAGTTATTAATTCGGGTCATAATGGAGTCTCTGTCTACAGTGGTCTGATTGTGTTGTTGTTTTATTGATTTCGTTCTCTCATTTTCACATCGATGTTGACGTTTTACGGGGTTCTACGGACACCCAAATTCATCTCAACAAGTAGTTTATAATATTATATATTTTTTATAAAAGAGAAAATTATATACATTCTTATATTTGTGTTAAAGTTTTTTGGTTTATATGCAATGTTGGTATGTTGCACATCCGGACATGCACTTTATTATTATAAATCATAAATATAGGAAAAAAATTTAATTAAGTCAGTCCTTAAAGAAAAAATTTAAAATTTTTATTTTATAATATTATAGAATCAATTCTAAAATAATTTCATAACATTATAAAATACTTTATTACATTATAAAATAAAAGTTGTAAATTTTATTTTAATTTTTAATATCATTATAACTAGAGAATGACCTTAAAATCAGTACGGCTCTTAATAAATATGGATCTTCATTTTAAAAAGTTGACTTTGATTTTTTGCCTTTTACTTTTTTTATTTATTTATTTTCTTCTTTTTGTGAAGGGTAGGGTGCCATATCTCTCTCTAGCTACCAGTGATTTTGTCAACTTTGACTTTTACATAGATTATATTTAAAAATATAAATGAGGCGTCAGGCAAGTCAAAGAACTGGATCAAAGGAGTACATACTCCATCTCAAAGTCAAAGGAGTCATTGAAAGGGGTTTTTTGGTCTTTTCATTTATTTGATAATGATGGATTAATAGGCTGGAGACAGGTGGCTCATCACCGGTCACGTGTGAACGGTTTGGACCAAATATTTTTGTAAGGGTAACTCAAAACCCCAGAAGAAAGGGTCAAATGATACGAGGATTTGTGAGTACATTAAACTCCAAAGTTAACGTCAACATCAAACGTTTGAAATGGTCAAGTTTTGGAAACTAAACAAACGCCAAACAAACTCAAAAATGGTAACGGTGGACGGTTCCGTTTTGTACGAAGTCTAAAAGCACTTATGGATGGATACCGGGTATGGCCCGACCCCTCTCTAAACGGGTTACTTACAAGTCAATTTTCTCTTTAATTAATTATATCATCTCTTATCAAAATCTGATCAATCTTATGTTTTAATTAGAGGTCTGTTTTTTTTTTCCTTCTTCTTCTGATGAAGTTTACTGAAAACTGAGTAAGAATTAAAATTTTTTACTTCAATGACATAGGTTGAAAAAAAAAAAAAAAATTGATGAATTAAATCAGAATCTTGTATAGGTTACATCGTCCCAAACGAATTTGGATATGGGATAAAAATCAAAAATTCATTTGGGATAAAGGTTAAGTATGAAGTACCGTGCCCTCAATGGATTTGGAATATGAAACATTCTAATTCAGTTCTGATTTAATTTGTTATCATTCCTACATATGAGCCTTCACTATAATTGGTGAGATTTGTTTGAGTCTCTCTATAGTGGTAAAATGGGAGGCTTGCGAGCCTCCCTTATGATGTTGGTTGATTTTATTAATTTTATTAATAATTGTGCAAAATGTAAGAGTAATTTTGTCATTACGTTAGTCAACAATAATAGTACTAACATAGATAACGGTTAAAGTTAACGACAGGATACTTAGTGATATCTAAGTACAATTAGGCCATTAACGAGTAGGGATGGCCCCGGTTCGGTTCGAACCCAACCGGTGGTTTTTAACCGGAACCTTTGGTTCGGTTAAAAACCGGTTCCGGAACTGAAAACCGGAACGGGACCCAAGGTTCCGGTTTCAGTTTTTTATTTTTTGGAACCGGAACCGCCGGTTCAAAACCAGCGGGGAACCGGAACCGGCAGTTTCGCCGGTTCCGGTTCCTTTTTTAAAAAAAAAAATTGAAATTTTTTTTTTTGTGACTTGAAAGTAAAAAAAAAAAAAAAAGGAACCGTCGGTGCAGGTTCCGGTTCCGGAACCGGCGGGTTCCACACCGATTCCAAGAACCGGTTGACAAATCGAACCGGTGGAGAACCGCCGGTTCAAAACCGGAACCGGGACCTCCTCGGTCCCGGTTCCGGCTGAAGAAAAAATGGAACCGGAACCGGCGGTTCCAAAATCGGAACCGCCAGTGCGGTTCCAATGGCCATCTCTATTAACGAGAGTGAGCTATAATATTTTACCTTTGTAAAAATTATCATGCAATTTCAATATTAAATAATACTAGGCATCTCATCTTACATTCCAACACATTATGGTAGATAAAGTGTCAATTAGTAAATAAATTTACAATTAATATTAATTTATCTCACTTGTCATATAAATTTATTCATTAATTGATATATCAACTGTCATATATATTAGAATTGAAGAGTTAAAATTTAAATTGAGATATTTAACATTACTCTTTCAATATCACATAATTCACATTAAATCTCATAATTAATTTAGCATTCGAATTCACAAATTAATAGTGCTCAATGCATAGTAAATATAGTACTTCCGGTCCTATGTGGCGTACGAGGCAGATGCACTGTGCGAGCCCATACAAGCATTTTGTCATGCTAGTAAAACCCAAAAAAAAATTAATAACATGGGAGAGAAAGCAATGTGAAATGAGGATACAGCCTGCCATCGACTCACAAAACAACAGACACCAAATGCAAATGGGTTATGACGTGTTCCACTTACCGTACACGATGTGTTATTATTGTTGGAAAAAGATGTATCAATTCTGGCATCTAAAGGGCTGCATGTCCCCTTTCTTCGTACAAAAATTAATCAGAAATTTCCATCTAACATGCTACTAAATAAACTTGTCTCTTGATAATTTTTTTTTAATTTAATTTTTAGAAAAAATTGCACTAAATCCCTCTTTTTATATATAAAAAATTGTACACCCTGACAATTAATACTTTGATTACACTAATATTTTTTAAAATTCTTTTAATTAGGGCGGCTCATAACTTTTTATAATTTTAAACCAAAAAAAAAAAAAAAATTGTGCATTTTCGACCAGGTATTAAGGTAGAATCATTCATGTAAAGAATTGAACATTCAGCTTTATAGAAAAAGTAAAGAAAGAATATTTTAATTGAAATTGAAAAATTTTGACAATTATATTTTAACTTAAACTAAAACTTGTTCGAATATCTAATTCAAATGGTATATTATTTACAAAATGAAAACAAAGTTCATCAAACAGAGATAAAGATTCCTTACCCCGTAGTTTCTTTGATTTGAATTTGTAGACAAATATTCATGCTAATTCTTCAGTCTTTGCTTCGAGGAAGGATTTGTCGAAATTGAAGTCAAGGTTTAAGGGGTTCCATAGACATTATAGGATAAGAGAAACAAAATGCTGTCAGCGGGCGTGAAATAATTTGTTCTACTTGTTTCTCGATCATTTAGCTATAAATCTTGTGCTGTCTTGCTTGTTGATCAATGTTGAAGGAGAATAAACATAATCATTTGCATTGAGATCATCTTGTTTTAATATTGCCTAGTAAGTATTCACATTAGGTTCAACTTACTAGAATAAAGTAGTTGACATTTATTATATATAGATGCTCCATGTATGCGTAAAGCCTTAGAAAAAGTGTCAGCGAGTGGGTTGAAATTTTTGTCAACTTAACTAAACTTGATGAGGGCTTTTTTCTTTTTATTAAATGATCTTTTTTTTTTTTTTTTGGGTTACACACATTGGAAAATTCATTTGATGTTGAACTGTTTTGAATTGAAAGGCATTGTTGAATGATACCTCAGCTAAATGTTGGGCTTAAAAAAATAAATAGGGCTTAAAAAACTGTTTGTTGAGCCTGTTATGTATTGGAAGACATTGCTAAATAGAGTCTCAACTGAATGTTGGGTTTAAAAAAATAAACAGGACTTAAAAAATTATTTGTTGGGCTTGTTCGCCCTGGGTCAGCGCCAAACCTGCTTTTGACTAATAGTTTAATTAATATAAGAACTAAGAGCATCTCCAATGCAAATATGTATTTTTGAGTATCTAAATAGTGCCACATCAGCATTTTTAAATAATATGGATCTAACTTGTCAAAAAAATTATAGAAATGCATATTCACTTCTCCAATGTGAATATCTAAATAGTAATTTTAAACCAATCACCACAAGTCATTTGTTACATTCTCTCTCCATTCAATATGATAATTAAATGCATTGACAAAATACTAAAATTTTATTGGTGGGAAAAGTTAGAAATCCTAGTCAGCATATCAAGGAGAATATCTACAATTAGAAACTCTACTTGATATTCTCTAACTTTTTTTTTGCCACATCATATCAATATTAAAGTTATATAATTGCATTGGAGAATGTTTTCTTAACTTTTTCAATATTGATCCTATGTGGCACTCAATTTTCTCCAAATGCATAATAGCATTGGAGATGCTCTAATAGTCCATAAAAGTTAACGATTTAGGGGATAAAAACGTCTTTTCACACATCAACAAAGAATTAAAGCCAAAAATAATAGTTGGCTGAGGCCAAGGCTGTTTTGTTGGGTCTGCATTTGGCCGCTGAGGATGATTTGTGTGCTGTTGAGGTACAATCTGATGCCCTCAATATTGTTGGCTGATTTCTGGTGATATTTCCTCCGGGTGTGAGGTTGAGTCTTTGATTCACAAGATTAAGTTGTTTGCTTTTGAGCATAGCTCTTTTTCTTTTGTTTTTGTGCCTCAAGTCTGTAATAGAGCTGCACATGGTGTTGCTATGTGGTTTGTTGTTTCTGGCAACTCTTCCTTTTGGTTTTTTCTTTCCTAGGTTGGCTGAACAAGCTTGTTCCGGATGATTTTGTTGGTTTTTCCGCTGTTGCTTAATGCAGTTGCTGGTTTTCAAAAAAAAAAAAAAATTAAAACCAAAAGAAATTCTAAAACTACCCAAATATTTCGGTAATTACAAAATTACAAACTAACCCATGCCTGAGATTTGCTATTTTACAGACGGAAACAATTAACTTTATAGAAAATTGACAACGGATCCCTTTGCTATTACCATTGATCGTCAAGTGTTAACAGTTGATCATGACTAAAAGGGTAGAATGATCATTGTGCGATTTAAATTGGGACAAATTATAACCAACCTATCTAGGGTTTGCCTTTTTACAGGCGGAATCAACTTATTTAAAAACTAACAGTTAACTCTCATGCCATTAGTCAACTGTTATAAAAATATTAGTCAACATTGGTGAAAGTCAACTATTCCAATGGCATTTTAGTCATTTTAATTTATTTTAAAAATATTTTAAAATAGAAAAACACCGTCCATCTCATTTGAGATGAATAGTCGAGATTTATTTTAAAAAATAAAACACTTAAAATCTCCATCGTTCGTCCATCCATCTCAAATGGACGATGAAGATTAAAAAAATAAAAAAAAATAAAAAATTTGCCAACCTACATGAATCTGGGAGATCCATGGAGATCAGCGAACCTGGGGAAGCGAAGACCCTCCATTGGTTCGACCTCGTGCGACGAAGGGAGGGCGAAGAGCCTTCCATTCATCTCAATAGAAGGCTTTTCACCTCCTCAGGTGTGACGACCGTCGTCGAACGACGAAGAAAAAGCTAGCCTCCCCCTCGTATTCTCTCATGGAAAACTTCAGTGGATCTCTAATGGATTATAAATTTTTTTTAAATCTTAATTTTTTTTAATTATTGTTTTTATTTATACTTAATTTTAAATTTTTTTATTTTGAATAAATCTCCACTATCCACTTGAATGGTGGAGTTATAAATTTGTTTTTATTTTTTTATTTTTAATTAGGAGTATTTTGATCTTTTTACATTTTTAAAACAGTCATCTTTAATGGTCAACACTAATGATAGGAGAATTAACTGTTAATTTTTTTTAATAAGCTGATCATGTCTGTAAAAAGTTAAACCTTAGGTAGATTAACTATAATTTATTCATAAATAAATATAAGCTAGATTTAAGACCCGATTGCCTTCATTCGCTTATAAATTAAAAGTCAAGGCCATATTAGTAAAGAATTGTGCTAAAAGTAACGATAATTATTCAATATATTCTTAAAACATAAATCTTTTTGGCAACTTCTTAAATATGATCAGCTTATTTAATACATCACTTCTGTTTATAATTTTTGTCAACTTCTCCTATGGAAAAAAAAAAAAAAAAGTAGATTTGAGAAAAAATTTCAATGAATTTCAAAGTAACAGATCCAACAATATTTAGACTGTACTTTGAGAAAAGAAAAAGTTAGATTGATTACTGGATTTGATTTCCCTGATGGAAAAACTAATAAGTGAGCCAGTGAGAACACAACCTACCCACGTAAAGATATCTTTTTTCTTCTCTTTTTTTTTTCCATTTCTCTCTCAATATTAATAGCTGATATCAAACAAGGGTGAGAGTTCAAGCAGAGAAACAATTATACAGGAATTGCCTATTATTTATACAACAGAAACAAATCAACGAGACGTGCGCTTGATAATTCTTTTTTCTCATCTCTACCCTGTGAAGAAGAATTGCATTCGGACCAAAACTTTTCACCGGACCACTACTACAACCAATTGAGTGCATACACAAATCTACCAAAAGGTCGGAAAATAATCTTCCCAGGGCTAACATCATCAATCAGAACAAAAATGTCGACCAAAATCTTCCACCTAATCATCATCCTCCGAATCTGCATTAAGTTAACAAACCATTAGCAAAAAAAAAGAAAAAAAAAAGAAGATGTTCAATTAATTTACTTCCGTTCTGCCTGAGGGGTGAATTAGTTGGAAGGCCAAAGTAACCATGGATTAGCTTCAGAGCTAAGAGAAAGAGTTGGAGGTTGGCTCATTTTGTTAAGAAATCTCCTAGGTGTAACAGAAAATGAGAATCAAATTATACTGAATAATTTAAAAGGCTTTTACCAGATCTTATGTCTTCTCCGACTTTTCCCCTATTTTTCAGTTGTCGCCTGATCATTAAGCATATCAGAATCCACCAATATATGTGGAACACCAATAGCATCAGTAACATTGTATTGAAACCATAGTATAGGAATGTAGGGTAATTTTCTGCGAGGTTCAAGCACTCCTGAAGATCATAGCTGGAAAATGCCAACCATAAAAGCAGATTAGTAAATGGAGCCAAATATAGACAAATTAAGAGAAAACAAACAATGGAATGCACGCAAACCTTGTACTTTTGATGATCCAAAACGGAAAGAATATAAGTCGTAACACGAGCCATGAGATAGCAAATAATCCAAAGAATGCACTTGCTCCAAGCTCGTTCTCAGAGTACTTAAACACTTTGGCAGCCTCAAGAAATACATCGCTTGTATCATGCAGGGCAAGAATAATAGAGCCAATTTGGAAAAAGCTGTAAAAAGAAAAATCATAATTTTTATTCTCACTGGATATCCATAAATCTTTTGCTTAACTTCTAAATACTCTAAAAACCGACCAATAAAGGGGCAGAGGAATCTGACACTGTCAAGAAATCATTTTTTTCTTTAAAAGAGTTACCTTAAATTATATGCTAAGCTGAACACATGCTTAAGATAAACTGATGAAGAAAGAAATTCAGCAAATAGATGCGTGACTTCTTATGAAGTATAGATTTAACATAACATAGCCAACAATTACTAAAAATTAATTGTTAGACACCAGAATGTTCATGCCACAGAGATTAGAATAATGGTATCTCGAAGGCACAATGAAGACTGGTGTGAGAAATGGAAAATGACTCGTAATATTGACACCCATAAAGAGATATGTAAGGATCTATATACTTAGCCAGATTTTTCAATATAATAAACTGAATTACAGATCATAGTATACAAGTATATGATACACCACCAATATTAATATGCCCATATATTGAAGATATAGACAACATGACAAAGTATTATGGAGAACTCCACACACTGTGCTCCAATGCTACGACCTGACAAAGTATCATTTTCCATTTTCCATCTTACAGCACTCCACGCACTGTTGGTTCATTAATATGCCCATATATTCAAGAATTCGGCCTCGGCCGGCCGCCGTACCGAATATGGCCAAAGTGGTTGGCCATCTAGGCGGTCTCCGCGGCCCCCTTTTTTTTTTTCTTGCTAACACCCAATATGAACAAAAAATAAAAGGAAGCAGCGGCCATTTTGCAAAGTATAAGCCAAAGGCACACACACAGCAGCCCCTATTTCTCCCTTTCCTTTGCAAAAATACAAAAACCCTAGGTAAACAATCAGCCCCTAAACATCATTATCATCTCCAAAGGTAAACAATCTATTCTTCTTTTCTATTTTAGTATTTTTAAGTTTTCAAGGTGGTCAACGGTGCGGTCAACACGTTGACCGTTGACCCACCGAGGAACCGCCTAGGCGCCGAGTAATCGGCGCTTAGGGCACTAGGCCGCCGAACGCCTAGTGCCTAGCGCATACTTGAACATTGGCTACCCCAAAAGTCAACAGTCTATTTACAATCGTGCACACTGTCAAATCACTCATAAAATAGATATGATTATAAAGCAGGAGAAATTAACAATGATAATATCTGAACTAGCTATTCAATTGTGGCACATTCGTACAAGCAGTTTACATCTATTAACAACCTGAATTTATATTAACATCGGGGAGCCAAATTTAATTTTTTTTTTGCTCTTATAGAGAATGAAACCATTATTCCTTGCCAAGCAGTATTGAAGCTTCTTCAGGTTCAGCAAACACCACAAAAAATTCAAGGAAACAACTGTATCGCAATACATAGAGTAAAACTATGTCAATATAATCACCGTATACTAGTGATATTTAACCTTTTATTAAAAAGATTCATTCTAACAAATACTGAAGAGTTCCAAAATTGATCCTATAACTTCTCAACTAATAATTAAGATGAGATGAAGGCTAAAGAATTTGTGCACATCCCTGGCTAAGGTTAGACTTGTTCTATATGGCTGGTATAATTAATTAAACAACAAATGCAAAGACATTCACAGGCTAGATCTATGGTACATCAAAAACTAAAAGATGTAAAGACAAATATGGATCCAACAAGTGGAATCCAAAAATAGAACTGGATAAGATTCAATAAAAAACATACATGTGACTTTACGCTATTTAAAAATAGCTTGCCACTCAGTGTATTTAGACAAAAATAACGATTTATTACCTGGTAAGGTATGAGTAGCCAATCAGGGCAGAAGTAATTACATGATGAGACATCATCACAGAGAAATCCTTCCTTCGAGTCTCCCATGTAAGAAGGGCAGCAATGCTATAGATGTAAAACCCACATTGGCACATGTAGAAAAGCTTTAGGGGAAGCCTGAGATAGAAAATGGAAAATGACACGACTCAATTAAAACAATTTAAAATAAGAATCACTTTATATTGACTACAGAACCCATATGTGTTAGGTACTCTCCCAAAGTTAGAACCAACATATACGGACACAATACAAAAAGATAAATTGAAAAATGAACAACAAATAGGCACGTGTAACGTGTAAGTGAGGAGACCAAGGATACATTTCAATACAAAACACACACGAAGAAGATTCATTTATTGAAAGCCAAAATATTATCCCGGCAGATGAGCACCAAGTGCAGTATTAGATGCTGTCTTCAGATCGAAGCAGAAGGATCCCAGATACTTGATAGAAGCACATATAAATAACAAGCTGATTCATTTTTATATGAAGAAACATTATTTCCAAAGGGACGATGAATTATACCAATCTAATAACAAAGGTAAATCTGCAAACAATTTTTCTTGGAAATGAATAAAAAAATTACTACAAAACTATGATAGTTTAGATAATATTAACCAAATCCACCTTGCATATTAATGGTGAAAAAGATAAACATTCACCTACCTAGTAAGAAGTTAAGATTAGACAAAAGAAACTTCCATCCTTTTTAGCTAAATCCTGGAAACTATTCTATTAACAAATCCCAGTATCCCACAGAAAGCTAACAACACTAGAGTAAAAGTGCGGTTTCAACTGAAAATTAAAAAAGAAAATAAAGGGAATATTTCCATTTCAAGGCACTTGATTCTTGAAATCAGTATGCAATTTCAATTTATAAATAGGGAGAGAAGATAGGCAGTTAAAATAAAAATTGCATGTTGACATTTTAAAGTTTAGAACCAACCAGCAGAACTATGAAAACAAGGGACCGAAGTGCACTAACTAAATCTATAGCGTTCATCAATCCAGTAGTTGGAGTGAAAACGCAAGCTTATGTTATACTCACGTCAATTCTTGATTTGGCCAGCCCTTGAAGTATAATTTTGTATCTCTGAACCATGGCTCGTCGTAGGCAACTTTGAGAATCCAAAACTGAACAGTTGCATAGTATGTCAGCTTCCACAAAGATTCTGAAAATTTTCCAACTTTTACCATTGTAGTGTCATTTATCTTCAATGGGACGGTTCCATTACTCAACAACCAGATGCCCAGCCTCTAAAAGGAGGTGAAGAATGATGAAACATAAACAAAAAACCAGTGTCAATATATCTGATACAATCACACACATTCAAACCCAAAGTATTTATACAAAAGATCGATGTTATAATTTATCACAGCCAATATGTGAACAGAAAAGTATTGCTTCCTTCCATCAAAGAAACATATATTTATGTTCTTTGTTAAATGCATAATTAACTAATATTATGAACTTCGGGTTTTGAAACAGAAATAGCGCTTCATGCTATGTTATCAATCTTGAGACTCTGTCACAGTCAATTACAGTTTGGCAGGACCAACACTGGATATATGGCTTATTTCTAGTAACTCTTTAGTCAGAATATGCTTCTAAGAAATGTTGCTAAAAATAATCATGTGCATGCATTCAGTACCATCTCTGAAAATAAAAGTGGAGGAAAATGAAATCTATGATATATAATTTCTGGTAGACCAAAATACTATTCTTACCACAGGGTTAATGTCCTAGGGTTCATTTATTCATGAAAGAAGAATTAGGAACTGTACAATAATCATTAAATATTTTTCTTCATCATCAGGCCATCTAAAAGATATCAAGTAAGATAGGAACTGCATAATAAAAGGTATCTTGGGGTGTCTCAAATTCACCAGTCCCACAATTATGACTCTAGCTGCCTTTCATAATCACTGCCAACAATCCATTTCCATCCAGATTCCATCCTTGCTCTTTAATAATTGGAACCACTCCATGACCATCAAAAATTTAATTCCATCGGCATTGACTAGCAAAAAAAGTTAAAGCAAGGATGAAGTAAAGAATGTCTGCAAGTGTCTACAGAATTCCCCTGCCACCCAGCCTTAAGCATACAGGAAAATATATCAGTTACTCCATTAGACAAAGACTCAATATCTCACTGGGTTTTTATACTGTTTTACAGAGCTAAATAGAAATAATATACATATATATATATATATACAGGCACTAGCATTCACCTAAAAACATTGTTTGCACTGTTCCTCATCCTTGCAAAACAAAGTTCCTACTTGCCTCCCAAAAAAGGGGAAAAAAAAGAAACTTAAACCCACGCCATAAACATATTCTCCACTCACCTCCAACCCTATCTAATTAGATGATAAGAGTATATAATGAGCACGAACCCATAACTGCAGATTAACCATCAGAGGAGATGGTGCTGCATAAGCTTCAAGTATAATCCTGAGTTATAGTTAGGTAGATTAAATTATGTGTCCGTTCATAAACAATAAAACTTGAATTCTTACAAAATTTACATACACAAGAAAATTTGACAGTGATTAGTAGTGAATAACAAGTTATATATGTAACACTGATAATAAACAAAGAGATGCAAATCTTAGCATTGGAAAAAACAGGTGAGAACAAGATTCAACAAAAATGAATAATATTGTCTTGCAAAATGATGAAAATGTATGGACATATAACGGACCTTTCATCTACAGAACATTAGTGTTGCAAGATAAATCCCCATTAGACTAGCATAAGAATTCTGCTACCAACTGCAGCACTAGAACTGGTTTTTCCAAAAATCCTTCTTATGCAATAACTCAAAAAACTTGAACTTCCCAGATCAGCTTATCATTCGAAATATCAGATCTCCATTACAACAAGCTTTCCACTGATTGACTAACTGATGATCAATTTATCAAGTCGTCATAAGTATGATCCAAATAATCTCATGCCATTTTTTTATTTAACCTCAAAGTGCCTCTTAGTCATTGTATAACTTGCATCTTTGCAACTTTTCCCTCCTCTCCCTCCCTCTTCTTTCTTACAAGTTTCTTAGCAAACATTTGCCAGTATCCAACTATAATCCCAAAGGTTCATATGGCATATTATTATATACAAAACGTTTGGAATCCAATATAGCCCAGTGATTAATACTCCACTTTGTCACCAATAATATTAACAAAATCAGATAATGACATATAATTTAATACTTCTTTGCTATCCCTTCTATGACTAGAAGCCAGTAAAAATTAACCACCGCACAAAAAAACTTTAGACAACTATATAACTAAATTCACTCGAAAGTTCTGAATTTCCACCTAACCACGGTACATAAAACGCATAAACTTCAAATTTCATTTCATTCATTCTTTGTTTCCCTAACAACCAAAACAAATACGTGTATGGAAATAGAAGACCAAATCAACACTCAAGTTAGCTCCTCCATAAGGAAAAAAAAAAAAAAAACAAAAGAAAGCAAGAAAAAACTATTGAAAGATAGAAATCTAATTCAAACCAAATAGAAAAATTTTAATTTCAGCTTCTCATTGCTTCAAGAACAACCAAGCGATAATGTAAAACAAAACCAGAGCCGATAACAATTCAAATTTCGTAAAATGAAACCTAAGCAATCAAAAGGAATTACTTCCGATTCAATATTCGACAACAAGAAAAACGACATGGAAATGTAACACAACTAAAACAATCAAAACGAAACTGACAGAAAAAAAAAATCAAGAGAACTTACGCGAAAGATGAATCTGTCAAGGAAGAGCCTAGCGACAACGAAACCGACAGCGAAGTATATCGCGAGGAGGAAATTCCAGGCGTGAGGGTGTTCGTTTTGACTCCAGATCGAGTCCATGCTGATTCCGAGCCGCAATTCGACAGAGACGCATCAATCAACTGGAAAAAACAAAAATCAAATCAATCTCATCCGTCGCGAGAATGAGATTATTATTGCAACGCCGATGATTTTTTGACCTAATTTTTTATATTTTACTACGAAGATGAAAAAAAGAAAAAGAAAAGAAAAATGGTTTTCTGTTTTAATAAATGGAGAGAATTAAAGGTCTGGGATTTGTTGTTGTTGATGTTGTTGGAGGTTAACATCTTGCTTTAAATTGTGTGCGCCTTAACGTATTTAACAAACAGAAACAAACTTTTTTTTTAAGGGTTTGCGCCCCCCAAAACTTATGGGTCCCAATCGTATCTGGACGCGTGGAATTTTACCTGTTACTGGGCCCACTTTATAGGTTTTTTTTTAATTAATCATATTATTATTATTTTTTAAACTGTAATATGTAAAATTAAGATTGAAGGAATTTCTTTTAGTATTTAATAAGACTATTTGGGAAATTTAAAAAAAAAATAAAAATAAATAAATAACAGTAGTTTATTTTTCACACTTGTACTTTAAAGTTGTACGTTTAAGGTTGTGAGTTCGAATTATATCTCCCTATTTAAATTCTGAATTAATTATAATTTTAAATATTATTTTACTTATCAATAGAGTTTTTTTAGTGTTAAAAGCTTTTTTCAAAAGTTTTTTTGTTTCCATTTACAGTATATTAGAATTTTAAAATATTAAATAAAAAACATGTTGTTTCTTTTAGTAGAAACTGCAATATTTAGATTTTAAAATCATTTATATAATTTAATAATGGCACTTTCATATTTATTTAACCAAATAATTTAGTAATTTACTTGCTAAAAAAAGTCATATATATACATACATATATATATATATATATTAAGGATTAATAGTTAAATTATCGAAAAATAATTCTACTCGCACTTGTTGATATTTATAGATACCTATTCGTGATGGGAATATATAATGAATATTGATGTGAAAACTCATACCTATTTTTAGATTCCGAATGAAATTAATATACCTACCATGCCTATATACCTACTTTAATTTAAATATTGTATATATATAAATATTATATATTTAAAGTAATATTATTTTGCTAAAAATATACATTTAGATGTGATTTAGTAGTAAAAATATTCATTTAACTTGTTAATATTTTAGGTTTAAGTCCACGTTACTGTATATAGTATTTATATAATTTTAAACAAAACTTTGGAAATATTTGGAAACTAATTATGAAAAGGTATTTTACCAAACAAGTTAACAAAATAATCATTAAAGAAACCTTAAAGTTAAATTCATCAAATCACATTAATTTGTTTAATAATAATTTAAACACTATACAATATACATGTCCACTTAACATGAATTAAAAGTCAAAACACGTGCTACGTTTTCTGAATTTTCTCACGACGTAGAATGGTAGATGGACGTCTAGAACAAATACTTTTCTTTCCTTATTTTATTTCTAATATATTTTATTTTATTATACTTTTAGTTAATTACATATATACATATAATTAACAAATAATGTATCCAAAGAAGCGAACTCTAATGACAATATAGAATTTAATTAAATTACTTTCAAACATACTTGCTATTTTTAATCACATAGTTAGTATAAATTGTCAATTTGAAGTTTCCAATTTTTTTTTTTTGATATTCTAGTCAAATGATGTCCTGAATCAGGTTATGCGTACATTGGATTAATCTACCTTTCCAATCCGATCAAAGACAAGTCATCCATGCCGAGGCTAGGACCTAGGGAATTTATAAGGAAATTCCTTGGCTTGGCCATGTGGGGATTTCCATTTTTATTATAAAAAAAAAAAGTAGATTAGCGGTATGTTTGTGTACTTAAGATTGCTTTGAAACATAAAATTGCCAAGTGAAATAATTAGAAGGTGTCATTAAGTTATCAAATCAATAATTAAATGAACAATCACAGTATATTATGATCTTAAAGTTGCTTGTGAACAATCAGAATATCTAAGGACCATTTATTTCATGGGATGGGATGGGATTGGATTGAGATTGAACTATTCCCAATTAAATTCCATGATTGACTCTTGGATGGGATTGTAGAAAATCCAATCCCATCCAAAAAATTAATACTGTTGAGGCGGACAATTTGTCCCGCCTCAAAGCTTGGGATAAAAACTGTCCCAAGCTTTATTTTTTTTAAAATTTAATATATTATATTAAAATATTATTAAATATATTATATTAAAATATATTTTTTAATATTAATAATAATATAAATGTAATAAGATGAGGTTAAACCAGTGATATATCCCTCCCACTTACACCTTAAGGTTGTGAGTATAAGTACTGTTCCTCTCCCTCAAATCCCAAATAAATTGTAATAGCTAAAATAAAAGAATATAAATGTTATTTTTTTAAAATTAATTATAAATAGTTGTACTTATATTTTTTAAAAAAATTATATGAATATTTTATTTGTAAAAAATTAACCAAATTTAATTTAATTAATTTTATTTTTATTATTAGTCCAAAGTAATTTTATTTTAATTTAAAATTAATTTAATCTAATTTTAAATTAACAACACTGTATTAAACATAAAATATAATATATTTTTTTGTCCAATCTCATACTACACCAAACAAGAAACTACTATTTTTAATCCAATCCATACTGCACCAAACATATAACAGTACTATTTAATCTAATCCTATCCAATCCAATCCCATCCCATAAAAATAATCCAATCCAATCCCGCACACCAAATACACCCTAATAGTCCTTGCATTTTATTTTTATTTTTTTGTGATAATTCAGCAATCCTCCAAACCTAAACCTGTTTAGTGGATCCGAGTTCAAACTGAAGCTTCCATCGAACCATACAATCTATGAAAAATAGGAAACTATAACTTTTGACCATGTAACTACTCATAAGGGGGTTTTAACCCTAAAATTTATGAAAACAAACTACGGGCTTGACTATTCTACTATCTTCGTGGATAATTGTCCTTTGCATTTAAGTCAAATCCACAAGAGAGTAAAAAAAAAAAAAAAAAAAAATACTGCTATGGGACATCATAGACTTCCAACTTGACATAGTTTCTAAATCAAAATATCATTCAAAAGATAACACTAAAATGCTAAAATGTGCTAAAATGCTAAACAACCTTTTGTCGCAATCTCTAGACCTACAATAGCGATGTACTCAATCTAGAGGTTGGAATTTAATTAAAATCTAGATATATTTAATCCAAATTTTTACATACTTTTTAAAGTATTTATCCAGATGTATTCAATACAGACTTTAAACTCCAACAAACTATAACTTGAATACACCCCGCTAAATATCTTGAGAAATTTCTATCAAATAAGGACAGTTGATACATAAGAATCGATTTTTTCCACTTTGAATACGAAACACACAACTTTGAGACAAGGCAATAACAAGTGAAGACCACAGAGCATAATGGTGAAAATTTATTTTATAGAAGTATACGAGCAAGATTAAAATTTGGCACAAACGTTGCTAGAAAAACATGAAGATTTACCTACATTCTGGAATCTCAAAGCATGCAAGATTAAAATTTGGCACAAACATTGCTAGAAGAACATGAAGATTTACCTACATTCTGGAATCTCAAAGCATGCACGCTCACGACTACAAATAAACATCCGCGATAGAAGGAAAATTAACAAGACTTCAAATGAAGCGGCTACTACCGCTTCCCCCAATTTCAAAAATCCAAAAAGTGTCAATGGTTCACCACCTAAGAGATTTTTTCCCTTGTCAAGATAACAGAGATACATTGCTATTGTTCAAATACGGCGTTTCTTTGGGAGTCGGCATCCATTGTGTGGTTTCCGAGTTGTGTCTTCAATGTATACAATAGGATTCTGCTCTCCTCGAGAATTACCGAAGCCTTCTCTAAAGCTCATAATTGCTTGTCGTTTCTTCTTAAAGAATGTAAAGCCTTTCACCCTCATTACAACTGATTTCAACCCAAAGTTTTTTGCCAATCGTCCAACATGTTCAGCAGTTGCTTCAGCAGCATACCGTGACATTTTTGGCCCCCCTTTTAATTCCGGCAAACATCCTGAAGAGGCACCGAGCTTCTTATTTCCTTTAGAATCCGTCACAGTAACAAAGGTGTTGTTACGCAACAGCTTTATGTTGACAAAATCAGCATCTCGCTCAACAGTAGAGCGAGAGAAATTAGGAGACCCCATAAATCTCTTGCCATCTTCCTCTATCACCCCCCTCACGAAATCCATGGGCCTTGAGTTCCTGCCAGTCTCAAAATCTTTCTGACTCGTGGAATGGATTAAGCTCCGGAAACCTAAACCATACGGAGTAGACATGTTCTCCTTTGCAGTCAATGAACATAAATCCATGCCCAAATTTCTCAAAACTCGTGGCGGCATTTGTTTTGCACTTTCTGCTCTAGCAACATTCAATAGAGAAAAGAATCTGCATTTCTCGTTCTCTAAATAACCTGCAGAGTGACAAACTTCTCTATTAACATCTGCCCAACTGTAATGAAAATCAGCAATTCTATATTGATAATGATCTGGGTACCTCAATTCATAACCTCTCATTTTTTTCTCCTAGTTTGCTGGACCAAAAATTATTTTCTTGCTTAACTTAAAAGCATTAAACCCTAACAGGAGACACCAAATTGGGAAATAATAAATTACGAAAGCGATTCACACAAATCAAAACCCGTATCGGAATCTGAAGTAGAAAGAAATTCATCGCCTACGTGAATCAACTCCTTTGCCGAGGCAGCAACAAAAGAAATAGTATGGAAAAACACTTTTTTTTTTTAAAAAAAAACTTACCCGGAAAACCAGAAGATGCTGGTGGAAACTCAGAGACGTGATTGAGCGCGCCATAGAATCGGTGTAGAGATGTAACAGAGAAAGGACGAGCTTGACGAAGGAAAGTGAGGGATCGCATTTCTAGGGTTTTCACTCTTCTTGATTTGGATCGATTTAGTCTTTAGGGTTTAGATTTTCTTGTTGTTTCTTGGGAAGAAGAAGTTTAAGGCCAATCCGAGCCCAACCCAAGTCCAAAGCCCAAGCCTACTTCGGGTTGGGTTGTTAGACCCGTTTAAATGTTTAACATATTTTATATATTATAGAGTAGTGTTATTAACACCCCACTAGTTTAGGACCATGGCCCATTTGTTATTATTTTATTTTATTTTAATTTTTTTTAAAAAGAGTGGTTACACCAAACTATCCGGCAGACTATAATTACTCACAAATACATAGGTGTTACAAAGTGAAAATGGCACGAGGATGCAACCACCCATAAATACATGGGTGTCAGTAAAGTGAAAATGGTATGATTATTCAAGCATAAATTTTTATTTTTATTGTAACATTTAACCATTAATTTATTTTATCTAATCATTAAACTAATGACATATTTTTTAAATTTAATTTAAAAAATATTTAATATAGGCTAACATGGTATTATCCCAACCCTTGGATTAAATTAAAATTGATGGTGAGATATTGAAATCATGAAACCAACTCCAAGATGGAATTAGACTAACCACGTTTGCAGCATCTAAACCCACGAGGACTCACTTTGCAAAGCTTTGGCAATATCCACCAAATACCTTGAAGTTTTTGTGCACAAACCGCCATTACTAGCTCTTCATATGGTTCCAGATTACCACTGTATGCCAAACAAAAACTACTATTAATTCTAAGGGTATGTCACGGATCGAATCCATTAAATTTTGTATAATACAAATTTGATCCAATTTAATTAGCAAAAAAATTACAATTTGACCCCGTCCGATCTTTAAACAGAATTCGATCTGATCTAATAGTTTTAATTCAATTGGATTCAATCCAATGAATCTGATTATTTGAAACTATTTTTATTGTGCCAAAAACATCCATAAAATTAATAAAAGCAAATAATTATAGTAAAATTAATAAATAAATTATTAATATAAACAACTAAAAACCGAAATTGCATTTTGTAGTAATAATAACTTAATTTCAAAAGTAATACATAACTTGAGTTCAAAGTCAAAACATAAAAATATACGAAAAACATTAAATTTGATTACAGGCAAAGCCAATAAGTATGAATACAAATATAGTAATTAGCCAAGTGCTAAAACATAATCATCAACTCATCAAATACAACTAGTTGTCAAATAAATAGCTGCCAATTTCATTTACGGTAAGAGGTATTAAAACTAGTCTATAATAGCAAATATAGGCAATGAACGAGGATAGAGATTTTCAAGGTTTGAATCGAGATTGAGTGTGATGTGAGATAGTGGAATACATTATTTGGTTGGCGTAAGAATGTTAGAAGAAAGAAATGAATGAAGAAAAATCTCTAATTTATTATGCTAGATTTAGACCAATTATTGGACCTACCCATTGTTGTATGTCAAACTGTATCAGGTCTTAAAATGCCAAAACCACTGAAGGAGGTCCAAAGTACGAAAAAAGCCAAAGGGTCGTTACAAAACAAATAGGCCCAAACCCAGTAAACTATGAAGGAAGAAGTTCTGAACAAACAGCAGAGGAGTCAAAGTATCGCACCTCACCAAGCTAATTACTTGCAGATGAAGCAACCCACAGCTCGCAAGTCACGCAGGTCGGAGCCTCAATTTAAGAAAGAATCCCGAAAATATAGAGATCACACTCAGTCAACCAGCAGACTTCCAATTAATCTCAAATTCTTTAAAATCAGCAATTGTATTTAAATTAAACTACGTCCATTAAAGGATAGAATTCCGCCCTTAATTTATGTGATCAGATTCCATGTAAAACAGGATGACATTCGCCCCTTCACATTATAAAAGGAACGGATAATTACTGTTATAAAAGTTACCAATTTTTCCAGAAAAACAAACATAAGCGAGCTCTGCCATATACTCAGTGAGCTCGACTTGAATACCAAAAACAATGGATGTAGGCAATATCTTAAGCCATACCACTTTAAAAATCTCTTGTGCCAATCCTTTTATCTGTTTTATCCCACAAATACTATATATTCACCGATTAATTACGTTGACCAAATTTACTTGTCAACACCCATAAATTAGAATTAAAAATAATATATGGACCTTGAATTATGGTGAATCAGCGGATTCAATGATTTTTTATACGGGAATAAGTAATTCAATCAAGTCCAATGGATTTTTAAAATGTGGATCCAATATAATCTAATTATGTCCTTAAATCCAATCCAATAGATCATATTGGATCGGATTGGTCCTGTACAGCCCTAATCAATTCCTCAAATTCATTGTCACTAATTTAATATCGGTATAAAATAACAAAATACATGAAGTTCATTGAATCTAACAAGAAACCATAAAGTTACAAATAGATAAGGGGTCTAAAGTCTGTTATACCCCTCTAGAAATATCTTTTCCTTTAAGTACCATTGATTCTCTAATAAACAATTAAATTCTGTCTTCCTTACGGAAGGAGAACGCTCATAATCGTTCAAGCCCCGAATCAACCCTTAAGAGAACTACTCATTTACTTCAATCAAGAAGGAGTGGATTCCATCATTGTGTTCAAACCTTCCCAGCCACAAGTCAAACTGCAACTTCAAGATACGGAGGTATTGATCGAGATTCACATTAACCTCACTCTTGGTAAATCAAAAGTCACGATCCAACCTGAAGGAGTCGATAAGACACTTAGGATTAAGATAACCTATAAATAGCCATCGTTTATCGATTATATATGAATCTCATCTACTAACGGATCTTGGTGAGATATTAATATAAATCGTGACCCAATCCTATATGATCTCATCATATAAGGTGCCTCCATTCTCATGTCAACTACATGAGTAGTCTAAGATAAGACCATTGTACTTTACAGAATGAACCGCAGTAGTAGATCAATCACAAACAAAGTACCCAGCTTTGTTTGCTATCTACGGACTCTTTAGATTGTATGTCTCAGAATGAATCCTCTCTATATATGACCATCATATACTCATTCTGAGATTACATCTTGCAATCTAGGATGTTCTTGCATAATACGAATGTATTACTAAATATAAACTAGAATGATAATCTGAATAATTCTTATTAAGTCTTTAATCGTTTACATTTATAAGCTTTAGAGTATAAATCCCAACAATCTCCTACTTGCACTAAAGCAGATGAGACATGTCTCGTAATCCTAGACCCTCTAGGTGACCTTCAAACACTTTAGCCGTCAAAGTATTTGTAAATGGATCAGCTAGGTTATCTTACGATGTAATCTTCATCACAACCACGTCTCCTCGCTGCACTATATCTTTGATGAGATGATATTTCCTCTCTATATGCTTCCCTCTTTTATGGCTTCTTGGTTCTTTGGAATTGGCCACAGCTCCACTGTTATCATAATAAAGTGTCATGGGCCTATCCACATCTGGAATAACATCCAGATCACTTAAGAACTTCCGGAGCCAAACAGCCTCCTTAGTTGCTTCACAAGCTGCTACATACTCGGCTTCTATGGTGGAATCAGCAATGCAAGTGTAACATCCCGGATTTCGGGTAATGAATTTTTGATATATATGTGAAATATGTGAAAATGAATTTTTACTATTTGAGGGGGTGTAAATGTAATTAAATGTATGTTTAATTTATGATTTCCAGCGGACCGGATTGAATAGTGAAAAAAATGAAAAATGAAAAATTGGAAAACTGGACCAGAGAGCATCGCGACCTGGTCACCGCGATCACAGGTCGCGATGGCTCGCTCGCGGTGAAAACGCAAAATCTGGCAGTGAGTACCGCGACCAGTCACCGCGACCACAGGTTGCGATGGCTTGCTCGCGATGAAAATGGCAAAACCTGGCAGTGAGCATCGCGACCAGCCACCGCGACCACAGGTCGCGATGGACTGCTCGCGATGAAAGTGTCAAAAACGGGCAGAGAGCAGAGCGACCACTCGCGCGACCAAGGCGCGCTCGCGAGGAAGGCGGTGCGCGCATTCCAGTGAGCATCGCGACCTGGTGCCGCGACCACAGGTCGCGACGGCGGTCGCGGTAGCGAAAAAAATATAAAAAAAAAGAAGAAGTTTCTCGCAGAAGCGAGAAAACAGAACAGAAGAGAAAGAGAGAGAAAGAGCCGAGAAAAAGAGAGAAAAGGAGAGAAAAGAGAGAAGAAAAAGAAGAAGAAGAAGAGAGAAGAAGAAGAAAGAAAAGAAAAGAAAAGAAAAAGAGGAAGAAGAGGAAGAAGAAGAAAGGAAAAAGAGAAGGGAAAGAAATCGTGGAACCGCGGTTGGACCAACGAAAAATACGGATTCGAGGTTGGTGTACTTTTATTTTCGGAACCATTACGAAAAGTCTTTCGTTATTGTTTTGTTTTCGTTTTAGTTTCTCGTTTTCGTTCGTTTTCGATTTCGTTAAAAGTTTTCGATTTCGATTATTCGTATGAAAAGTGTTTATCTATATGTAAAATCGATGATTTGTAGATCTATGGTTGATTTCGGACCGATTTTATGATAGATTATATTTCGATTGCATTTTCGAACATTTCGATTTCGTTAAAAATACTTGATTTTGATTTTCGTAAGATTATTGAATATGTTTCTTGAAGAATATTATGTGATTTGTATGTTTATTGAGTAATTATTGTTATTGAGTAATTATTGTGACATTTCTTGCGAATTTGGTTTATTGGAAACGGCCCTAGGATACGTAGACATAGAAATGGATATAGGAGGTTGGTATACCAGCTGGGTTTTACTGAGCAGTACTGCGCCGCTACTGATTGATTGATATTGATGATACTGATGTACCTCCTCTTGGATTCGTCCAGAGGCTGGGAGATACGTACCTCCTCAGGATTCATCCTGGGGGTTGGGAGTTAATGTACCTTCCCAAGGATTCGTTCCTGGGATAGGGAGCTATGTACCTCTCTAGGTTCCGTACCTACGGTCCTAGAGTTGGGAGACACGTACCTCCTCAGAATTCGTTCTGGGGGTTGGGAGCTTGACCCATATTCCAGTCCGTATATGTTTAGTATTCTAGCGGGCCAGAATTGATTGGAATTGAAAAGTGAACCGAATGATTTTATTGATAGTATTCATTGTTGACCTCATTATTGAAATTAAAGTGATTGAAATTGTTTAATGAATTGAATTTTGAAATTTAATCGTTTTGAAATGGAATGAAATATATATTGTGGTTTATTTATTCTTAATAGATATTTATATTGTGATTTATTTAATTGAGTTTCTAGTACACCCACTAAGCTATATGCTTAGCGCGTTAGTTTTGTTTCTAACGCGTAGGTACCAGGAATCCGGAGGAAGCTAAGGACTGAAGGAAGAGTTGCAGACCGAGTCATAGGATTTGTACAGTTGGGTAGTTATATTTTGTTATGTGTATATATAATCTGGAAGCATGCATATATAGGGAATTTGTAAATATGTTTTGTAAAACGTTTTGTAATTAAGCATTTTATGACTTCTGTCTTTTATTATTTAAATGTACATAGTAAAGTTCGATTTATTTTATTTTAGAAACTATTTTGATAAGTCGCACTAAACGGCAGAGTGCGCAACTGTTTGAATATAAGATATTGAAGTGCTATTGAGAATTGTTTTTGAATTGAATTGTGTTAAAACAGGTTTGGAAAGTCCGAAAAACAAACGGCACTCTGCCGAATTTTTGTAAAAAGTTTATTTATTTTTATGGGCTCACAATGATTTTAAAATGTAAAATGAAGTTTTGAAATGTTTTGAAAGTCCGAGTAGCGCGCCACGGATCGGTCCGGCCGGATCGGGTCGGGGGGTGCTATAGCAAGATTGCTTGATACTCCTCCATATTATGGTTCTACCACTAAGGGTGAATACTGACCCAAACGTAGATTTCCTAGAATCCTTGTCTGACTAAAAGTCAAAATCTGTATATCCCAATGGAATCAAATCCAAATGGGAATATACGAGCATATAGTTTCTCGTTCTCCGAAGATACTTGAGAACATGCTTAACAGCAACCCAATGATCCAATCCTGGGTTGGACTGATATCTACTGGCTACTCCTACTACGAAGTAGATGTCGGGTCTCGTGCATAGCATAACATACATGAGACTACTTACTACGGACGCATATGAAATCCGTCTCATATCCTCATCTCTTGAGGTGTCTTAGGACACTGTTCCTTAGACAGGTGAACTCCATGCCTTGAAGGTAAACTACCTTTCTTAGAGTTCTGCATCGAAAATCGCATAAGTATCTTGTCGATATACGATGCCTGAGATAGTGCTAACAGTTTGTTCTTACGATATCTTATTAATTGGATCCTTAGAACATAACTTACCTCTCCCAAATCTTTCATTTGGAATTAGTTAGCAAGCCAACCCTTTACCTTTGACAATGTTCCTATGTCATTCCCAATGAGTAGGATATCATCTACGTAAAGGACCAGGAAAACTACTTTCTTATCAATGATGCGCTTGTATACACAAGGCTCATCAATGTTCTGCTCAAAACCATAGGTTTTGATCGCAGTATCAAACTTAATGTTCCAAGATCTAGACGCCTGCTTAAGTCCATAAATGGACCTTTGCAGTTTGCAAACCTTTTACTCTTGATCTTGGGATACGAATCCTTCTGGTTGCATTATATAGATGCTCTCGTCTAAATTTCCATTCAAGAATGCAGTCTTAACGTCCATTTTCTAGATTTCGTAATCAAAATAGGCAGCTATGGATAAGAGTATACAGGTCAAGCACCACAATTGGTGACTTGAACCAATATTCCTTCGTGGCTTTTTTACAGACATATTGCCTTATTTGTTTTTGTATTTAACTTTCATGGTATCAGAGCTCTTCAAGACTAAATGTCATGGAGTCTGGTTCAACTAGCAACATTGCCCAGGGAAACACATCACCCATGGCTGACCCACCTCTTATACCCATTGATCTCACCTCTGTTGCCAAAACCCTAAACTTCCACATCTCCATCAAACTCGATTCTAGGAACTATATCTACTGGAAAGCCCGAGTTTTACCGGCAATTCGGTCACTGGAACTCGATGATTTCATCTTTGGGTTGAAGTCTTGCCCACTAAAATTTGTTGAAGGAACTGCTACATAAGATAGTGAGAAGACCATGGTCATTAATAGTGCCTATCTCTCATGGAGGAAAACTGATCAACTTCTCCTCAGTTGGCTACTATCGACTCTCAGCCTAGCTCTTATGGGATATATAACTGAATGTCTCATCTCTTTTGAAGCTTGGAATACCCTAGAACAATTATACTCTCAGAAATCCATGGCCAAAGTCCTACAACTCAAACAACAATTACAAAATACTAAAACAGAGTCCATGTCAATTAGTGACTATTTCTTGAAAATTAAAAGTCTAGGAGATGGTCTTAGGGCTGTAGGATAAACTGTCACCGAATTTGACTTGGTTTTTAGTGTCATGAGCAGCTTAGGCCATGACTATAACCCTGTGGTTGTTCTAATTTTTTCACAACATCAGTCTATCACCATGTAAGATGCTCAGTATCTGTTGATGGTCCATGAACAACGACTTGAACAACTCAACTCTGTTTCTAGCATTGAAACCCCTGGAGCATCGGCTAACTTTGCTTCCAACAATGTTGGAAACTAGTCTCGCGGTGGCTCTGCAAACAGAGGTTCTGAGTCAAACAGAGGCAGTCGTGGCCGAGGCATGTCAGGGAGATGGAATAGCAACAATAAATTGAGTTGTCAACTGTGCAAGAAGACTAGCCATGGTGCGCTTCAGTACTACAGAAGGTTCGATGAAGGCTGGCATGGAGCTTCTTCTTCTTCACAGACTTGACAGGGCCAACAGTTTCAACATTAGCCACATCCCATTTCTCAAAACAATTTCGGTCCACCCCAAGCTCACTACAACCACCATGGTGCCTACTTTGCTTCTCCAGATACGGTGCAAGATCAGTTGTGGTATATGGACAGTGGAGCTACCAACCATATCACCCCTGTTGGCTCCATTTCTTGATAAAAAATGGGTCTTCATTAGTACCTTACTTTACCTACTTTTGTCCCGTTCGTGGGTAATTATCGGTTGTTTTTGATGTTTTTATCTAGTGTGCAGGTAATAAGAGTTAGTGCGTAATTGAAGAGCCTTGATGGATTAAACCGAAGATTTGGGAGTGCACAGCTGTCATGTTTCGGAGGCCATCATAAATTCCACAAAATGAACGGGGTCACGAACTTTATATTTATAGAAAGGTTTAGATGTCTACTTTCTGAAAAATTTTACGGTTTATGATTCCGAGTTATCTAGAAGACGTTATGCTTATTTTCGTATCAGTGCGCAGTCCCGCGACTTAACTCACGACTTAGGTCACAACTTGTGCAAGTAGCGAGCGTATAACTCTAAAAACAGGCCGAGACACTCGCGACTTGGGTCGCAACTTGCCAAGTCGCAAGAGCTTAATTCCAGCAGCAAACCTGAGACTCTCGCGACTTAAACTCGTGACTTGACTCACGACTTGGCCAAGTCGCGAGCGGTACTTTCCAGCCCTAAATCAACACGCTATAAAAAGAAAAAAAGGAGAGGAAACAAAGGGGAATTCGACTGGAGTTCAGCTAGGGCTCTAATCAGAGGACCAAGAGGAGACCAAGAGAGAGAAGAAGAGGTAAAGAGAGGAGAAAAAGATTACCTTGGAGACAAGAGGGTTTGGATTCAATCCTTGAGCCATATTCTCACCATCAAACTTGGATTTGGAGACAGTGGAAGCTAGACGAATTCGCAAAAGGAGGAGGACGAGAGTTTATCGCACCTAGAGTTTTTCTATCCCTTTCCTTCTTTATTTTCTTGCTTGTAACTCTATTTTATTATTGAAAAACATGTTTGGTTGTAAATCTTTGATTATGAACTAAACTTGTGAGTTAGGGTTTTGATGGATCCTTTTTTATGAAACTTGAATGAATTTGTAACACCCCCTGACCCGACCCGACTGGATCGACCCAGGGAGCGTTACCGGGTTTCCAAAACTTTCTCAATTCACTTCATAAATTTTCAAACCATTGTGAGCCCATCAAATAAATGTTCAAACCATTGGAAAATCACATAGTGTAGAATTTAAAAACCTTTTTCTAGTGAGCCCATTGAAATTACAATGTTTAAAAATTTCGGCAGAGTTTCCTCTGTTTTTCTGATTTCCCAAAACCTGTTTTCAAATAAAACACAAATCACATAAAAAGTCCAACAATATGCAAATATGAAATACGAGTATATAAACCAATTCATACGAATATATATACAATCCAGAACTATATTTCCAAACGTACTAAATCAAAACATTTATCAAAAATAAGTTCAGAAACGCGTGTACACCAACCTGGATACTGTTTTACCGAGTCTACCCCTTTTTCCTTCTGAGTTTTCCTTTTTCCTTTTTTTTTTTTTATATTATTTCGGTCATCGCGACCGTCGTTACGACCTGTGGTCGCGCCACCAGGTCGCGTTGCTCACTGGAGCAACTCTACCGCCTTCATCGCGAGCACATTTCGCGGTGCTCTGGTCGCGCTGGTGGTCGCCATGCTCACTGCCCGAATTTTATTTTTTTTTCATCGCGAGCAGTTTATCACGACTTGTGGTCGCGGTGACCAGGTCGCGGTACTCACTGTCCCAGTTTTTCACTTTTCATGTATCATTTCTGGACCGTTCCATCTGGTCCACCTGGAAATCATAAAAATAAACATACATTTAATTACATTTATACCCCTCAACTCACAAATATTTTATATCCACATATTCAAAATTATTTATCCGAAAGTCGGGATGTTACAATTCTCCCCCTCTTAAGAAATTTCGTCCTCGAAATTTACCTCAATTGAACAGTTGTGGATATTGTTGTCTCATGGTTTCCTCGCTCTCCCAGGTAGCTTCTTCGACATTGTGATTTCTCCAGAGAACTTTCACTAGTGGAACTTTTTTATTTCGTAGTTCTTTAATCTCCCGATCAAGAATCTGCAATGGTTCTTCTTCATATGTCAGGTCTGGTCGGATTTCAATACTTTCGGCCTGAACTCTGTGGGAAGGATCAGATCTGTATCTCCTCAGCATAGAAACGTGAAACACATTATGAATCTTTTCTAATTCTGGAGGTAAAGCTAGTCTGTAGGCTACTGGTCCCACACGTTCGATGATTTCGTATGGCCCAATAAACCTAGGACTCAATTTACCTTTTCTGCCAAATCTAAGCACTTTCTTCCACGGAGATACTTTCAGAAATACTTTCTCACCGACTTCATATTCTATCTCTTTTCTTTTCAAATCTGCATATGATTTCTGTCGGTCAGAAGCAACTTTCAATCTGTCCTTGATAATCTTCACCTTCTCCTCAGTTTGTCTGATCAAATCTGAGCCTACTAACCTGTCCTCTCCCAACTCTGTCCAGCATATGGGAGTCCTGCATTTCCTTCCATACAGTGCCTCATATGGTGCCATAGCTATGCTCGACTGGTAACTGTTGTTGTAGGCGAATTCAATCAATGGGAGGTGATCCGCCCAACTCCCTTCAAACTCAATTACACAACTTCTGAGCATATCTTCAAGCACCTGAATTACTCTTTCTGATTGTCCGCCTGTCTGCGGATGAAAGGCTGTGCTGAAACTCAGTCGAGTACCCAAGGCTTCTTGAAACTTCTTCCAGAATCTGGATGTAAACCTCGGATCTCTATCTGATATAATGGATGCAGGCACTCCATGCAATCTGACTATCTCTCTGATGTACAATTCTGCCAGTCGATCCAGGGAATAGTAAGTTCTGACAGGTAGAAAGTGTGCTGACTTCGTCAACCGATCCACTATAACCCATACTGCATCGTGTTTACTCCGAGTGAGTGGTAATCCGGTGACAAAGTCCATTGTAATGCGGTCCCATTTCCATTCAGGTATTGCTATTGGCTGTAACAATCCTGATGGAACCTGGTGTTCAGCTTTCACCTGTTGACAAATCATGCATCTATTCACAAATTCCACCACATCTTTCTTCATTCCAGACCACCAATACTGAGTTTTCAAGTCTCTGTACATTTTTGTGCTACCTGGGTGCATCGCATACGAACTACTGTGTGCCTCTGTCAGGATCATCTTTTTCAATGCTTCACCATCTGGAATACAAATCCTGTCTCTGAAACACACAATACCATCAGCTGTGATTGAGAAATCCGGATGCTTCCCTTCTGGGATCTGTTCACATATTATCTGAATTCTAGCATCCTGCTTCTGTTTCTCTGCAATCTGCTGAATCAAACTGGGCCTGCATATCAATTCAGCTACCAATGCATTATCTAAATTCAGCTGTAATTGCACATTCATAGCTTTCAGAGCAAACAGTGCTTTTTTGCTCAGAGCATCTGCTACTACGTTCGCCTTTCCTGGATGGTAATCAATTACGCAGTCATAGTCTTTTATCAACTCCATCCATCGTCTCTGTCTCAGATTTAGCTCCTTCTGGGTAGGCAGATATTTCAGACTCTTGTTATCCGTGTATATGTAGCATTTCTCACCATATAAGTAATGCCTCCAAATTTTTAAAGCGAAGACTATGGCTGCAAGCTCCAGATCATGAATCAGATAGTTCTGCTCATGCGTTTTCAGCTGTCTGGAAGCATATGCAACCACCTTGCCTTCCTGCATCAATACACAACCTAAACCCTGATGTGAGGCATCACTATAGATCACAAAGTCTTTACCTGAAACAGGCTGAATCAGGACTGGAGCCTTAACTAGCATCGCCTTCAATCTGTCAAAAGCTGCCTGGCATCTGTCAATCCACTCAAATCTGACATTCTTATGCAGTAGCTTGGTCAACGGACTTGCTATGGAGGAAAACCCCTTCACAAACCGTCGATAATAACCTGCCAAGCCTAAGAAACTTCTAACTTCTGTAACATTTCTAGGAGGCTTCCATTCCACTATTGCTTCAATCTTTTTCGGATCTGCCTTAATACCCTCTGCCGACATAATATGACCCAGAAATGCAATCTCAGGCAACCAAAACTCACATTTGCTCAGTTTGCCATACAGTTGCTTTTCTCTCAGAATCTGCAATACTACTCTAAGGTGCCTGTCATGGTCCTCTGCCATCTGTGAGTACACCAGGATATCATCGATAAATACCACCACAAACTGATCCAAATATGGTCGGAATACCCGGTTCATCAAGTCTATAAAGGCTGCAGGTGCATTAGTCAGCCCAAATGGCATCACTACAAATTCATAGTGTCCATACCTGGTTCTGAATGCAGTTTTCGGAATATCTGAATCTTTTATCCTCAACTGATGATAACCTTATCTCAGATCTATCTTTGAGAAGACACAAGCTCCTCTCAGCTGGTCAAACAAATCATCAATTCTCAGCAACGGATACTTGTTTTTGACAGTAAGTTTATTTAGCTGCCTGTAATCGATGCACAGTCTCAATGACCCATCCTTCTTTTTCACGAATAACACCGGAGCTCCCCAGGGAGATACACTGGGTCTAATGAAGCCCTTATCCAGCAATTCCTATAACTGTATCTTTAGTTCTTTCAGTTCTGCTGGTGCCATTCTGTAGGGAGCTCTCGATATTGGAGACGTACCTGGTACCACATCAATCACAAACTCCACTTCTCTCTGAGGTGGCAAACCAGGAAGCTCCTCTGGAAACACATCTGCAAAATCACACACAGTGGGTATATTCTGGATTTCAGTATTAACCTTTCTGGAATCAACCACCTGTGCCAAATATGCTTCACACCCCTTTATGATCAATTTACAGGCTGCAGTGGCTGAAATAACATTGGAGAGAAAATCCCTCCTTTCACCCACCATTGTGATTTCTGCACCATCTGCTGTTCGGAGGGTCACTCGTTTTAATTCACAGTCAATCACTACTTTGTGCCGAGTTAACCAATCCATGCCTAGAATCATATCAAACTCATGGAATGGCAACTCCATCAAATCTCTTGGGAATTCACACTCCTGTATCCGAATCGGACAATTTATGTACACACGGTTCACAACTACACTTTGACCTATCGGATTACTGACTAACACATCATATTCAGTAGGTTCAGTTTGCAAACTTCGTTGTCTCAACAATGCATCACATATGTATGAATGAGTAGAACCTGGATCTATCAATGCAATAGCTGTAGTATTAAAAATAGAAATAATACCAGCTATCACGTCAGGTGCATCCTTGTCTTCCTGAGCTCTAACACCATAAACTCGTGCAGGAGCTCGACTATCAGGTCTTGCCACTGATTCTGACACCCTTCTTTGGCTACCATCTTCAGGTCCGGCCTGAATGGGCCTCCTACCTCTGGAAGTAGTAGGGGCTGGTCTCTCTGACTGCTGAACAGGAGTAAATTGGTATTTCGGACAATCCCTATAAAAATGATCACGAGCTCCACACCTGTTACAAGCTCCTGTAACTCTCCAGCATTCACCAGGATGCCTCTTTCCACAGTGCTCACATAATACAGGGGCTGGTCCCCTACCTGTCCTCCCAGGGGTACTGGCTACAGAAGTTGCAGACTAACCCGGCCTAACTGTGGGTATGGGCCTCTGCGACTGCACTGGACCACTAGGCTGCGGTCCCTTAAATTTCTTACTCTGGGGCTGATATGAGCTGGATGGCCCTGCCCATCTTCTTTGCTGCCCTCTGTCTCTTCTGGCCTGCTCTTCCTTTTTAATTCGTTCTACATTCAGAGCTGCCGAGACAAATCTAGTAAAATCTTCGAATTCAAAGGCAGCAACTTGTAACATTCCTCAAATAATCAATATTCTATTCATATATTCACAATTCATTATATCGAAATTAGGAATGTCATATAACCTGCAGGCGGATATAGTCGTTCAATCCATCTTCAAATCGTCTACATTTATCCGCCTCTGTCGCCACCATATCTCGTGCATATTTACTCAAACTGACAAATTCTCTCTCATATTCGGTCACTGTCATCTGCCTTTGCTTCAGGTTGGTAAACTCCCTCTTCAGATTGTCCAAATAGATGCGATCAATATATTTTCTCCGGAACTCCTTCTAAAAGAAATCCCACGTTCTGTCCTCTAGTCGCACTGTCTGTATAATGGAGGTCCACCATTGATAGGCATCCTCCTGCAATAAGGATACTGCACACTCCAGTCTCTCTTCAGGTGTGCAGTGCATCTGCTCTAATATTCTGTCCGTCCTCTCAAACAAGTATTCTGCGGCAGATGCATCCTCATCCTTTCTGCCATGAAAATCTGTGGGTCTGTATTTAGCTAGTCCCTCTATGGCTGATCTTCGTGGCGCTGCTCTAGCCACATTCTGAAAGAACTCAGCCATCTGCTGCATAAATGCTGGCTGTACAGGATCAGCCACTCTCGGGCTTACTGATTCCCTAGATGCTCCCCCAGCCACGCTGGCGAGACTCTCAGGTCTATCACCACTTCCTTCCATTTCTTTTCTCCTATAAGACAGAAGATAGGTCTGCAGATTAGAGTCACATATTCCTATGGGTAGCTTTATACAATGCATGCATATACAGACTCTTTTGGTCCAGAAACGCCTAAACCGCGCTCTGATACCACTTAAATGTAACACCCCCTGACCCGACCCGACTGGATCGACCCAGGGAGCGTTATTGGGTTTCCAAAACTTTCTTAATTCACTTAATAAATTTTCAAACCATTGTGAGTCCATCAAATAAATGTTCAAACCATTGGAAAACCACATAGTGTAGAATTTAAAAACCTTTTTCTAGTGAGCCCATTGAAATTACAATGTTTAAAAATTTCGGCAGAGTTTCCTCTGTTTTTTTTATTTCCCAAAACCTATTTTCAAATAAAACACAAATCACATAAAAAGTCCAACAATATGCAAATATGAAATACGAGTATATAAACCAATTCATACGAATATATATACAATCCAGAACTATATTTCCAAACATACTAAATCAAAACATTTATCAAAAATAAGTTCAGAAACGCGTGTACACCAACTTAGATACCGTTTTACCGAGTCTACGCCTTTTTCCTTTCTTTTTTTTTTTTTTATTTTTTTTCCTCTTCTTTCCTTTCTTTTCTTCTCTTCTTCTTTCCCTTCTCTTTTTCTTCTTCCTCTTCTTCTTCTCTTCTTCCTCTTCGGCTTCTTTTTTTTTCTTCTTCTTTCGGTCTCTCTGCCCTCTCTTCTTTTTCTGTTATGTTTCGTGGCTTCTCTGAGAAACTAAATTTTTTTTTATATTATTTCGGTCATCGCCACCTGTGGTCGCGGCACCAGGTCGCGTTGCTCACTGGAGCAACTCTACCGCCTTCATCGCGAGCACATCTCGCGGTGCTCTGGTGGTCGCCATGCTCACTGCCCGAATTTTATTTTTTTTCATCGCGAGCAGCTTATCGCGACCTGTGGTCGCGGTGACCATGTCGCGGTACTCACTGTCCCAGTTTTTCACTTTTCATGCATCATTTTTGAACCGTTCCATCTGGTCCACCTGGAAACCATAAAAATAAACATACATTTAATTACATTTATACCCCTCAACTCACAAATATTTTATATCTACATATTCAAAATTATTTATCTGAAAGTCGGGATGTTACAGAATTGATTGTTTAATTTGTTATGGTTGATTATTATGTTGTTGAGTGGTATTATTATGCTTAATGCTTCTGAATGTGAAGGCCTGCATTTGATTGATATTTTGGTTGTGTGTTATGTACTGAGAGCAGACGCCCACAACGTACTCGATGTAATGTCCACCATATGTAGAATTAGATAGAGATATACTAATTGCTTGTGTGATCATAAAAGGTGTTTATTGTGACTAATGCATTTTCATGCACTTGGATATACTATCGAGAGATAGGATATTAGTGTATATAGAAATAGGTCTGATTTACCTCGAGAGGGGATTTTGGATAATTTTGATAAACACGATTATCAACATGAATAATTAAATTGTAACACTCCCTGACCCGACCCGGCTGGATCGACCCAGGGAGCGTTACCGGGTTTTCAAAACTTTTCTTAATTCTGTTTATAATTTGAAAATAAAATAATTTATAATTTAAAATCATTTCTAGTGAGCCCATCAAAATTTATTTTCAAAAATTTCGGCAGAGTTTCCTCTGTTTTTCTAATTTTCCAAAACCTGTTTTCAACAAATGTTCAACACAATATAATGTTTCAACACTTCTAAATCAAACTTTCAAACCAATGCGCACTCTGCCGTTTAGTGCGACTTTCCAATCAGTTTTAAAATAAAACAGTTCATAATTCATTCTTTACAATCCTTTGAAAATGAAAAACAGAAATCATAAAACAATTAATTACAAAACATAAATATATAACACATTTACATATTCTTGTGTATGCATGTGTAATATACAGAAATATATGACTACCCAAAATATGGTGATTCTAGATCTCTGTCTGTAACTTTCTTTTCAATCTTTTCCCTCCTCGGTATCTCTATTACTTACGCGCGATAAACATCAACGCGCTAAGCAATAATGCTTAGTGGGTGTACACTAAAATAAATTTCAATATAATATAAAACAATAAATCTTAAATTCAGAAATTCAGAAATATATATATATATATATATATATATATATATATATATATATATATATAAAACAACCATCATATTTCAATTACTGAAACTATATAAAATAAAGTATTTTAAAAGTTTCTGGATTTCAATCGTAATAACATTTCTTTATTTTCCACATCATTTTCTGGCTTTCAGTTCTCAATTAGGCCCCTGATACACATAACAGGGTTTATAGGACTGGATTACGGGTTTTACAGTCGGGTTTCCCATCTCATATGAAATGGCATCCCTATATAAACAGTCGGTTTCCCATTTCAGAATGAAATGGTATCCGTATTTCACAGTCGTTTTCCCATTTCTAAGGAAATGGTATCCGTAAAATCATCATCATAAGCATTAGGAATATTGGTGTAGTACTGCTATATATACACCCAATTGACATGTCAATCTTCTATATCCATATTTCCCTATACATATATCAGGGCCGTTATTCAGTTATCAAATTAGTTCATTTATTTGAAGAATTAACGAATATAAATTTCAATCAAAATCAATAATTAGAAAACCAAACAATATTCGTAAAACTATATTCATAAATCAGGTTTTGAAAAGATACGATTTCATTGAAACTATATCAAAATATTCAACAAACAATTCCAACAATGTACGAAAACAAATTACGAGTATATGAAAATCCATAATTATGTTTCCAAACTCACTGAATCAAAAACACATATCGAAAATGATTTCAGAAACAAGTGTACACTAATCTGGATACCGTTTTCTTTCTAACTATTTCTTTTCTGGATTTTTTTTTTCCTTTTTCCTTTCTTTCCTCCTCTTTTCCTTTTCTTTCTTCCTTTACTTTTCTTCTTCTTCTCTTTTTCTTCTTCTTCTTTCTCTCTCTTATTTTTCTTTCTCTTTTTCTTTCTTTCTTTTCTCCTCTCCTGTTCTCTCTTTCTTTTCTGGTTGCTTCCTCCAGAAGCTTCACCACCCACTTATTTTTTCTTTTTAATAAAATTTCGGTCATCGCGACTGCTCATCGCGACCTGTGGTCGAGCCACCTGGTCGCGTTGCTCACTGGAGGAATTTCATCGCTTTCGTCGCGATCAACCATCGCGGTACCTGGTCGCAACGTTGGTCGCGTTACTCACTGCCCAAAATCCACATTTTCATCGCGAGCTAGTCAGCATGATCCCTAGTCGCGGTGCTCACTGCCAAAAATCACTATTTTTCACCGCGAGCGACTCATCACGATCTCTGGTCGCGGTACTCACTGCAAACTTTTTCTTTTCTTTCATGTATTTTTTCTGGACCGCTCCATCTGGTCCACCTGAAAACCATAAAAATATACATTTAATTACATTTTCCACCCCTCAAATCATAAATCTTATATCCACATATTCAAAACCAATTATTTGAAATTAGAGATGTTACATAAACTGCAATAATGTGCTGTCATGAAACTCGATTGGATGTATTAGGTGAATTCAAATACCCTAGCTCATCTCTCATATTGGTTGTTTGCTTACTTTTTTTATGTTTTCTTATTTCTATCTTTTATTTTCCTCTTGTAGACCTTTCGATTGTCCAAATAGAAGTAGACTTAGTTAATTTTAGTATTCAATGCCTAAATATCCCTGTGGAGACGATAATTTATTCATCATTGTATTACTTATGCCGACCCCGTATACTTGCGGGTACAAAAAGGCGTAACAACCTCCGCCCTTGGTAACCTCTCATTGAAATCTGAGTATAGGGGCATAGACAAACTCACAGTTGGCAGTGGTCAGCAACTTGGCATTTCTCACATTGGTAACTTTTCTATTCCATCTTAATTTGCATCATCTAGACCTTTGCATCTTACTAATGTTTTGCATGTGCCTCATATTACCAAGAACCTACTAAGCATATCTAAATTAACCAATGATAACCATGCATTTACTGAATTTCATAGTGATCAAGTTTTGGTTAAGGACAAGGATTTGAAGAAGGTGTTGCTCCAAGGTCAACTTAAACACGATCTCTATCAGCTTGAAGTCTGTCCCTCCCCTCCATCCAAGAAGTTTGAAACGTCAACTAGTCCTTTTTCAGTTTATGTGTCTAAGTCTTTGTTTGATTCTTGTAAATCTGCACCTAGGAGTGCTTTTCTTGCTTATAATAAAACTGAAGTAGCCGTTGCTAATCTTTGGCACATCAAACTTGGTCACCCTTCATCTTCAATTTTAAAAAAATGTGTTGAACTCTTTACATATAAATGCTCAAGTCTCCAATCTTAAATTTTGTGAATCTTGTAAAATGGGCAAGCATCACCAACTGCCATTCCCTTTATCCACCACCACTCACACCAGACCTTTAGAATTGATCCATACTGACCTTTGAGGACCATCCCCGATGCTTAGTATTGCTAGATATCGTTACTATATATCCTTCATTGATTTATTCAGTCAATACGCTTGGATTTACCCACTCAAACTCAAGTCTGACACACTTCACACCTTCAAACAATTCCAAAAAAAGGTTGAATTACAATTTAACACTAAAATAAGAGCTATACAATGTAACATGGTAGGAGAATTTCTTCCTCTCATTGCCTATCTCAAAACTCTTGGTGTTCAAACCAGGATGTCATGTCCTCACTCTCATCAACAAAATGGAGTTGCAGAGAGGAAACATAGACACCTGGTTAAAACAGGGCTTACATTCTTAGCACATGCCCATACGCTCCTCAAATATTGGTGTGAAGCCTTTTCCTCTGTTGTCCTATTAATCAACATTCTTCCCACACCCACCCTCAATCTCAAATCTCCATTTGAAGTTCTCTTTCGCAAAAAACCCAACTATCACACCTTTAAAGTCTTTGGTTGTGCTGCCTACCTTTACCTTAGGCCCTACTTTAAACAAAAATTTGGCTTCTACATAACCAAATGTGTTTTTCTTGGTTTTAGTTTACATCACAAAGGTTACTTGTGCTTACACTCTAGTGGTAGGGTCTATATCTCTCGTAATGTCCTCTTCAAAAGCATTTTTGATTCATCTCATCCTACCTCGCACACCAATGCTATTAGTCCTATTATACCCGTGTTTGTTCTTGTAACACCCAGGGTTGCCCCGATACAACGTTACTCACAAGGTACTGTCTGCTTTGGGTGGTCTGGGGTTGCTTTTGAGTCACCCGCCAATGTTGTCCTCACGGTTTTGCTTCGCCTCCCTTAATCAGGATTTGAACCAGTTACTTATCCATAAGTACTCAGCGGACAGTACCTTGTGAGTAACGTTGTACCGTGGCAACCCTGGGCGTTACATGGTCCACCTGGAAACCTTAAAAATATACATACATTTAATTACATTTTTCACCCCTCAAATCATAAATATCATATTCACATACTCAAAATTAATTCAACCATACTTTTCATATTTATTTGAAATTAGGGATGTTACAGTTCTTCACCCAGTTTCTCCTTTACATTTACACAATGCTGCCTCATCTTCTTCTAATTTTAGTCATTCACCTAATCTTGAACATCAAGTGAACTTATATGTGTATTCAACCCTTGCCATATCACTTACAAATATCACTACTGTGCATGACAAAGCTGCCCCAACATACCTCTCACTTCACACAGCTCCACCCTTCCCACAGTGGCACATTTCTTTACCCACTGTAGCTCCAGCAGCCCTTAGCCCTTTACCTTCACCCTCACTATCAAAATCCATATACCCAATCGTCACTCACTCCAAACTTGGCATCTTCAAACTCAAAACCTTCTCTATTACTTGCAGAAATCCCATAAATCATCTCATTAAAAGTGAACCAAAAAGGGTCAAAGATGCTCTGCAAAGTAGTAGATGGTTAGAAGCTATGCAAAATGAATTTAATTCTTTGATTACTAACCACACTTGGACCTTAGTTCCTTGTACAATAGATATTCATGTTGTTAGCAATAAGTGGATTTTAGGATAAAGCATAGGCCGAATGTAAGTGTTCTCAAATACATGGCACGCTTGGTTGCAAAAGATTTTCATCAAAGCCAAGGGATTGATTTCTTTGACACCTACAGCCCGGTGGTGAAGTCTTCAACTATCCGAATTATTTTTAGCCTAGTTGCAACTTTTCAATGGGATGTTTAACAAGTTGATGTGAACAACGCTTTCCTCAATAGAGAGCTTGATGAGGAAGTTTTCATGCAACAACCCAAAGGTTTTATAAGTGCTCAACATCTTCAATTTGTGTGCAAATTGAACAAGGCATTGTATGGCTCGAAACAAGCACCGAGAGCTTGGTTTCACAAACTTAAAACAGCCCTTCTCGGCTGGGGTTTTATCAATACAGTCACGGATGTTTTCTTATTTATCAAACGTGTTGCTTCTATTGTTCTCTACTTGTTAGTGTACATAGACGACATTCATATTATAGGTAGCAGCTCTCTCTTGATCAAACAGACCATCTGCTCCCTACATTCAACCTTTGCTCTAAAAGAATTGGGTCTAGTAAACTACTTTTTGGGTTTTGAAGCTTTTCGAAACTCATCGGGCATTTACCTCACTCAAGTCAAGTACATTTTAGACCTTCTTTCGAAGACTTAGCTGCTTAATACCAAACCTTGCTCTACTCCACTTAGTTCCAGCACAGTGTTATCTCTTCATCATGGCTCACCATTTACTGATCCAACATTATATCGAAGCACAATTGGGGCCCTTCAATACCTCACCCACACGGCCTGACATTACCTTCTCCGTCAATAAACTGAGTCAATTTCTTTCAACCCCAACAGATGTGTATTGGATGGCCTGCAAAAGGGTTGTTCGCTATCTCAAATGAACCATTGGCCTAGACTTATTTTTCGGCAGCTCTTCTTGCCTCTCCATTACTGCTTATGCAGATGCTGATTGGGGCTTCTCTTTGGATGATAGACGATTTACCAGTGGCATTTTTGTCTACCTCGGTTCCAACCTCATTTCATGGAGCTCGAAGAAACAAAATGTGGTGGCCAAATCAAGCACAAAGGTTGAATATCGGGCCCTCTCTCAAGCAGCTTCAGGGGTAATTTGGCTTGTCTCTCTATTTAAGGAACTTGGCTTATCCATCACCATTTTCATGTTATTTGGTGCGATAATACGAGTGCTGGAGCTGTTGCTCAAAACCTCATTTTCCATGCTCACACCAAGCACATAGAAATAGATGTGCACTTTGTTAGAGAGAAGGTTGCAGCTGGTTGAATCAGAGTTCAGTTGTTCCTAATGAGCTTTAGAAGCTGACATTTTCGTGAAATCATTGACTGCAGCTCGTTTTGACTTCCTTCGAGGCAGATTGAACCTCACTCTTTCTCCTCGGTTCACTTTGAGGGGGGATGTTAAGAGTATTATTAATCAAGATTTTATTTATCCAGCTATTCAAACCAATTATGCTGATTGTGGTATGTCTACAGATAGTCCTCATCCTTATAATAGATCAGCAGTTCCTACACCCTTGATCAAAGACACAGGTTGAAGATTTGATATTCTGTTTTGTTTACAGCTTGCAATATTTAGCTGGCACTGTTTTAGCCTTAGGTGTCCTAATGAGGTGTAATGTTTTATTCTTTGTTTAGCTGTCTTCTTTAGATATATAAACAACTTTGTACAATGTTTTATTTCATCGAATTTATGAATACAGTATACAGGTCAAGCACCACAAATGATGACTCGAACCAAATATTCCTTTATGGCTTTTTTACAAACAAGTTGCCTTCTTTGTTTTTGTGTTTAGCTTTCACGGGCTACTTGATTTAATGGCATTATTTAGGCTAATTGATTGTTAAGTTTTATACATGTTTAAAATTACAATTTGATATTAGAACATATGAAATTGATTCTCAATAATTCCTTATTATTGCTTCTTCTAGAGTAGGCTAACTTGTGTGATTGAAAGATGATCAGGTATGAGCAAAGATCTAAGCTTTCTAATTTCTTGTGTGATTTTTTTATCAATGTGATATGTGACACTGTAAATATTCGCTGCGAACTTAAAGCTTTGTTGTTGATACAATGTTTTTGTGGTTTTCAATTTGGGAGAAATATTATGAAGGGGTACATGCTGTGGTGTATGCAATTGATGTTGCTTGCTTGCCCTTCACGTTTTGCAGATTCAAAATTTGCACTTGGGGTATGTGATGATGATTAACTATTTAGTTGTGTTGAATGACAATGTTTAAATGCTTGGAAAGAAGGCAGGTTTCGACAAACCTCTAAATATGACACATTCAATGTTAGCTTTAGAGGTCAGCACGGTTCGATTCCCTCTGTTTTTGGGCAACCGAACCAAACCGAAACTTTTTTGATTTTCAAAACATAAAACCAGATTGAACCGAATTAAAATTGTGAACCAAATTAAACCGAACTAATTTTACTCTGTTTAATTTGGTTTGGTTGATTTAGTTTTTGGGCCTATTAGACCTAATGAGTTTTTTTACATGTATTTAAATATAATGTGTTTTGAATGCTAGTTTTGGGCCCACACTTGTTGATTTTACCCTTTGGTTTACTGATTTTCATCTAAAAAACTCAAATTCAAACATAATAAATAAATAAATGTATAATTAAAATATAACACTTTATATAAAACAGTTTTAGTGAGTCAAACTGGTTTTTCAAAACCGGTTTAAACCGAATTCAATCGATTTTTAAATTTGAAAATCAAATTGAACCGAAGTAAGTGGGTGAACCGAATCAAACTACACTTTTCAATTCGAATTCGAATTAGAGGCCCTTAGCATGTTGGTAAGAAGCTTCCCACGAAGGAGAAGCTAGAGGAAAAAAATGGATTTTGGGCATGATTCTTAGCCTCCACACAAAATTCCAGTCCCAATAACTAGCCCTTTGGAGGGAATAGTAGGCAGACTTAACAGAGAAGTCCCCACTCCCAGAGTTCCCCCAAATAATTATGTCACCCTTGTTGCTATTGAAGGCCGCAGGAATGCAAGCAATTCTATTCACAATTTTTTTGGGAATTACAGCAGAGAGATCAGCCAGATTCCAACCTTAAACACCACCGAAATTTCTCACTTTATCACTTAGAGAGATGTTGGCAGTCCTTTGAAGCGCATGAGGCAGTAATTTCCCTACACCTGGAACCCATTAATCCTTCCAAAAAGAGATGTTGCTGCCGCAGCCCACCTTCTAGATGGTACCTACACTACCAAGGCTGTCTTTGGGCATATAGAGGCCTTTCAAATACTTACATCTGAAGATGTTGCACCACAAACCCTCATCATCTGTAGTGATTCTCCAGGCAGCCTTAGCAAGGAGGACCTGATTGAAATTTCTCATTTCTTTGATCCCAAGACCCCCATACTTTCTAGACAAGCAGATAGTGTCCCATTTGATCAAGTGCATTTTCGTACTATCGCTAGTGTGGCCCCACAAGAAGTCTTTGTTCAGCTTATTAAGTTTGCTACAAGTACCAGCAGGGATTTTGACTGATTGCATGGTATAAACCGGTATGGCAGCTATGATCGCCTTAACAAGAGTGGCTCTGGTAGCAATGTTAAGGGTGGCACACTTCCAAGCGCTAACCTTTTATGCACATTGTCAATAACCTCACGGTAGGTATCATTGGTAACTCTCCCATGAATAAGAGGGATGCCAAGCTACTTACCAAGGTTGTCCGTAAGAGGAGAGCCGCAAGCCCTAGCCAAATCTCTAGCTGTACTGAGAGGGATGTTCTTGGAGCAACAAACCCGAGACTAATCAAAACTCACAGTCTACCCGAAAAGGTTACAGAACTTATGAAGGCACTCCTTCATAACTTTAGCTTGCCTTCTACTAGCTCGACAAAAAAGAATAAGGTCATCAGCAAAAAATAGATGCGATGTAACACCCCCTGACCCGACCCGTCTGGATCGACCCAGGGAGCGCTACCGGGTTTTCAAAAATTTTTCAAATTCTATTTATACTCTGAAAACTAAATAATTTATAATTTAAAATCATTTTTAGTGAGCTCATCAAAAATCAGTTTTAAAAATTTCGGCAGAGTTTCCTCTGTTTTTCTGATTTCCCAAAAATCTTGTTTCCAACAAAAGTTCAAATAATAGAAAACACTCAATACTTCAAATCTCTTTCTCAATCAAATGCGCACCCTTCCGTTTAGTGCGACTTTCCAAACAGTTTTAAATAAAACATATATAATTAATATTTACAAACGTTTGAAAAGAAATATAAATCATAAAGCAATTATTTACAAAACATCTATAAATGTCGAATTACAGATTTCTGTATATACATGCTTAACTGAATATAATATATATACAAAACTGTATAACTACCAAATAAGTATAGTGACTCTGAATTTGTCAATCTGCAGCTGCCTCCTCTCTACTCTTTTCACCTCCGGTATTCCTGTTACCTATGCGTAATGAAATCAACACGCTTAGCATATATCTTAGTGGGAGTACACTAAACTCCTTTATCAACATCATAAAATAATTTCATAATAAAAATATTACAATGCTAACGTATAAAAAATATTACAATATTCAACTCAATCACTGGCATAAATCATATGAAATCAGTTTAATAAAAGCAGCTAAATTCAATTAATAATTTATACGAAAGTCAGTTTTCAATTCTTTTATAATCATTTTATTCAACTTATCTCATTCCTGACTTTATAGTATACTCATCATAATTTTCTGGACTAATATCTATAACATCGGTGTGACGTCCACCTCCGGGATTCGCCTAAACTGGTCTATGCCAGGTTTGCCCCGCGAGATGCAACAGTCACTAGTATCGGTGTGATGTTCACCTCCGGGATTCGCCTAAACTGGTCTATACCAGGTTTGCCCCGCGAAGTACAACAGTTACTAATAACAGTGTGATATCCACCTTCGGGATTCGCCTAAACTGGTCTCTGCCAGGTTTGCCCTGCGAAGTACAACAGTTACTAATAACGGCGTGATATCCACCTCCGGGATTCGCCTAAACTGGTCTGTGCTAGGTTTGCCCCGCGAGATGCAACAGTCACTAGTATTGGTGTAATGTTTACCTCCGGGATTCGCCTAAACTGGTTTATGCCAGGCTTGCCCCGTGAGATGCAACAGTCTCAACTCGTTATATTCTTTTTCAAAATAATCAACAGTAATTTACGAATCGAAATTAAATTCAAGAATCAAAATTTTCAAACAATATTCGTAATACATAATTCATAAAGTTCATATCAAAACATTTTGTTTCTTTCGAAATCAATAATTATAACTCTCAAATCTTAATTAAATTCAGCAATATAATCAAAACAGAACAATATTCTCAAACACTTTCCTTTAATATAATTATTATAAATCGAAAATCGAATTACGAGTAAAACAAAACAGTTAATTTAATAAACGCTAAACATATATATATATATATATATATATATATATATATATCAAAATATTCAAAAATCGGAAAGTTTATATCGAAACTCATACTGAAATCGTAAAATTTTCAGAAATGAGTGTACATCAACATGCCTACCGTTTTTCGAACAGTTTCTCTTCTGAATTTTCTTTTTTCTTTCTCTTTTTCCTTCCTCTTTTCCTTTTCTTTCTTCCTTTCTTCTTCTTTTTTTTCTCTTCTTCTTCTTCTTCTTCTCTTTTTCTTATTCTTCTTATTATTCTTCTTCTTTCTCTTCTTCTTCTTCTTCTTCTTCTTCTTCTTCTTCTTTCTCTCTCTTCCTTTCTCTCTCTTTTTCTTTCTTTTTCCTTTCTTTCTCTTTCTCTTTTCTCCTCTCCCGTTCTCTTTTTTTTTTTTGGTTTGCTTCCTACAGAAGCTTCACTGCTTCTTATTTTTTTATAAAAATTCGGTCATCGTGACCTGTGGTCGCGCCACCTGGTCGCACTGCTTACTGGAGTGATTTCACCGTCTTCATCGCGATCAACCATCGCGGTGTCTGGTCGCGATGCTCACTGCCCAAAATCAGTATTTTCACCGCGAGCTACTCATCGCGATCCCTTGTTGCGGTGAGTTGTCGTGGTGCTCACTGCCTCAAATCATCATTTTTCACCGCGAGCTGCTCATCGCGAACCCTGATCGCGGTGACTGGTCGCGGTACTCACTGTCAACTTTTCCTTCTCTTTCATGTATTCTTTCTGAACCGCTCCATCTTGTCCACCTGAAAATCTTAAAAATATACATACATTTAATTACATTTTTCACCCCTCAAATAATAAATATCATATTCATATACTCAAAATTAATTATTTGAAATTAGGGATGTTACATGCGATATCATAGGTCCTCCCCTAGAAACATTAGAGGACTTCCACACTCCCTCCCCTATCTTATGATTGATGATATGAGAGAGGTTTTCCATACATAGAATGAAAATATAGGGGGATAGGGGGTCTCCCTGCCTAATACCTCCCTTAGGCAAAAAACTGCTGGTAACCTCCCCATTGACATTAACTTTGTAACTAACACTAGTAACGCCATGCATGATGAGATCGCCCAAGTTACCCCCAATACCTATCTCACCAAGAACATCTTTGATAAAATTCCAACTCAAGCGATCATAAGCCTTGGAAAGATCAATCTTCCAAGCAATAAAACCTTTCTTACCTTTACTGATTTTAAACTTGTGCAGCACTTCTTGAGCGACAAAAATATTGACCTGGATTTGGCGACCGGGAACAAAGGCAACTTGATTAGGACTCACCACACTAGGAAGCAAATGTCCGACTCTCTGAACCAAAACCTTGCTGATGACTTTATACACCGTGTTACATAAGCTGATAGGACTTAATTGGGACATGTTAGTAGGACTATCAACTTTAGGAACAAGGGTGATAAGAGTCTTATTGATATCATAATCAAACCTCACATTCAACAAGCTATCTTTGACCAGCTTACACAAGTTAGCCTTGTAGAGATCCTAATGCTTTTGGAAGAAAATGATAGGGAAGCCATCAGGGCCAGGAGCTTTAAACCCTCCAATATTGAACAGACTAGTCTTCACTTTTTCCTCATTGATCTTAGACTGCAAGGTGTTCATTTCCTCTTCACTTAAGGCCGGAAACAGCCTAGGAAGGTCACTGTAGCTGGATGAGCACAGAGTACCCAAGAAGAGATCCTTAAAGTAGCTGAAGACTACTTTCTGCAACTCCTCCTTATCATAGACCCAGGCACTCTCATCATTGGTAAGCCTTTCAATTTTATTGCGTCTTCTCCTGATTAAAGTAAAGAGATGGAAAAATTTGGTATATCTATCTCCCTCTTTAAGCCAGGTATTTCTAGACTTTTGCTTCCAAAAAGCCTCATCCTGAAAGATGATATTATTGTATTCCTCTAGTAGCTTCCCCTCTAATATAGAGAATCTTTTATTAAACATCCTGCTAAGGCTAACCTGGACGCTAGTAAGTCTAGCCAAAATTCTATTCTTCCTCCTGAAGATACACTCAAACATCTCCTTATTCCAACCTGTAAGAGAGTCAGCAAGCCTTTTCATCTTAAAACCTTATGCAAACTTACATTTCCAATCCAGCGAACATAAAGCGCTATCTAGTCTAACCTAAATGTCCTCTCCTACATCCCTTTTGGCAACCCAGGTGAGTTGTTGCCCAATGTAACCCAGATCCACCATAATGTTTTTATTAATCCAAGCATCAAACCCGCTCTTAGAAAATCTAACCCTACCACCTCTTTTTTCATTGCTATGAATTATCTCATTAAAGTCTCCCATAACCGACAATGATTTGAGTTAACTCTAGGGAGATGTTTAACAAAACCTTCCGCAAACTTACATCTCTAATCCATCGAACATAAAGCCCTATCTAGTCTAACCCAAATGTCCTCTTCTGCATCCCTTTTACCAACCCAGGTGAATTGTTGCCCAATGTAACCTAGATCCACCATATTGTTTTTATTAATCTAGGCATCAAATCCACTCTTAGAAATCTAACCCTACCACCTATTTTTTCATTGCTATGAATTATCTCATTAAAGTCTCCCTCTAAAAAGATCAAGGTAATGCCAAAGTTTCTTTCTCAGAGTGATAATAGGGCTAGCATACACCACAGTCAAAACAAAAAGATATCTGTCAACGTCAATAATAGGAGTAATAGCCTGCTTAGAATTAGCTATAACTTTTAACTTAGCCCTAGCATCATTCCAGAGCAACCACAACCCCCCAGAAAACCCATTGGCTTCCACGACAAAATAATTGGAGAAGCCCAATTTGCTAATAACCAAAGCAGCCTTCCTACCACTAATGCGAGGCTCAAAGATAGCAAAAATCTCAAACTTGTATGAGTGCTTAAGATCTAGAACAGTTCTAGTGAAATTATTTTTTCCAGCTCCTTTGACATTCCACACACAAATCATGGGAAAAGAAAAAGGAAACAGGGACACACCTGAAGGACACCTACTCCACAACCACACCTATAGCCTCCTGGAGTTGAGAGGCCGCTACTTTCATGCAAGTCTGATCCATCAGATTGATAATCACCTTGCTATTCGTCACATCACCAGGGCTAATAATCACCTTGCTGTTAGTACCATCACCAGGACTGGAATCGACCGCACCGCTCTCCCACATTGGTTCTTCAACAGGCTGCTGACTGGCATGTAACACCTCATGACCCGACCCGACTGGATCGACCCAGGAAGCTTTACCGGGTTTTCAAAACTTTCTAAATTCTTGTTATTAATTTCAAAACCATTTAAAATCATATCACTTTGAAAATTTAAAACTGTTTGTCTAGTGAGCCCATTGAAAATACAGTTTTAAAAATTTCGGCAGAGTTTCCTCTGTTTTTCTGATTTTCCAAAACCCTGTTTCAAACAACTCAATTCAAATACATTTCACAACAACACTTCAAATCTCATTTCATTCAAATGCGCACTCTGCCGTTTATTGCGACTTTCAAACAGTTTATAAAACATTTCATTAATTACAGTCTTTCGAAAAATGTAAAACAGAAAGTATAAAATAATTAATTACAGCACATAATTACAAAACATAATTACAAATTCTCTGTATATGCATGCATATCTAATTACATTATACAAAAATATCTATATAAGTAACTACCCCAAAAGATGGTGAGTATGACTCTGAACTCTCCTCTGCAGCTGGTGCCTCTTCAGTCTTTTCCGTCTTCGGTATCTTTATTATCTACGAGTTAGAAACAAAACTAACGTGCTAAGCAATACTGCTTAGTGGGTGTACACTAAAATAAATGGTAATATAATATAAAACAGTATATCTAAAACAATATATCGTAAATTCAGAAATTCAGAAAGATATATAAACAAACAATAAAACTTAAAAACAGAATTTCAGAAATATAACTATATATAACAAAAACTATATAAACACACAGTGTTTTAAAAGTTTCTGGGTTTCAATTTCAATATCATTTCTTTATTTTCCATAACATTTTCTAATCATAAATTCTCAATCTGGCCCGTGATACACATAACAGGGTGTACAGGACTGGATTACGGGTTTTTCAGTCGGGTTTCCCATCTCATATGAAATGGTATCCCTCTATATAAACAGTCGGTTTCCTATTTCGCAAGAAAATGGTATCCGGATATTTTCACAGTCGGTTTCCCATTTCACGAGGAAATGGTATCCGTATTAAACAGTTGGTTTCCCATTTCACGAGGAAATGATATCCGTATTATCAACAATCAGAGACATCATACATCATGGTGCAGTACTGCCATAAATTCACCCAATTGACATGTCAATCTCCTATATCCATATATCCCTATACATATATCAGGGCCATAAAATTTAATTCAGGAAATACAAATATTCAGTCACATTTCAAACAATTTTACAATAATCAAATTTCAAACTCAATATTCATTGATAATTATAAATAACAAAATACAGAAAATAAATCCATAGATTCGATATAAGCCCAATTTCTGTATCTCAAAATCAATTTCAAATATTCTTCACAAATTGGAATATAACTATTGCAATCAATATACGAAATACGACTATACAAAAATTGTAAATGTGAACTTAAATTCTTTAAGTCAATAAACAATATAAAAAGGTTTCAGAACTGTGTGTACACCAACCTGGATACCGTTTTACCGATTCTACGCCTTTTTCCTTCTGAGTTTTCCTTTTTTTCCTTTCTCTTTCTCTTTCCTTTCTCTTCCTTTATTCTTCTTTCCATTCTCTTCTTCTTCTTTTCTTCTTCTTCTTCTCTTCTTCCTCTTCTTCTTCTTCTTCTTTTCTTTTCTTTTTCTTCTTCTCCCGTTTTCTGCACTCTCTCCCTTTCTGTCTGTTTTCGATGGCTTCTGTGAGAAGCTAACTTTTTTTTTTATATTATTTCGGTCATCGCAACCGTCGTCGCGACCTGTGGTTGCGCTACCAGGTCGCGTTGCTCACTGGAGCAACTCCACCCCCTTCATCGCGATCACACAATGCGGTGCTCTGGTCACGCTGGTGGTCGCCATGCTCACTGCCCGAATTTTATTGTTTTCATCGCGAGCATTTCATCGCGACCTGTGGTCGCGGTGACCAGGTCGCAATACTCACTGTCCCAGTTTTTCATTCTTCATGTATCATTTCTGGACCGTTTCATCTGGTCCACCTGGAAACCATACAAATAAATATACATTTGATTACATTTACACCCCTCAACTCACAAAACTTTATATTCACATATTCAAAATGAATTATCCGACATTTGGGATGTTACATGGCATGTAGGATATCTAGGTAGAGCTACTGGAGCACATACGTCCTACAACTTAGTGTCTTCGATCATATCCACTGGAGGGATATCCTTTTTGGGACGGTAGCCCATACCTAACTTGGTCTTGGTAATAGGACCACTGAGGCTTCGTCTTTAAGGGCTGCTGACAAACCACATTGTTACTCTTGTTCTTCTTTTTGGTTTCCCAGGCAGTTTTGCTTTTTCCTTTCGCATTAGAAATGTCACGAAGCACTGTTGTATCCTGCTGAGCACCCTGAACAATATCTGTGTCACACGAGTCCTCTACATTATCCCCCAAAACAACGAATCTCGAGCCCCCATTTTTCCTAGTAGACCCACTGGCCTTGTTGGTATAATTGAACCCTCTTTTGTTCTTCATCTGTTCAAACTTATCAGTGTCAGCCGAATCCAGCCCCATGCTGTCAATAACCCCACCAGACTATGTGCCTTTCACAGCCTTCCCAGTCTCTGCAATCGAGTGGTTAGGATGTCTCTCTTGTCTACTGGCTCTAGGATTCCTGAAATTCTGATTAGGCCTATTATTCCTATTGTACGAACCAATCATCCAAGGTCTATAAGGATTAGAGGCAGACTAATAAGGGGACTTATGAGCTTCTGTTGGTTCCTTCCCAGCCTCTTCCTCTTGTTGACTCTGCAACCCCTCTCTGCAACTGTCTCTCCCATTCCCCAATCTGCCACATTTAAAGCAAAGGAGCCCAGCACTCTCATATTATACCCTAACCTTCCTCCCATCAACGGTCATAGTACTTCTAAGGGGTTTAGAGACATTAACCTCAACACATATATTAGCGAACCTACCTCTAGCTTAGGAGTCGGTGATGGGATCGACTCTGCACATGTCCCATGTCCCCCAATAACCCTCCAATGGTCCACAGCAACTCTACCTCCATCCATTCCATAGGAATCCTAGAGAGCCTAACCCAAATCAGCATCCGTTCAATATCTTGCTCACCCGGAATGAAATTGGACCGCCAGCGTTGAGCAACCATATGCTGGTTTACAATGACCTAAGGGCTGCCAATCAATACGTAATCAAGGTCTGCCCTTAATTGCAACCTGGCAACAAAGAACCCTTGCTCTAAATCTGTCAACTGCCATTGACCCGCAAGCTACCATTTTTTCTTCAGTTTGGTGAGCATGAAATTTAGAGTATGGGGCCTCCCCACAGTCTTCAAAATAAGAGCATTCTCCCACGGTTGGTGTAGGCATGTTTTGAACTCACCAGACATACTGATTTCAGAACCATCAGACCCGTCGAAGACCGTAACATCACCCTTAAACAGCTTCAATCTCTCTTTACCACTGCCAAATCCCTCCCAGCATCTGGGATTAGCCATGCCCCAGGGTGGATTTGAATTTAATCGATTTCGGGGTGCCCCGATCTTCAAACCCTGCCTCCGAATGAGCTTTCTTTGAACTCGTAACTCTACCCTCAGAAGCTTCGAAGGTCTCGGCCATGTACTCTCCCTTCCTCACCGCAAAGGTAAAGGTTCCGTTGCCTTCCATATCGATCGGAGAAGAAGGATTGAGAAATTTGGGGGTGCGTGGGAAAAATCGCACAGACAGGGGAAACACGGCGCGCGTTCAATATCTTACTTTTTTAAACAAAATCTTTTTATCACAGGATTTTTTTCATTTAAGGGCAAATGGATCTAAGGTTTGTTTTTTAACTTTTCGATGGAGAGAGAAAGTTACTTTATGGATGAAATACTAACGATAGGGTTTTTGTTTTTTTACTAATACATAAATATTGGAGGTTAAAACTATGTATTTACAAATGTTGTGAGGGTTTTTAATAATATCCCTTGAATTAATGAATGTAAGTCTAAATTAAATTCAAAACCAAGAGAAAAACAAATGGTAGTGTGAAAAAGAAAATAAAAGGGAGAATTGCACTAAGACCCTAAATTTATCCATAATTACACGTATATTTACCATTTATTATATTCAAGTATCCTTGACAGCATTGACCAGGTTAACTTAACAGTGCATTTAACGGTTCAAGGGTAATTTACTCTTTTACGTGTAAATTTGTTTTTTTAAAAAAACCACCTAACCAATAAGAATACGCTACGTCATTTTGCTCCATCACACTCCATCTTCAAATTGGAGTAGATCTGCTCCAATCCCGAATTTCTTTTTTTTTTTTTTTTTTTTTACCTTTCTTTCTGTTTCTTGTTATTTTTTTAATTTTTTGGTGGATGGTGTTAAAAAATTGCATTTTAAATAGGCTTTTTGAAGCTCAAATTCAAGTATGACCGATTTCATAAAAATAATGGGTCAAAGTGGATTCGTATTCTCATCCGTGCAGTGATCAATATAATTTTCGGGTGAATGAAAAATTATTAGGGCAATTAAATATGTAACGGCCATATCAATGACAATTGAATTTGTAACTGTCAAATCAATTGTCATGAATGTCTAACGGCCATATCAATGCTCATGAATTACAATTAAATTTATAATTGTTAAATTAATTGCCATGAATCCATTTGTAACTCCCATTCCCTTTGGATGTATATATATTGGCATCAGACTATTTTGAAAAAACACACAGAAATCATACACCGACTTCCTCTTCATTTTTTCTTATTCCGTTTGTATCTTCCCTGTAATAGAGATTCTGAATGAGTCCAGTTCGTTGTCAGTAGAAGTTGGTGTATCGTAGGTGATGAACATACCCGGTAGGGCATGAATTTATTTTATTGTAATTTGATTATTATTATTAATTTCTGTTTTCCATTTGTTCGTTTATTGTAATATTTCAATATATTCAATTTTGTATCTTGTCTACTAAAAATCTTAAAACATATTCAAGTTATCTTAGTTTGTAGGTGTTGGACGATTATAATATTACAATACACGGTCTGCTTGATCAGATTAATCGGTTTTCTTGGATTACCATAACTTTTTCTAGGTTTCTTTCTCAATTTTATGGGTTCCCAGTTTGGTTGAATCCTGAGACAAAAACTGTTTGAATTTTCTAAAACAATTGCAGGTTCTACAAATTGGTTCTAGAAATCAATTTTTCTAGTTAATCATGAAACCATGTGTGTGTGTCTATATATATATATATGGTTTACTTTTATTGGTTTCAGTGTAAGCAAAGAATTTGGTTTCTGCTTTACTGGTTTTGAAGAAAGACACTGATTAAAAATAAAAATAAAAGAATTGGTTCATGTCTTACTGGTGTCAGTTTAAGCAAAGAAACTGATTCATATATATATATATATATATATATATATATATGAGTTAATTACATTCAACCTACCTGAGGTTTGACTAATTACACTCGGAATCAAAGTTTGCATTAATTGACACTGACCTCCCCTCCCGTTAAGTTTGACCGTTAAAATAAATGGTTGACCATCCAAAAATATTAAAATGACCAAAATACCCTTGGTTAAAAAATTAAAAATAATTTTTTTTAAAAAATAATAATGAACTAATTACACTCAGCCTACCTGAGGTTTGACTAATTACACTCGGAATCAAAGTTTGCATTAATTGACACTGACCTCCCCTCCCGTTAAGTTTGACCGTTAAAATAAATGGTTGACCATCCAAAAATATTAAAAATGACCAAAATACCCCTGGTTAAAAAAATTAAAAATATAAAAAATAAACTTTTTAAAAAAATAATAATTATATAAATAAAAAAATAAAAATAAATGTTATCTAAAACAATTATCTAAACAAATGAATCTAGTCAATTTTTAAAAAATATCTAAAAAATTTGCAAAATAATAATTTGAGATTTGTAAAAAAAAAAAAATCCAGATCCAATCTAGACCGTCTATCAGAACCATCATATCTGATGAATGATTCAGATGGTATATTGATCAATTTTTTTAAAAAAAAATTAAAAAGTCCAGATTTGATCTGGACCGCCTCCACCATGGACAGATCTCCATGGATGGAGCTTCCATCTCTCCATGGAGTTCCCCCTGCCACCGAAAGGTTGAGGCGGGGAGGTTCAGCAAGGGAGGCGAGCCTCCCCCACGACAAGGACGCCTTTCCGTTGGCAAAATGGGGCGGCGTCCCCGTCCTCGCCTCCCCACAACGATCGGGGGAGGCTCGCCTCTCTGGCTGAGCCTCCCCGCCTCCTCCTTTCGGCAACGAGGGGAACTCCATGGAGAGATAAAAGCTCCATCCATGGAGATATGTCCATGGTGGAGGTGATCTAAATCAAATCTGGACTTTTTAATTTTAATTTTTTTTAAAAAAAAAAATTGGTCAAAATACCATCTGGATCGTTCATCAGATCTGATGGTTCTGATGGACGCTCTAGATTGGATCTGGATTTTTTTTTACAAATCTCAAATTATTATTTTATAAATTTTTTAGATATTTTTTAAAAATGGACTGGATTCATTTGTTTAGATAATTGTTTTAAATAAAATTTTTTTTATTTTTTTATTTATATAATTATTATTTTTTTAAAAAGTTTATTTTTTATATTTTTAATTTTTTAACCAGGGGTATTTTGGTCATTTTTAATATTTTTGGATGGTCAATCATTTATTTTAACGGTCAAACTTAACGGGAGGGGAGGTCAGTGTCAATTAATGTAAACTTTGATTCCGAGTGTAATTAGTCAAACCTCAGGTAGGCTGAGTGTAATTAGTTCATTATTATTTTTTAAAAAAGTTTATTTTTAATTTTTTAACCAAGGGTATTTTGGTCATTTTAATATTTTTGGATGGTCAACCATTTATTTTAACGGTCAAACTTAACGGGAGGGGAGGTCAGTGTCAATTAATGCAAACTTTGATTCCGAGTGTAATTAGTCAAACCTCAGGTAGGTTGAGTGTAATTAACTCTATTTTTTATATTTTTAATTTTTTAACCAGGGGTATTTTGGTCATTTTTAATATTTTTGGATGGTCAACCATTTATTTTAACGGTCAAACTTAACGGGAGGGGAGGTCAGTGTCAATTAATGTAAACTTTGATTCCGAGTGTAATTAGTCAAACCTCAGGTAGGCTGAGTGTAATTAGTTCATATATATATATATATATATATATATATATATATTGGGTTTCGGTTGAAGCAGTAAAATCAATTATAATATCTTTGGTTTCTGGTTTGATTGGGTTTTTTGATTAAAGTAGAGGATTCGAAACTCTAAAACCTACTCAGTCAAAGATTGCTTTGATTGTTTGTTATCTGATTAAAGAAAAACAACAATTACGTTTATGGGTTTTAATTGGATTTTGATTCTTATATCAAACTGTTCTTATGCTTCAACAGTTTCTATTTGAACAGGTTGTAACTATGTAGACATAAGAAAACAGATTATTCTGATTTCATCCAGTTTACAGGTTGCAGGTTATGAGAATTGGTTACAGAAACCGATTCTAATTTCTCTATTTTAACTAGTGAATTCGATTCATAAAAAAAATAAAAAAATAAAAAAGAAGTTATTTCTGATTTGGGTGGTTTTCCAGTTTAAACACAAAAACTGGTTACTAGTTTGTTTGGGTTTTCAGCAGGGAACTCAAAACAGATTAAATTAAAAAAAAAAATTGCATTGATTATTTGTCATCTGATAAAATACATTTTCTGCACAGGTTGGTAAAATTGATTCCATGTTTAGGTTTCTGTTTCTGGACATATAGAACAATAGAAATAAAAGTAAACCAAATATATATATATATATATATATATATATATATATATGACCACTCGGAATCTTGCGGAATTCTTGACTGAGGAGCTCCAAAGCCGAACAGTGATGAGCTAGACGTGCAAGTCTTGACTGCCATTGATGCTTGGAAGTATTCCAACTTCCTCTATCGCAACTATATTTGAATGAACAGTCGGATTTGCATACAACGTGTATATTGCGAAGAAAACAACTAAGGAATTATGGGAATCCTTAGACCGAAAATATAAGACCGAGAATGTATGCTGGGGCTAAGAAATTTGTTGTAGGTCGCTTCTTGAATTATAAGATGGTTGATTCGAAAACTGTGATCAGTCAAGTGCAAGAGTTCCAGGTAATTTTGCACGAGATTCACTCTGTGGGATAGTCCTAAGTGAAACCTTCCAAGTAGCTGTTGTGATTAAGAAGCTACCTCCTGCATGGAAGGACTTTAAGAACTACCCCAAACACAAGCGAAAGGAGATGAATCTTGAAGAGTTGATTATCAGACTTCGAATTGAAGAAGACAATAAGAAATCTAAGAAAAAGGGTCAAGTCAATATGCGGCGAAAACCAATGTTGTGGAGCTTGGTAAGAATTACAAGTTCAAATCAAAAAAGTCAGGAAAAGGGTCCAAGCTGGAACCAAAAGGAGGAAGCTTCAAAAAATAGAAGTTTCAGGGAAAGTGCTTCAATTGTGACAAGATGGGTCACAAATCTTTCTAAGTGCAGATTGTCGAAGAAGAACAATGAAGCCAGTACAGTAGAGGAAATCTCCAAGGATGTTTTTGAGATCATTCTATCTGCGGTGGTTTCTGAAGTGAACCTGGTTGGGTCTAAGCCGAAGGAGCGGTGGATTGACACCAGTGCCACTAGGCATATATGCTCAGATAAGGCATTGTTCTCATCCTTCAAACCAATATAGAATGGGGAGAAGCTATTCATGGGGAACTTGGCAACTTCTGACATCAAGGGCCACGGAAAAGTGGTCTTAAAGATGACTTCTAGGAAGGAGCTAATTTTGAATAGCATACTGTACGTGCTTGAAATTAGGAAGAATTTGGTGTCCTGTTCATTGCGAATCAATATAGCTTCAAGCTGGTGTTTGAATCAGATAAGGTTTTTTTTTCTAAGAGTGGAATGTATGTAGCGAGGGGTTACATAACTGAAGGGCTTTTTAAGCTTAATGTAACTGCTGTCAAGCGTTTGAATATTAATAAGAATAATTCTTCTGCTTATTTGCTTGAGAGAGGAGATACTAAAGTTGCTAAATGTGGGTATCATTTACCCAATCTCTGACAGCAAATGGTAAGTCCGATTCACTTGGTTCCGAAGAAATCAGGTATCACGGTGGTCAAGAGCGATAAAAATGAGCTGATACCAACAAGAATGACCACTGGGTGGCGAGTTTGCATAGACTACAGGAAGCTCAACAAAGCAACGATAAAGGATCACTTTCCTTTGCCTTTCATTGATCGGATGCTTGAGCGACTTACAGGTTATGCTTATTATTGTTTGCTGGATGGTTTCTCGGGGTACAATCAAATCCCTATAGCCCCAGAAGATCAAGAGAAGACCACCTTTACTTGTCTATTTGGGACATATGCTTACCGTCGATGCCATTCGGACTTTGCAATGCACCTGCCACATTCCAACGGTGCATGACGTCCATTTTCTCCGACATGATAAAGAGGTACATTGAGGTATTTATGGATGATTTCTCTATCTTTGGTAATTCTTTTGACTCATGTTTATTGCATTTATCATATGTGTTAAAGCGTTATGTTGAGACTAATTTGACATTGAGTTGGGAGAAAAGCCATTTCATGGTTAAGCAGGGCATTGTCTTAGGACATGTTATCTCTAGTAGGGGTATAGAGGTTGATAAAGCAAAGACAAATGTGATTGAGAAACTCCCACCACCCACTTCGGTGAAGGGAATTAGGAGCTTCCTTGGGCATGCGGGTTTTTACAGGTGATTTATTAAGGATTTTTCAAAAATTTGCAAACCCATGTGTGATTTGTTATCCAAGGATGTTGTTTTCAATTTTGATCGGTCATGATTAGTTGCCTTTAATACATTAAAAGCCAAACTTACTACTGCCCCTATTCTCATGGCCCTTGATTGGTCTCTACCTTTTGAGATCATGTGTGATGTATCAGACTATACTGTAGGGGCTGTTCTAGGACAGCGTGTTGATAAACTTCCGCATGTCATTTACTACACTAGTCGCACTTTGAATGCCGCCCAAATGAATTATTCTACTACTGAAAAAGAGTTATTAACGGTTGTGCATGCATTAGAAAAATTTAGATTATATCTCATTAGGCCTGAAGTCATCATATACTCTGATCATAGTGCACTAAAGTATTTATTGACAAAAAAGGAAGCGAAACCGAAATTAATCCGGTGGATCCTTTTGTTGCAAGAGTTTGATATAGAAATCAGGGATAAGAAGGGAAGTGAGAACTTGGTTACAGACCATTTGTCTCGACTCCTGGACAATGATGACGACTAAGCAAAAGATGCTGCTATACCAATACAGGAGAGTTTTCCAGACAAGTAGCTATACGAAGTGCGCGATGAGGAACCGTGGTATACCGATCTCGTTAATTTTATATCTGACCATATTTTGCCTGCAGATATGTCATCACAGGAAAGAAGCGTCTATATGCAGCTGCACAATATTACTATTGGGATGATCCATACCTTTTCAGACTTGGAGCTGATCAAATTGTGCGGCGATGTGTTCCAGAGTCTGAGCAGACAAGTGTGTTGCAATTCTGTCATGATGGGCACTGTGGAGGGAATTTCGGGGCTAAGAAGACGGCTTTGAAAATTCTACAGTTCGGGTTCTATTGGCCCACGTTGTTCAAGGATGCCTACAGCTATTGTTCAACATGTGATAGGTGTCAACGTCTAGGCAGAATTGGAAAGAAGGATGAGATGCCACTTACCAGTAACTTGGTAGTGGAATTATTTGATGTGTGGGGGATAGACTTCATGGGACCGTTCCTTACCTCATTTGGGTACAACTACATCCTGGTTGCTGTTGACTATGTCTCCAAGTGGGTGGAGGCATTGACGATACGGACAAATGATAGCGCCACGGTTGTCAGTTTTCTGAGGGAGATGATCTTTGCATGGTTCGGCACTCCTAGAGCTATCATTAGTGATGGGGGGAGTCACTTCTGCAACCGATCCTTTACAGCATTACTAAAAAAAATACAACATCTCTCACAAGGTGGCAACTCTATATCATCCGCAGACATCAGGTCAAGTTGAGGTGAGTAACCATCAAATCAAGCAGATACTTGAGAAGATGGTGAATTCAACACGTAAGGACTGGGCCAACAAGTTGAATAATGCTTTATGGGCTTACAGAATTGCATTCAAAACACCGATTGGAATGAGTCCTTGCAGGCTTGTCTTTGGTAAGGCGTGTTACCTGCTAGTTGAGTTGGAGCATCGAGCGTACTGGGCCATTAAGAAGTTCAATTTTGATACGGATAAAGCCGGTGAGGAGCGGAAACAACTTATTGAGTTAGAAGAATTGAGGCTGCATGCGTATGAAAACGCAAAGTTATACAAGGAGTGAATGAAAGCTTACCACGACCGTAGGATTCACCACAGGGTGTTTGAGATCTGTATGAGAGTGCTCTTGTTCAATTCCTGCCTCCAATTATTTCCTGCCAAGCTTAAGTCCAGATGGTTCGGGCCATTTAGAGTAAAAGAAGTTTTTCCACATGGAGCTGTGGAAGTGGAAGATGAGAAGAGCGACACCTCGTTCAAGTTAATAGACAAAGTTTGAAGCAATACCTTGGCGAGATTCCTCCTAGGACCGTTGTCCATTTCATTGAGCCAGTTAATGTCCCTTAAGGGGACGCACCATCTTGCCTAGACGTTAAATCGTGCACTTGCTGGGAGGTAACCCACCCAAGTATGTTTTTCATTTTTTTGTTTTTCGCTAGTTGATTGTTTTCTAGTTGTGGATTTTAGGTTGTTTGATTTTTAGATTGTTTTTGTGTGAATTTTTATTTAAGAACATGTTGTTTGATGTATTTTAGTGTTTCTGTGGTTGAACAGGGCAAAACAGCAGGTTTAGGGGATCACAGTGAGCATCACGATCAGCTGGCGCGACCATTGGTCGCGAAAATTGATCGCGATAATCACTGCCCCTAAAAATAAAAATATTGCAAACCTTCCCAGTGAGCATCACGACCATTCGTCGCGACCGTTGGTCGCGGTGAGCAGTCACGGTACTCACTGCCCAGCCAGGACAAATGCCTCGTGAGCATGACCGCGCGACTACTGTTCGCGAAGGCGCTTCGTGATGCAGACTCACTTATCCAAACAGCAGCGTTTCAACCCAGAGAAGAGAGATCGCGACAGCGTGGCGCGACTAGTGGTCGCGATATGCAATCGTGACAACGATTTGGGATTTAAATCCCTAGCTTGCGCGATAGCCAACACAAAGCACCAAATCAACTGTGGCTCTCCTCAACTTATTCCTCTACAACTCGGGTTCTTGAGCATCATTGCAAGGTAATTGCTTTCCATTTTTCCCCAGCTATGATTTTAAAGCAATTTGGGCTTCATTGGGTTGATTTGAGTGTGATATAGTGTCTAGGAGTGTTTGTGGCTTGTGGAATTTCAATTAGAATATTTGATTATGTTTTTGCAAAGTTGAGGAGTTAAGTATTGATGTGAGTGTGCTATTGAAGTGCTTGTGATTGTTTGGGCTTTGTTACATTTGCATTTGGTGAATTTTTGGATTTTGTGGATTGGTGAGTGTGACGAGACTCAGTCGTTTCAACGAAGAGTACCCCGACCACTATGCTTCGTCCTCTTCCCAAGGGAAGGGTAAATAGAAAAAGAAAGGTTCCAAAAAAAGGAAGGTTCCCGAACTAGCAAAATCACAGAATGTAGGTGATCCGAACCCAGAGTTTCCAACCCGGTTGAAGGCTCAGGCGGGGCGGTAGCTTCTCCTGGAGCAGGGCATTAATGTGGAAGAGTTGCCCACCATATTCGTCGCCAACCATGTTGACCAGCAGGGTTGGGGGAACTTTGTGAGATTGCCCAATCGGGGGAATAAGAGTGTGGTCCGAGAGTTTTATTCGGCCATGTACCCGCCTCACTTTCATAACTGTGGTGTAGTGCTAGTTCGGGGGGTTCTGATTCGGATCACCCCAGAGATTATCAATCAACATTTCGGCACAGTTCCACAACCACATCTCCGCCTAGGTTATCCAGAGCTACCACTGTTCTCGGACTACAACTCAGAGTTGGCCGCCAGTTTAAGGATATCTGAAGAGGGGGTGTGGCACGAAGGTGATGGATCTATCAGACATCAGAAGCTTTACATCGATGCAGCATTCTGGCAGGTTTTCTCTGATTTTTCCTTACAGCCAACCAAGCATCGCACAACACTGATCATGGAGACCGCCCGGTTGGTTCACTGTATCCGGGCTGGTCTGGCTCTAGATGTAGGGGTCCTGATTCGAGATGAGATACTCCATGTGGGTCGACGCTTGCGGGGTGTCTTGCCGTTTCTGTGCTTGATTACTTACATTTGCGTTTTACATGGCATCGATGTTTATGTTGAGGCAGAGCGTCAGCACCTCCACGTCCCTGTCCCAAACATGAATAGGACGATATATAATGATCTAGCAAGACGGAGAGGGTTGCCACTACTTGGAGTACCGGAGCCCCAGCCTGCGGCCGAGGATGAGGATATGGATGATGTGTTAGCTGCTGTTGACGACTTTCATGATAGTGAGGACGATCAACAGGATGCACTAGGATTAACCACCAAGGCTAATAGAAGGACCGAATCAGGCAGTTCTCAGGCACGATCCAAGGGAGCGGCTAAGAGCTCTCAGTGGGGCCAGGTTATGGGGGCTTGCAGAACATTCAGAGCCGGTTGACTGATATGCAGCTGCATTTTGATCAGCGTATGGATAGGCAGGATGCGGTCATCGATGACATTAGTAGTGGCCTCTAGACTCTCACTTCAGATTTGAACAAGAGGGGTCTTATGGTGCAGGCATATCACCGCCAGAGAGTGCGTTCTGAGTTTGAGTCCTCGAGTCAGCAGCCACCACTGCCCCAGCACCACCGTCTGCATGATTTCCCATTGTTTTTCCATGTGCCTGTTTATTTTTGTTATTATGTACTTTGTTTTTGTTTTTTATATTATGTTTTGAACTCTTTCTTTGCTTTGCACTTGGATATTCGTAATGTCAGTTTCCTTTTGTTTTAGACTCTATATTTGTACTGTTATTTCATAGTGTATCCTTGTGCTATGTTGTTAACCATTGAGGACAATGTTTGAGTTAGGTTTAGGGGTGCATTTGTGTTTCTATTTTTGTTTTCAGTTTTAGAGTTGTTTTAGGATGTCTTGAGCTATATTTACATTTCGTATGGATATCTAAATAATCGTGCATTGTGTTGAACATGGATTTCACAGGGTTTTATCTAGTATGTTTCCAATATGAGTTTTGTACATTAAAGTCATGTGAGTTCTGACATCTTAGCATTATAACATGTAAGCCTTTCAATTAGTGTGCTTAGATTAATAGTAGAGACTTCCCTTGGTGAGAATCGATCCAAATTGTATTTTTCTGAGAGTTGTCGTTTCTATTCTTATATACGCACTCGTGCTTATTGAATTTAGATTGATCTCTATAGGTTTGCATTGGATGTTAATGAACTGCCTTTATAAGAATCATGCATGTTTGTGTTGAATGATGATTTGAGTGAAATTTGGAGAGGTGATTTAAGGCATTGTATGTTGAAATTCCTAAAAAGCTTAATGTTTCCCTTCCCGTGATTTGTGTGCTCCATAGCCTCTTTGCAGCCAAACACTTTAGTCCTCTTTTGTTGAATAACCGAAAAATTCTAAGTCCAATCCAAAAATATATAGCCTTACCTTATAGCTTGGAAATTAGTGAGAACAAAAGGTGACAGGTGTGAGGATGGAAAGATTTAAAAAAAAAATATATATATATATATATAAAATAATAATAATAATAATAATAATAATAAAAAGATAATTAAAAAAAATATGAGTTGAATGGGGTTGGAGATTGCGAGTTGATTGAATCCCTATGTAAACAAGGGTGAGGTTTTTCTTACTATTTCCAAGTTAGTTGAATTCTGTTTTCCGTTCTTTGTGTCGCCAAAGCCCCTTAAGCCCATTACAACCTGGAAAAATGCCTTTTGATCTCCTAATAACACTCAATATTGTTGTTTGATACTATGTGCAGTGATTTTTACGTTCGTAATGTTTGATATCGTTCATGAGATCCTTTGATTAAAATTTATATGTTCTTTCTGATTATTATATGTACGACTTCTTTTTGTATTATTTTGCTCATAAATTCCAGTCGTATGTAATTAAGAGTGTGAAAACTTAGGTTCTGAGCGTACTGAGTGAAAACTTGCTAGCTTAGAGTCGAAGCGAATTACATCCAAGGCTCACGAAATATGAAAGGATTACGGTTATTAATGTTTTGTTTGTCAAAGTCTTAATGTAATATTTGATGCACCGATTTGGTTGGAAATCGGTTAGTCTAACTTAGTGTCATTTTATGTGCTTTCACGATTATGCCTTTGTTTGGATTGACATGTGGGTGTGTATGTAGCTCATGTATAGCGTTTGTGGGTATCGTAGCTGGTAAACCCTCATGAGGTTATAGCTCGTTCGCTAGGGCCACTTAGGGGTTTAAAGACTTGTGGTACGTGCTAAGTGCCATCGTTCATCCTATGAAAATGGATATAGATTAGTCTTCAGTTATTTCTGTGTTTTTATTTTTGTTGTGCCAATTTGCTTGAGGATAAGCAAAAGATAGGTTTGGGGGTATTTGATCGGTTCATATTTGTTATTCTTTTTGACCCCTTTTACCGTGTCTTTCATACTTGTTTTCAAGTGAATTTGGCGGTTTTGATGTGTTTGTTGAGCTTGCACAGGTTTTAGGTGTTTATCACGGAGTTGTGCGAATAATGGAAGTTTCGGGCCAAAACCGTGCATTGTTGGACCAGGGTACATCACTACCTAAGCTTGCTGTCAACGGCGACCAGCCATCGCGAGCACTGGTCACGTTGAGAGAAGAGAACCTGGGCAGTGAATATCGCGAGCAGCCATCGCGACCGTTAGTCGCGGCGATAGAGACCACTTGCTCTAGTGAGTATCGCGACCTCTGGTCGCGACGACACATTTCCTGACCTAAAGTTAGCAACTATAAATAGAACAATTTCTGATTAAAAAGGAGATCTCATTCTCCAGCAGTCACGAAATTCACTCTTAAGGGTTCCAGAGCTCATCTCCTTCAACTCTTGCTTGTTCTTGGGTGTCTTCATAATAGGTTTCATCAATCTTTTCTCTCTTCTTGTTGTAGTATTGATTATTATGTTGAACTAATTTCCTAGTTAGGTGGTCAATGGACCAAGATTGAGATTTAATGGTGTAATTGACTAAACATTTCTCTATATATATTTCAAGATTTGTTGCTGGATGATTTAATCTATTATTATATAATTCTTATTGTTTGCATTATGAAAGTGTTTGCATGAATTTTGGTTTATTATTAATATGGAAATCATAATCTTTATGAGAAATCAATAGGTTGTAATTGAGTTTAGTAATAGTCTAGCAATAAAAGTTAGGTTGATTAAACCATGAAAGTGCTAATTGACCTAAGAATTATCACAACATTGAGTGTTTGATTGCTTCACTTACGAACCATTAGATGAAGTTTATTGAATTCCAATCATCAATGCATGACCATAATTTGATGAGCCAATGTTAGGAAATATTTCAATCTTAAACATATGTTGAACTTCAATTAGTTGATTACACCAACAAGTCTCATGAGTGGTTCCATTAGACAGCCTAACGCTTTCTCACATTTGGATACATTTTTCACCATATCATAGTTTTAGTTAAGTTTAATTTCACCAACATTATTCTCAAAATCATTGATTTAAATTTCCGTCTTTATATAACATCCTTAGTTTAGTTGTAGCAACCATCACTTCCTTGTGGATTCGACCCCGTACTCACGGGATATATTACTTCGACACATCCTATACTTGAGATTTATTCCCACGTGTTTGATGCGTGTCAACTCTTAACTAAGAAATCACTTATGTGAGAGAGAAGTGGGGCCACTTCGAAAGAGAATTATGCAGGGCTCAATGCTTTAGAAACTCTCACGGAACTAGACGTATGTTCATGGCCAAAACGAACATAATAATGAGAACTGAATTATTTCAGGAAAAATTCCTATGTGAAATATGTTATCTTTTACAAAAATAGCAGAATAGTTTAAAAACATCATGTCTACTTATTAGCAAGTAAAGTCTATGTATTCTCACAAGGGAAGGTTAAAGGAGTAACACCTACCTATCCTATGCAGGTTTCGACCGTTGAACGAGATCACCTGGTCAAAGCATTATTTCGTTTTCTCTTTGTCTCCTCCGTCAATTTCATTCACGTGGGGGATTGTTAGAAAATAACATTTTAAATAGGCTTTTTGAAGCTCAAATTCAAGTATGACCGATATCATGAAAATGATGGGTCAAAGTGGATATTCTCATCCGTGCGGTGATCAAAATAATTTCCGGGTGAATGAGAAATTATTATGGCAATTAAATATGTAACGGCCATATCAATAACAATTGAATTTGTAATTATTACAATTAAATTTGTAAATATCAAATTAATTGCCATGAATCCATTTGTAACTGTCATTCTCTTTGAATGTATATTATTGGCATCAAAATATTTTGGAAAAACACACAAAAATAATACATCGGCTTCTTCTGCATTTTTTCTTAGTCCGTTCGTATCTTCTGTGTGATAGAGATTCTGACAGAGTTCAGTTCGCCGTCAACAGAAGTTGTTGTATCCTGGGTGACGGATATACCCGGTAGGGCATGAATCTTTTTTAAGAAGATTGTGTGGTACACGAGCCTCACTTCGAATTCTTTTTCCTTGTTATTGTAATTCGATTATTGTTATTAATTTTTGTTTTCCATTTGTTCGTTTATTGTAATATTTCAATATATTCAATTTTATATCTTGTCTACTAACATATGGTTGACGGATTGATTGTGTTTTTGGTTGCATTGAATGTGGAAGATGGTGGTGAATGGTTGATGGATTGATTGTGTTTTTGGTTGAATTGGAGATGGAGATGGAGAATTTCTTCTTTTTTTTCTTTTTTCTTTTTTCTTTTTTTGTTGTTGTTGTGATTGTTTAAATTTTTTGGTGAATGGTTGAAGGATTGATTATGTTTTTAGTTAAATTGAATGTGGAAGATGGTGGTGAACGTGTTTTTGGTTGAATTGGAGATGGAGATGGATAATTTCTTCTTTTTTTCTTTTTCTTTCTTTTTGTTTGTTGTGGTTGTTTTAATTTTTTGGTGGATGGTTGATGGATTGATTGTGTTTTTGATTGAATTGAATGTGGAAGATGGTGGTGACTGGTTGATGGATTGTGGTTTTGGTTGAGATGGAGATGGAGATGGAGATGAATAATTATTATTTTTGATGTTATTTTTTATTATTTTTTAATAAGGGTAGTTAAGTAATTTTATATAAAAAAATTTGGTTACTGTTAAAACTAACAAAGTAAACTAACTGTAGGGTAGTTGAGTGTAATAAATGGTAAACTGATATTATATGTGTAATTATGAATAAATTCAGGGTAGCTTAGTACAATTCACCCAAAATAAAACCCATGATAAATAACATGACATGAGAGTGCTGGGATTCAAAAAATACGCACATATACACGAGAGATTGTTCGATGGGTCTAAGCGTATATGTCCAACCACTGAAATCATACATGTAACATAAAATCGTGTTACTAGGTTTCCATGCCAAATGCTATGATTGATTGAATATATACGTCCAAACATATCAAGAGCATTTTCTTTCCCATACGTAGATCGTTTACAAGATAATGTCACCATAATAATTAATCCAAGACAAAAAATATGGAATTATTTTAAATTAAAAATATATTTATAAGTTTCTTTAAATAAACTTAAATAGAAAGTGGGAATTACTATTATATTTTTTGGACCATTACATTTCTTCCATATATGCTTGCTGCTACAGAAAGTAGTAATAATTTGACTCATTGCATAAAGAATCACGACCTTCTATTTCTTCAATATTCAGAGGAGCCTTGCCTCTAGAGAATGATTTTTTAGATTTAGAACTTGCCATTGAAAATTTAAAATTTGAAAATAATAAATATAAAATTAAAATTAATAATTGAAAGAAAATTAAAAGAAATGAGAATTATGAGAGAACTGAAAGAATTGGTGGGGGGGGGGGGGGGGGGGGGGGGGGGGGGCGTAATTTGTATCAACGGTCAACATATAATATAACAGTTAGGGCCTTGCAGGCCTCAACTGTTATATTTTTATTTTTTATTTTTTTAAATTTTGAATCGGAACCCCAGCCAATTCTGATTCTCGCCGGTTCCAAAAACGATAGAACCTGAGTTGGGATCGTCTGGTCCAGATTCGTAAGCGGAACCGGCCTCCGGTTCCGGTTAGGAACCCACGGCCGGTTCGAACCGAACCGTGGCCAACACTATTTCCAACTGAAGCGACTTCTCTCCAGTTTTGTTTCTTGAAAACTTTCGTCCTCACACCACGACATCAACTTGCCAGGACTCTCTTATTGTTTCCAATGGTCTTCGTCGTCCGATATATCGACTTGCCGTGACTCATTCATCGCTTGTGCCGGAGCTCTCCGTAAGACCGATTTCATTGAACGATTCACCGGTTTATGGTACAAGTTTAAGATTCAAGACGCTATCAAAGTTAACGCAGCCAAGGAGCTTTACACCACTTGCCCGATAAAGAAACTTGTTCCATGATTGCCGTAGACTTGGCCAAAAACTCTGCTAAATGTTATGTAATTTTCTCATAATAAATAAAGAAAGCAAGTTTTGGAGGTAGAATAAGCATGGAAAAACAAAGAAAGTCACTCTAAGTGCAGCAGATTTCCATGGAGAGCAAACCAGACAAAATTTAATGAAATCTTCATAAATTTTTATTCGACGAGCCATTTCAACCAGAAGATAGACATCAAATTCAGCCCAATCCGCCGTGGATGTCAAGATAAATTAAAAAAGGTACAAATTGATTTATTGGACTCACTACAAGAACATCATTACTTTATATAAGCAAAATATTTTGCTAATTGGAAAAGGAATATGAATTCGACAAGGAATGAAATTAGATTTTAATAATTATTCAAAGGTTTCTGAAGAAATCTTAGCTAGCTTAACTACAATTTAAATTAATATTGATTCCGTTTCCTATTTATGTAGTATAACTTAAATCAATCAACGAACTATTATCCACTCTGGTTTGAAGGATTGTTTAGGTAAGCTGTTTTTATCTCTTCCTGAGCGGTTTTTATAATATTCCCATTTCACAAAAAAAAAAATATATAAATCAATAAACTATTTCAATAATTCATAATCTTCTGTAATCAAGAGCGGAGCTACATAAGGCCCAGTGGGGTCTCAAGCCCCCACTGAGCTTAAAAAAAATTCAATAAATTATTTTATTGGTTTCAAAAGGGTAAACTTAGTTTCTGTGACAACTGATTGGATTCAGTGAAACTCTATTGATTTTTTGTACTAGTATAATAACCGAGTGTATTATTATTGCTAAACTTGGTTTTTTATTTTATTGGAAACCAATAAGTCCAAAGCCTTCCAAATTTAAAACTTGAAAATCAAGTTTCAAATTTTCTTTTTTTATTCCCTTTTTAATAGTAAAAGATTTTGTTTTTACGATTTTGTCTTCTACAGTTCTACATATTACTAAGATTTTGTTTCTTATTCAGTCTTCTACAGTTTTACGATTTTATTTCTTTTTCAATAGTAAATGATTTTTTATTCACTCTGTGTTCTTCCAGACTTTCAGTAGAACGCCAGTCAATAGAGTTATTATTTTAATTTAACTTATATTAATAGTTTTAAAGTATTTTGTCTCCAGTTTTTGTGTGTGTTCCACTAATTATCCTTAATTTTATTTATTTTTTTTTTTAAATCAATTTTATTCTTTCTACAGAATTTTAAATTTATTCAAATGATATAATTTTATTTTCCATCTTTAATTGTATGATACAACAGATGTAGAGAGATATTTGACCAAGCCGTTGAAATCAACACTTTGAAAAATAGATGATGGCCATTCAAAGAAAAGAAAAGTAGATTTTGACCTGTATAATTTTCCTACAGATCCTGGTTTACGACCTCCAAATTTTTATTATCATTCTAATATTCGAGATGAAGTTAGAAGAGCATATATACAAAGTATTGATAACGAAGCTATTGTGCAACGGTTTCAAAATATGAAACCGCGTCGTGGGCAATTGTAAATTTATCAACAATTATAAATGATATGAAAGTTTTAATTTTTTTATTACACTATTATTATTATTTTTATTATTACTATTGTTGTTATTTATATTTTATAATATAATCTATTTGAACTAAGCCCCCATTGGAAGAATTTTCTGTCTCCGCCATTGCCAGTAATTGTATGAGATAAATAAAAACTTTTAATTTAATAATTTCTAATTTATCTAGCATTAATTAAAATGTTGACTATGATTAAATATTATATATATATATATATAGTTGAATAGTAAAAACCACCACGTTGATTTATTCTCAGTAATATCAAACTATTATGCTTGGATTGAAATATAATAGTTAAAAAAAAAAATACATATTTTTTCTAAAAAATATAAAATACATATCTATCTATGATTAAGTATAGATAGATATCATTAAGCCTTATTGTTGTGGCATTGACAATGGCTAATCAAATCCCTTGTCATGCTTGCAGTAAGACCTTCACTATACAAAAGGATTTAGAGAGTCACTGCAATTCGGTGCACAAAATATATGGAAAGCAATGCAGGCATTGCAAACTGAAATATGACTCTGTTGCATCCTTGTTACAGCATCAAGTGAATTCCCATGGAGGTATTAATCGTGGGTACGTAATTACTATTACTTCTTTTAGCTCTCTAATTAATTTTTTATTTGTTAAAGCTTAATTGCATGTGTCTTCTTCTTGTCCAGCAACTCCGAAGGCGACACCTCTCCTAGTGAAGCTGGAAACACCACACCAGGTGGTGGTGGCTCACCTACTGCAACTGCAATTGCTACCTTATCCGCTGGAGACGGTGGAAACACCACACCAAGTGGCAGCTCACCTGCTGCAACTGCAACTGCTACCTCATCCGCTGGAGACGGTGGAAATGGCAGCTCACCTGCTGGAAGTGGTGGTGGTGGTGTGTGGGAGTGACAGCTCACCCTAGTCCAATGGAATTGATATATATCTATCTATCTAATTAGGATCATTTTATATCTATTACTTATTTTACTGGTAATTTTTTAATTATAAGCAAAAATATATTTTGCTAAGTGGAAATTAGGAATATGAATTCGATGAGGAATGAAATTTGATTTTAATATCAGAGCTTAATTACAAATCAAATTAATATTGATTATGTTTCCTAACTATATACTATAACTGAAATGAATTAAATATTTCATTAATTTCATGACATAATCTTTTAATTTCTAGTTTATCAAGCATTAAAATGTTGACAACGATTATATATAAATAGTGCAAATAAAACATTTCATTATAATAAAAACTTTAAAATAATTTACTAGCTATCGGTAAATATTTTTGAGGCAGCAAGGTTTGTAACTACTAGTTCAAAGATGATTTTTGTTTTTTGTTTTTAGTTTTAATTGGATTTGGATAGTATAAATACATACGTGAATGGTGTTAGTTAGATCCATTTTTATTTTTTTTCCATGAGAATTCTAGTGCGTTTAATGTAAGATAAGGAAATTAAATGTCCAATATATTTATAATAATAAATTGGTAACACTGAAGGAAATTTTCTATCTAAAGAAACAGAAAAGAATAAAACTAATTTTTGAGAAATCTTTAACTATATTCAACTTTTTCCACCCACATAGGCGGATTAACACGACTGAGTGAATTGCCGCTAAAAACTGGTACCACACTTTCATCTTGCAAGTTATAAATTCCCATATTCTTTCCTCCACCTCCGGGTATTGTCCAATAACCATCCGTACAATCATCAGTGAAATATATGCAATTCGGTTTACAATACAATAAAGTCAATGCATCAACAGAAAATGAAGAATTATGACCCAAAAAAAGGGCTCTATTACCCAAATGCTTGATCTCAGACAATGTCATTGTGCTCAAGTCCACCTCAAAAACTTGGAATCGAGAACTTCCATAATTGCTAGTGTGGGTACCCTCCCGTGAAATTACTAAAAGTTTTCCTCCGGATTCTACGATATATCCATACTCTAAAAAGCCTCTTTGGAGAAGTTTGAAAGGCACTTGTGCCACTTGATGTGCTATGGTCGGATGATCACCTTTGATATTACAAACCATTATTCGGCCGCAACAATCTAGAGCGTAAAACAGCCCTTTGTAATGAGTAATGTCAAAATAACGACCGTAGTATGTGTCTATCGTGGTCCAAACCTTATCACCCGGTCTATAATATGCCAACATGCCTCTGCACGACTGGATGACCATCACCGTATAATCGGATGTTAACGAAGGATTGGCCGATAGAAAAAACTTGCTGATGAAAAAGATATAGGGCTTGCAAGTAGTACTTTTCTCCCAATCCTTGAAAGTCTTCAAATGCGGGAGGTCAATTCCACGAAGCGAAAAGGGATGCAAAAGATGCATACTGAGATGTTGGGAGATTGTCATGAGCCAACCCTTTGAAGAATAGTATTTCTTGCCAACAACTTGAGAGAGCTTGCGGGTGCAAGTAGCATCCTTTGAAGCGATAAAGAAATCGACAAAATAACTGCATTGCTTTGGAGGGAGAATAAGCCATGGAAAATTAAAGCAAGTCACTCTAAGTGCAGCTGATTTCCATGGAGAGCAAACTAGACTAAATTTAATGAAATCTTCATAAGTTTTTATTCGACGAGCAATTTCAACCAGAAGATCGACATTAAATTCAGCCCAATCTGCCATGGATGTGAAGATAAAGAATGTACAAATTGTTTTATTTGGACTCACTACAAGAATATCATTACTTTTTAAAATATTTTGTAAAGTGGAAAAGGAATATGAATTCGACTAGTAATGAAATTTGATTTTAATAAGCATTCAAAGGTTTAAGAAGAAATCTTAGTTTAACTACAATAGTATAACTTAAATCAATAAACTATTTCAATAATCCAGAGTCTCCTTTAATTGCATGACATCATTATTTTATATAAGTAAAATACTTTGCTAAGTGAAAAAGGAATATGCATTCGATTAGTAATGAAATTTAATTTTAATAATCATTTAAAGTTCTATGAAAAAATCCAACTTAACTACAATTCAAATTGATATTAATTTCGTTTCCTAATTATATTAATATAACTTAAATCAATTAACTCTTTCAGTTTTCAATAATTCACAATATCCTTTCATTACACAACAAAAAATTCTCATAAATCTCAAATTTCCCATAGATTTTGAAATTTCGAAAACCCTAAAACCTCGAAATCATAGTTCTCTCAAAAGCTCTTTTTACGAAGGTCAAAATCTCAGGAGCTTCCTCTCCGAAGCTTTTTGGTCTTCTCTCTCGTCATTTCTCTCGTCATGTGTGTTTTTTTGTTTTTGTTTTTGTTCTTGCTGGTGGTAGCTTTGAGTTATGCACTTAAAAGAAGTATCAAGTGCTCTTTTCACATGTCATGCTCATAGCATTGGGGCTGCATGTATTAGCATATCAACTGGATTTTGATTTTAAACCAATCTAATAGTTACAAGAATTGATGTGTTATTATATAATTTTTCACTTAAAAATTTTGTGCTTAAAGATAGCGGGTCTGGGCCCGTAGTGGATGAGCTGTTTTTTTTTTTTTTTTTTAGTGAATGTTTATGAATTGCTATACTAGAAAAACAACAAAAGATGATCATTTAATAGCCACTAATAATCCAAATATATATATATATATATATATATATATATAGTAACTGTTATTATATTATCTTTCACAAGTACTCAATGTTTAAGGCAAGCTTTGTAGTATCGAACCCACCACAACAATTACCTCTAGAACCACGGGCTGTTAAGAGTATTGTTAATCAAGATTTTATTTATCCAGCTTTTCAAACCAATTATGCTGATTGTGGATGTCTACAAATAGTCCTCATCCTTATAATAGATTAGCAGTTCCTACACCCTTAATCAAAGACATAGCTTGAAGATTTGATATTCTTTTTGTTTACAGCTTGCAATATTTAGCTGGCACTGTTTTTGTCACGACCCGGGCCCTAAGCCGTGGCAGAATTGTAAATAAAATCAATGATTTATAACTTGACTTTATTAAAATTTCATAAAAACCACAATTAGTTTATTTGGATACTCCGGAGTATCAAACAAAAATCTTTCAAAATTTCAAAAGTAATATCATCACAAAATAACCCCATAGATATGTGATCACCTGTTAGAATTCATGGACTCAATTCCAAGATAATAATCATACTGAAACATGCATCAATCATGAAGTCCTAATCATCCACAAACTAAAAGGTTTGTACATCAACATACATAACTCATAAACTAAGTCATCTCAACATTTCTATAGGTCCATAACAAATACAAATCCTTTTAATTAATCCAAATCTCAAATAATATAATTTCAATCAATAATCCCATGAATCTAATCCTTAGATCTCATAAGCCTTCACCTACTTCAACTAACAATCTTCTAATCCGCGTTGGGCGCTCCCTGGGGGGAAAAAGAAAATAAAAAGGGGTGAGCTAAAGCTCAGTAGGGTCTCATCCCCGATGGTGTATGTGGAAAACATCATTTTAGAAAAGTTATGGGATAATCCTGCATGGTTAAATACGTTCACAAAATTTAAAGTAAACAGTAACACTTTCTTTTATAAAGTAATATCAACACGTCCGCTAGTCATACCCGGTGGCCTATCATTTTAAATAAAACATTCATACTTGAGATAAAAACATTTGGCTCACCGTGACCCTGGTACTAACGTCACATACAAGGTGTACGTACCAGAAAATATCTTGCGCAGTACTCCGACATAAAGTCGTATAATAACATATAATATAATATAATAACTAGGACGGTTACCATTTTAAATTACCAAACAATTTAAATCAATCCACCATGCATCCCATATGTAAACTCATTATCAGTTTTAATAAAATTTTGGCAGCATAACGGCTGTTTTTATAAAATCCCCAAAATGCAAAATCTGCATAAAAATCATATTTCCAACACACTTTATTCCAATTTAATTCTCAAATCAATTCCACAATTTAAATAAATATTTCCTCAAACTTTAACAATCAATTTATATCAAAACCTTATAGGGAAAATATTATAAAAATTTAAGTTTGAAACCCCTACCTCGTGTAAGCTACCAGTTACTTGCAGTGGCCTCGATTTCAAGCCTAATTATCCCGATCGGTAAAATCCCCGCCGTACGTGGCGGCCGGCGGCGACTTTCTGGCGACTTTTCGGCGACCTCCAAAAATGGTCAGGTTTTGTTTGCCTCGTCTCCCTCGTCAAAGTTTATAACAGTGGTCGGAGTGGAAAATGGCTAGAATCGCCGGAATCAGAGGATTTTTGAATTGAAAAATCACTCAATTTCTCCACCAAATCGGAGACTCAAACGGCCATGAAAATCTTTAAAGTTGGTACTAATAGATTGTAACACCCCCCGACCCGAATCCGCTCAGACCGAATCGGGGAGCGCTACCATATACGGAAAACAAATTTCAGAACAGAAACTTTAAGTAATGATCCAAATAAATATTTAATAATTATGGTCCAAAAAGATTTTCTGAAAATTTTGCCAGAGTTTCCTCTATTTTTCTGACTTTCCAAAACCTATTTTCACAACTCATAAAATCCACACTTCTATAATCTCAAATCAAATTGCGCACTCTTCCATATCCGGTGCGACTTACCAAAACCAATTATATCAAAATACTTATAAATTTTCAACTTCAAAAGCATTAAAATCCATGGGCCCAAATATTACAAAACACACATAAAACTAAATACCATTTCAAATATTTACAAAAACATTCTTGTCCATGTATGCCGATATAATACATATAAAACATCAAATATGTAACGGGCTATCAAAAATGCAGGAGTGATGTGACTCTGATCACTATCTCAGCAGATTCTACTCTTTCTGATCCTTGTCCCCTTCAACAATTCTTTTACCTGCGTGTGAGAAAACTCAACACGCTAAGCATATAGCTTAGTGGGTGTACAAAAAACTATATTTCCACTTACACTGTAATACCATTTAAATCAACATCAAAAATACACTGACAAATAAATAATCAATTTGGGGCTCAATTCAAATCACATACAAGTCAAAGCATATATTCATATTAAAAACAAGTCAAGTCAAATATTCGTAAATCACTTCCCAATATAAAATACGTTTCAAATCAAATAAAATTTCGCATATACAAATCCATCGAAAAACTGAAACAAATATCATATTGAAGTAAATTATCAATAAATCCATCGAAAATCAGAATAAATATCTTATGAAAACATAATAATACCAAATCAAATAATTTCTCATCTCAAATCATGTACAGATCATATCACATTTCTAATTCCATTTCAGGCTCCTGATATACTAAACATACTTTTCGGACTGGATTACGGGCTATACAGATCAGAGTTGGATACCAACGGGTGAGCCGCTGCGTATCCCATATACATATCAGAGTTGGATACCAACGGGTAAGCCGCTGCGTATCTCAGATCAAATTTCCCAACCCGCAAGGGGTGGTACCTCTATCAACATATATGCGTAGTACTACTCAGAGAACCCAATTGACATGTCAATCTCCTATATCCATATCTATGTCTACATATATCAGAGCCAAATCATTTTTCAAAAATCATATAATTCGTTCAGAACAGATTCGTCAATTTAAATTCTGAAATATTACCTACATCAGTATACACATTTCCGGAATTCGAATCGTATCGAAATACATATACAAGCAAATTACAAAATCGTTTCCGAAAATATTTCTGAATCCAGAAATCGCTTCAAATCACATTTAAAATCACATGACATTACATATCATAAATCCATCGTAAAGCCAAATGCCCCGAATCACTTTTCGAAACAAATCGTAAAATAATATATATTTTAATAATATTCTTCGTAATGTTACTATACTCAAAACATATCGAAAATCAATTCAGAATATTTTTGGTAAATAATATTACAAATCCAGAATATTCCATATACATATAATCCAAATCAGTAACAATATATATATATATATATATATTCACAATTAATTTATTTCCACAATATATATAATCAAAATCATTACAAATAATATATATATATATATATATATATATATATATAACAAAAAGTATATATATATTCGAAATTAATTTATTATAAACAATATATATACCAAATTATTCCAAAATCAATTTCAAACAACAGATCATAATCCATATATCTCAAATAAATTAAAATCAATATAGTATAACAATTCCGAAAATTTCTGAAAAATCTGAAAAATACAAAAAAAATACCACCAAACCTGAAATACTATTCTGAACACAAAACTCTTCTGGACCCATATCAATTTCCTTCTCCTTCTTCTTCCTCTTTCCTCTCTCTCGGCCAAGCTCACTCTGTCTTCTTTCTTCTCACGCGAGCTCTGTTTTTTTTTTGTCTTTGCTAACTTTCTGTCTCAATCTCTTGTTTCTTGCTTTTGATTTTGAGATTACTATGCTCTAATGTGCTGTGCCAATCAATTTTCCTCTTTTTTTTATTTTTTTTATTTTCCTTGTGTGTAAACACTCACACACATACTCATATACATATATAAATATCTTCCTAATTACCATATGCTCCCTTGAACTTCTTAAAATTCTCCAATGGCACAAATTTACTCTTAATCACATTCCATCTCAATAATTATTCCAAAAATATTCCACACTTATCCAATTACCAAATTGACTTCACCAATATACAATTGGACTCATTATCATCCAAATGCACCATAAAAATAATATACTTTTCATAATTACGGAAAATTAAGGGCATTACAATTCTTCCCCCCTTAAGAAATTTTGTCGGCGAAATTTACCTCATTCAAATAGTTGTGGATATTGCTGTCGCATCACTTCTTCGCTCTCCCATGTAGCTTCTTCCACATTATGGTTCCTCCAGAGTATCTTCACTAGCGGTATTTTCTTATTTCGAAGTTCTTTTATCTCTCTGTCCAGAATCTCCACTGGTTCTTCCTCATATGTCAGATCAGGTTGAATCTCAATGGCTTCAGTCTGAACTCTGTGCGACGGGTCAGATCTGTATCGTCTCAACATGGATACATGAAATACATCATGGGTCTTTTCCAATTCCAAAGGTAAAGCCAATTGATAAGCTACTGGTCCCACACGTTCAATGATCTCGTATGGACCAATAAACCTCGGACTCAACTTCCCTTTCTTTCCGAATCTCAGTATCTTCTTCCATGGAGATACTTTCAAAAATACCCTGTCTCCGACTACATACTCAATGTCTCTTCGTTTCAGATCCGCATACGATTTCTGACGATCGGAAGCAACTTTCAATCTGTCTTTTATAATCTTAACTTTCTCTTCCGTCTGTCTAATCACATCAGGTCCAACCAACTTGTCTTCACCCAACTCTGTCCAGCATAAGGGTGTCCTGCATTTCCTGCCATACAATGCCTCGTATGGTGCCATAGCTATGCTCGTCTGAAAACTGTTGTTGTATGCAAATTCAATTAATGGAAGATGATCAACCCAACTCCCTTCAAAATTGATTATACAGCTCCTGAGCATATCTTCAAGCACCTGAATGACTCGCTCTGATTGTCCATCTGTCTGTGGATGGAAAGCCGTACTGAAGTTCAATCGTGTACCCAAAGCTTCCTGAAATTTCTTCCAAAATCTAGATGTAAACCTCGGCTCTATGTCAGAAATTATCGAAACTGGTACACTGATCGATCATTTATTTTCATATATTTACGACCCATAAACCGTATCTTTTAATTGTATTCTTAAGTATTTTTGGTGCTTTTGACGTGTTTTCCTTGAGTGTGCAGGTTTAGGGACCTAAGTGATGATTTTATATCTTTGTGGGGAAAATGTGTAATTTTAGTAACTTTGTGGAAGGGCATCTATGAAAGAATAGCAAAGTTCTGGGGTAAAACTGTAATTTCAGAAAGTTCCACCGAACTTAAGTGAAACTGTGCGTTTTGCACCTAAGGTTTCTAACTTAAGTGGAACGGCACCATTTTGGCACCAAAGGGGTGGTGCAAAACGGCGTCGTTTTGCAGTTTAAAGAAAACAAAAAATGAAAATCAATGCAGCGCGACCAGCTTTTCTCCTCGCGCCCTCGCTTGCGTTGAAGACAGACCAGACCCAAACCAGTGAGCTGCGCGAGCTCGACTGCGACCTGTGCTCGCGTCCTCCACCTCGCGGCGATGATGAGCCATCCAGACAGTGAGCAGCGCGAGGACAGCCGCGACCACAGCAGCTCGCGGTGAAGCTCGCGATGGATAAGAAAATGGCAGCAGTGGGCAAGGCGAGCTCGAGCGCGGTGTGTCCTTCTCGCGGTGCTGCTCGCATTCCAGCCTCTCCTAACCGTCCAGTGAAGGCCGCGACCAAGCCACCGCGACCACAGGTCGCGGTGGTGGTCGCGGTGAAGAAAAACGCTCCCTAATTGGGCTGCATATAAAAATAAAGTTGCAGCAGCTAGGAAGAGGGAGAGAGCTCGGGGGCAGCCAGTTCCAGCAGCCTTCAAACTGCTCCAAGGGTGATTTCCACCCTTCTTGCTCCTCCCAAACACATCACAAGCATCACAAATCATCACAACATCTCTAGATCGTAAGTGTTCATCGAAGAAGACGAAGATCGAAAGCGGAAAAGTTCAAGCCGGACCAAAGCGGATCTTCGAGTCTTGAGAGCTTCAATGGGTTGTATTTCATCTCATTAATCTTCCTTGATTGTTCATTTATGATTATGAGTTGTTAGAACTATTGTTAGGTGATTTTCGGAACCGTGAACGGATTTGGATTTTATTGTTTATGAATATATTTTATGTGATTTATTTCATGATATTATGTGCTTAATAATAATCATATATTTTCCATTTCCGTGATTGGAACCGTGTGACCACCTCGCATTATCCTCCATTGAATCCGTCTCGTTTTATATTAATTGTTTTAGTTAATTTAATTTAGTTTAATTATTGAAAACCATGATTATGGGCTAAACTTGTGAGTTGGGGTTTTGATGGATCCTATTCTATGATGATTGAATGAATTGATTGTTTAATTTGTTGCGGTTGATTATTGTGTTGTTGAGTGGTTTTATTGTACTTAATGCTTTGAATGTGAAGGCCTACATTTAGATGATAAATTGGTGGTGTGTTATGTACCGAGAGGAGACGCCTACCACGTACTCGATATAATGTCCACCACAAGTAGAATTGGATAGAGATATACTTATTTGCTTGTGTGATCACATAGGGTGTTTATTGTAATTAATGCATTTCTATGCACTTGGATATACCATCGAGAGATAGGATATTAGTGTGTGCGGAATAGGTCCGATTTACCTCGAGATGGGACTTTGGATAAATTAGATGAACACGGTCATCATCATGCATAGTTAAACCTCAACAATGTGCTTTTATGAAACTCAATCGGATGGAGTAGGTGAATTCAAATACCCTAACTAATCTCTCATATTGGTTGCTTGCTTTATTTTCATGTCTTTATATTTTTATTATTTAATATCTTTCGATTATTCAAATAGAAATAGGCTTGGTTAATTTTAGTACTCAATGCCTAAATATCCCTGTGGAGACGATAATTTACTCATCATTTTATTACTTGTGCCGACCCCGTATACTTGCGGGTACAAAAAAGTCGCATCATACACCATGTAATCGGACTATTTCTCTGATATACAGCTCTGCTAACCTGTCCAGAGAATAATCCGTTCTGACAGGTAGGAAGTGTGCTGATTTTGTCAGTCGATCCACAATTACCAAAATCGAATCCTGTTTACTTCGTGTGAGGGGTAATCCTGTGACAAAATCCATGGTAATGCGGTCCCATTTCCATTCAGGTATGAATATTGGCTGTAGCAAACCTGATGGAACCTGGTGTTCCGCTTTTACCCGCTGACATGTCATACATCTGTTCACAAATTCAATCACGTCTCTTTTCAAACCTGACCACCAATACTGAGTCCTCAGATCTCGATACATTTTTGTACCACCAGGATGCAGCGAATACGGACTACTGTGTGCCTCTGTCAAAATAGTCTTTCTCAACTCATCATCATTCGGAACACAAACTCTGTTTTTGAAGTACAGAATACCATCATCCTTGATTACAAAGTCAGTCTGCTTCCCCTCTTGGACTTGACCACGGATGGCTAAAAGTTTCTCATCCTGTTGTTGCCGATCCTGTATCTGCTGAATCAAATTTGGCTTGAGTTTCAACTCAGCAAGGATAGCATCATCTGATGTCAGTCTCAATTGAGCATTCATAGCTCTCAGTGCATACAGAGATTTCCTGCTCAGAGCATCAGCGACAACATTCGCTTTCCCTGGATAGTAGTCAATCACACAATCATAATCTTTAATCAACTCCATCCATCGCCTTTGCCTCAAATTAAGTTCTCTCTGAGTAGGCAAATACTTGAGACTCTTATGATCAGTGTATACGTAGCATTTCTCTCCATACAGATAATGTCTCCATATTTTCAGGGCAAACACAATAGCTGCAAGTTCCAGATCATGCGTCGGATAGTTCTGTTCATGCGTTTTCAGCTGTCTGGAAGCATATGCAACTACCTTCTCATCCTGCATCAATACACATCCCAAACCATTGTGTGAAGCATCGCTGTAAACCACAAAGTTTTTTCCTAATATTGGCTGTACAAGAATTGGTGCTTCAACCAACATCGCTTTCAATTTCTCAAAAGCCGCCTGACATTTCTCATTCCATTCGAACCTGACATTCTTGTGCAGCAGTTTAGTCAGAGGAGTAGCTATGGAAGAAAACCCCTTTACAAACCGTCTGTAGTATCCGGCCAAACCTAGAAAACTCCGAATCTCATAAACATTTCTAGGAGGCTTCCACTCCATAACTGCTTCTATTTTCTAGGGATCTGCTTTAATACCATCTGCCGATACTACATGTCCCAGAAAAGCAATTTCATTCAGCCAGAATTCACATTTGCTGAGCTTGGCATACAACTTCTTTTCTCTCAGAATCTGTAACACTATTCGGAGATGCCGATCATGATCTACTGCAGTCTGAGAGTATATCAATATCATCGATGAATACTACAACACACAGATCCAGATACGGACGGAAGATACGGTTCATCAGATCCATAAAGGCTGCTGGTGCATTAGTCAACCCAAATAGCATAACCACAAATTCATAGTGTCCGTACCGTGTCCGGAAAGCTGTTTTCTGAATATCAGAATCTTTTACCCTCAACTGGTGATATCCTGATCTGAGATCAATCTTCGAGAAGAAAGTGGCTCCTCTCAACTGATCAAACAAGTCATCGATCCTAGGCAACGGATATTTATTCTTGATTGTGAGCTTATTTAGTTGCCTGTAATTGATACACAATCTCATCGACCCATCTTTCTTCTTCACAAACAGTACCGGTGCTCCCCACGGGGAAACACTAGGTCGAATGAATCCCTTATCTAACAACTCTTGCAACTGCAACTTTAGCTCTTTTAATTCTGCAGGTGCCATTCTGTAGGGAGCAACTGATATTGGTGCAGTTCCCGGTATCACATCAATTACAAATTCTACCTCTCTAACAGGTGGTAGATCAGGAAGTTCTTCTGGAAATACATCTGAAAAATCACATACAGTAGGTATATTCTGTAGACTGAAATCAACCTTCCGTGAATCGACCACATGTGCTAAATAGGCTTCACACCCCTTTCTGATCAATTTCAGAGCAGTAATAGTCGAAATAACATTAGAGATATAATCCCTTCTATCGCCCACCATTAATACATCTGCACCATTTGTTGTCCTAAGCGTCACTCGCTTAAGACTACAGTCAATTATAACCCGGTGTCTGGTTAACCAATCCATTCCCAAAATTACATCGAAGTCATGGAATGGCAACTCTATCAAATCACCTGGAAATTCATACTCTTGTATTCTGATAGGACAATCTCTAGAAACCCTATTCACGATCACACTGTGACCCAAGGGACTACTCACTATCACATCAAACTCAGTAGACTAAGTTTTCAGATTTCTATCTCCTCAACTTTCCATTTTTCTAATACAAGACAGAAGAGAAATGCTGCATATTAGAGTCACATTCTCCTATTTTCTTTTCTAAAACGCATGCATGTACAAAACATTTTACATTTACAAAACATTTCACTCTGGTCTAGGAACGCCTAAACCATTGCTCTGATACCAAAAACTGTAACACCCCCCGACCCGAATCCGCTCAGACCGAATCGGGGAGCGCTACCATATACGGAAAACAAATTTCAGAACAAAAACTTTAAGTAATGATCCAAATAAATATTTAATAATTATGGTCCAAAAAGATTTTCTGAAAATTTTGCCAGAGTTTCCTCTGTTTTTCTGACTTTCCAAAACCTATTTTCACAACTCATAAAATCCACACTTCTATAATCTCAAATCAAATTGCGCACCCTTCCATATCCGGTGCGACTTACCAAAACCAATTATATCAAAATACTTATAAATTTTCAACTTCAAAAGCATTAAAATCCATGGGCCCAAATATTACAAAACACACATAAAACTAAATACCATTTCAAATATTTACAAAAACATTCTTGTCCATATATGCCGATATAATACATATAAAACATCAAATATGTAATGGGCTATCAAAAATGCAGGAGTGATGTGACTCTGATCACTATCTCAGCAGATTCTACTCTTTCTGATCCTTGTCCCCTTCAACAATTCTTTTACCTGCGTGTGAGAAAACTCAACACGCTAAGCATATAGCTTAGTGGGTGTACAAAAAACTATATTTCCACTTACACTGTAATACCATTTAAATCAACATCAAAAATACACTGACAAATAAATAATCAATTTGGGGCTCAATTCAAATCACATACAAGTCAAAGCATATATTCATATTAAAAACAAGTCAAGTCAAATATTCGTAAATCACTTCCCAATATAAAATACGTTTCAAATCAAATAACATTTCGCATATACAAATCCATCGGAAAACTGAAACAAATATCATATTGAAGTAAATTATCAATAAATCCATCGAAAATCAGAATAAATATCTTATGAAAACATAATAATACCAAATCAAATAATTTCTCATCTCAAATCATGTACAGATCATATCACATTTCTAATTCCATTTCGGGCTCCTGATATACTAAACATACTTTTCGGACTGGATTACGGGCTATACAGATCAGAGTTGGATACCAACGGGTGAGCCGCTGCGTATCCCATATACATATCAGAGTTGGATACCAACGGGTAAGCCGCTGCGTATCCCAGATCAAATTTCCCAACCCGCAAGGGGTGGTACCTCTATCAACATATAAGCGTAGTACTACTCAGAGAACCCAATTGACATGTCAATCTCCTATATCCATATCTATGTCTACATATATCAGAGCCAAATCATTTTTCAAAAATCATATAATTCGTTCAGAACAGATTCGTCAATTTAAATTCTGAAATATTACCTACATCAGTATACACATTTCCGGAATTCGAATCGTATCGAAATACATATACAAGCAAATTACAAAATCGTTTCCGAAAATATTTCTGAATCCAGAAATCGCTTCAAATCACATTTAAAATCACATGACATTACATATCATAAATCCATCGTAAAGCCAAATGCCCCGAATCACTTTTCGAAACAAATCGTAAAATAATATATATTTTAATAATATTCTCCGTAATGTTACTATACTCAAAACATATCGAAAATCAATTCAGAATATTTTTGGTAAATAATATTACGGATCCAGAATATTCCATATACATATAATCCAAATCAGTAACAATATATATATATATATATATATATATAATAAAAATCATTACAAATTATATATATATATATATATATATATATATATTCGAAATTAATTTATTATAAACAATATATATACCAAATTATCCCAAAATCAATTTCAAACAACAGATCATAATCCATATATCTCAAATAAGTTAAAATCAATATAATATAACAATTCCGAAAATTTCTGGAAAATCTAAAAAATACAAAAAAAATACCACCAAACCTGAAATACTATTCTGAACACAAAACTCTTCTAGACCCATATCAATTTCCTTCTCCTTCTTCTTCCTCTCTCCTCTCTCTCGGCTAAGCTCACTCTGTCTTCTTTCTTCTCACGCGGCTCTGTTTTTTTTTGTCTTTGCTAACTCTCTGTCTCAATCTCTTGTTTCTTGCTTTTGATTTTGAGATTACTATGCTCTAATGTGCTGTGCCAATCAATTTTCCTCTTTTTTTTATTTTTTTGTTTATTTTCATTGTGTGTAAACACACACACATACTCATATACATATATAAATATCTTCCTAATTACCATATGCTCCCTTGAACTTCTTAAAATTCTCCAATGGCACAAATTTACTCTTAATCACATTCCATCTCAATAAGTATTCCAAAAATATTCCACACTTATCCAATTACCAAATTGACTTCACCAATATGCAATTGGACTCATTATCATCCAAATACACCATAAAAATAATATACTTTTCATAATTACGGAAAATTAAGGGCGTTACATAGATTCTATATCGCAAGAGCTTTCTATTGGTACCAAGAACGATCGAAACAGAGGCCGGATGTGGCCGGAAAACGAAGTCAAAGTTAACGGAAAAAAATGAAGAAAATATTGAGAGAGAAAAGAAAAATGGCAGACGGGGAAGAAGAACAGTGGAAAATATATATATATATAGAAATGTATAATTTCAGTTTTGTCCCTCCACTTTAAGTAAATTACAATTTTAATTGATAACTTTAAAAATATATCTTTTAAGTCCTCATAAATTCTTCAAAAGTTTTTAAAAGATCTCAAATATGCCCTTAATAATAAATTTTAAAAAATAAAATTTTACAGTTTTAGCCTTAGGTGTTCTAATGAGGTGTAAAGTTTTATTCTTTGTTTAGCTGTCTTCTTTAGATATATAAACAGCTTTGTACAGTGTTTTATTTCACTGAATATACAAATACAGAGTATATAGGTCAAGCACTACAAATGGCGACTTGAACCAAATATTCCTTCATGGCTTTTTTACAAACAGGTTGTCTTCTTTGTTTTTGTATTTAACTTTCATGGTATCAGAGCTCTTCAAGACTAAACGTTATGGAGTCTGGTTCAACTAGCAACATTGCTCACGGAAACACATCACCCAGGGCTGACCCATCTCTTATACCCATTGATCTCACCTCTGTTGCCAAAACCCTAAACTTCCACATCTCCATCAAACTAGATTCCAACAACTATATCTACTGGAAAGCCTAAGTTTTACTAATAATTCGGTCACTCGAACTCGATGATTTCATCTATGGGTCCTCGAGCAAAGATGGGAAAACGGAAAAACAAAACAATCAACACACAAAAACCGATAAAGGAAAAACAATACGCATAAACACAAAGGCTCACAAATCTACACTACGCTAACTAACCTAAACCACTTTCGTAGGTAACACGATAGCACTTAGCATGTGCCATAAGCCTTTAAACCCCTAGGTGTCCCTAGTGGACAAATTATAGTCTTGTGAGGGTTTACCAGCGGCGATACCCACAAACGCACAGCTTGAACATTAAAGAACCAATATCGTGCTAAGCAATTACCACTGTCAAGATTAATTATTCGCACAAACAACAGAATTAAATTGAAAGCATCCATTCATGAATTTTTACACCGCATGCCATGCACAAGCCACACTCTATGAACCTTAAACTAAAGCAGGATATTAAACCAACTACCAAGATGTAATTCGCCTCGACTCTAAACTTCTCAAGTGATTTAACTCAAATCGCTCATATCCTAGGCAATTAATTGGAGCTTAAGCACAATAATATTCAAATTGAAATTCGCATACGATTCAAGCAATAGAATAACGCTCAGATTAAACAAAAGATCTCATGAACGGATTCAGACACTAAGAACAATAGAATTCACAAAGCATGCATAAATTGAATTGGAATCATCAAGTGATCAGTGGGTCTTTTAACCGGTTGTAATGGGGCCAAGGGTAAGGGTTAAGAAAAGAACGAAAATTTTTAGGTTTCAAATAGAATTTAGGATCGTTACTATAGAGATTTCTTGAATTTATCAACCTCTAAAATTCTTTTCACGCCCAATACTTGCTTCTATGAACTCCTCATTTAATTTTTCTGTTGTTTCTTTTCTTTCTTTTATTCCTAGATGTCTGCTTTGATTTTGATTTTGAAATTTTTTTTTTTTTAACTCGAATCATCTGGAATATCCCTTTTTGATTTTCCCTCATCCACATCATTCCTCTTAATTCCTTTTCTTCCTATGGCACATCTCTAATCGATCCCAAGCTTAACGGGTAAGGCTTTACACAATCAGGCTTGGATACGTTTTCGTATGGGTGACTTTAGAAATGGCTAACGTGTTTGGTTTCAAAAGGGCTAATGGAGCATGCAACAGGGTTGGCCTCTTTACTGGCAATAACACACATAGCCTACATCCTTTCTCAAGATTTAACCAAATCAACAGCAAAGCATGCAAGTTCTATTCATGCAAATATGTTCAAATGCATCTAAAGCAAAACCTATAGAGATCATTCTATATAAGACAAACAATTCAAGAAGAGTGTATCGGATTAGAACGAGAAAACCTGCTCTCAGATAAAACATTGAAGGCTTAAATAGCTTACCAGGTAATCTCCACTATTAATCCTAGTTGGTTGGTCTAAGCATGCTTTCTGAAAAAGAGACATAAAGTGTAACAAGTTACAGTGCAAAACAGTTAAAACGTTCTGAATGGTACCTAACATTTCAATTCTACTGCAGGCACTAGCAACTGATTCCTAACAGATAGCGCATACACAACATCAATATGGTTCAACAATGTTCAAGTTATTACACTAAACTAACAAACTCAAGCAAAAAACACATAAAACACAATTATACAAACAGAACCAAAAACATTGTCCCCAATGTTGACACTTAGCTTAGAAGTGGGACACACAAAATTAAACAAGAAAATAGCACACGAAACGAAACAAAACACAACAAAATGAGAAAATAAAGAAAGGATAGTAAACAAACCCAATGCCCTATTTGCTGGGTGGCGACGGCGGAGTTCTAGATCGTCGACGAGAATAATGCTGGATGATGGATGTTTCGATTCTGTCTATTTTGCTCCCCATGATATTTATCCAGTTCCCCAAGTTGAGCATGCCTGCCTCCATGACGTCTAAGCGGGAGTTAATCCTAGCCTCCATAAGGTCCATACGCCTTTCAAAGGACACTTGTATCGCTGCTATGGCAGTCAAGATGCGGTCATCATGCAAAAGGTGGGCTTGTGGTTGCCCGTGCTCCATAGGTACAGCCTCCTGCTGGCCTACAGTCTGCCTCTGCTCCCTCTCTTCATCAGATGCCTAGGCATCTTGGGGCATAATCCGCGATTTGGCTAATCTGTTGTAGGTTGTGCGGCCAAGAGGTACCTGGGGTGTGTGCATCTGACCTCCTACAACACTCACATTGATACCTGCCATCTCACAAAAGCGTGTGATCAAGCAGGGAAATGGTAGAACTCCCTTTGTCACGGTTGCGGAATAATAAATTTTACTTATGAGAATCTGCCCTATGTTCAGCGGTAGCCCCTGCTGGATATTGAAAAGAGTTTTTGCCACTGGCAAAGTTAATGTAGTCCGATGTAGCTTAGGAATGATGGAATGGCAGCAAAAAATGTGCCACCAAGCCATCTTGACTTTTAGCTTAGAGTGAAGCAGCTATTGGTCCTGATATACCTATCGCCGGCTGTCTTCATCAGTTAGCAAGGATCCTGCTAAGTCCCAGTTATGCAACTGGAAAAACTCATGCTAAACCCAACCGCCAACTGGTTCACGAAAGTTGGGCAATTAGAAATATTCGTTCACCAACTCCGGAGTGAAGGTCACTGGACGACCCTAAACCAGTATTGTCCCATAGGCGAAGAAATAGTCAGGGATCATGGAGGCATAAAACGCTTTAACCAGCTTGTCGCTGGCATCATTGGGATGCTGCACATAGCGCTCCCACTACCTATCTTGGATTATGGTCTGTATCCCAGTCCCTTCCATGGATGCAACATCGATACCCCGCTCCAAATACAACGCCCGTTTCTTGAATACTCGGTTGCGTTCTTTGATCTCGGGGTTGACTCGAAGCGGTCTTTTATGGCTCCGCTGGCTGGCCGCTCGCGATGACTCACCCAAGGATAACATTGGACAATCTGTCACACAACACAAACACAAAACACAAATAAAATATTAAAACTACTCACGTCGAGACGTATGTGGCGTTGTAATACCTATGTCTTCCAAACGCAGAGCATATAAGGAAATTCTAGGTTTTCAGCCGATATACGTATCGAAACAACATGAAAAACACGGACTCAACAGAACAATGACAAAATCAACTAAATTATTGAACCATAATCAAAACACAAAATCACAACGGAAAATTTTAACTACACATAACACAAACACATCAATAAACAAAATATTAATCAAAAATCAAACAACCATCAACACATCATAGCAATTAATCACCACCAAAACACTTCTATATTCATCATATCCCACGAAACGTCCCCCAAACTACATTTTCGATTCAAACCCAAGTCACTACACTTCAATTGAATCAAAAACTACCCTTAATTGATCTACAATGAAACTAGAAGGGTTTAGGGAGTGAGAAAGACATACCATTTGCTTGAAATGATGAAAGAAAGAAGAGGAAGGAGATGTCGGCCCTAAGGAGTGTGGGGAGAATTTTCAAAGTGAAAAGATGAAGCAATTTACCGTGTACAGCGGTTTAAGCTCGTGTGTCACTATTTAAACACAACCTCGACTTGGGTCGCGACTTGGCAAGTCGCGAAGGCCAACCTTCCCTGTTTATCCCGTGAAACGCACCGTTTAACTTAACACTTAGGGTTTCTCGCGACTTACTCGCAACTTGCTCGCGACTTGGCAAGTCGCGAGTTAAGTCGCAAAGGCAAAATCCCAGAAATTCCCCGAGACTCACACGACTTGGGTCGTGACTTGTTCGCGACTTCGTAGGCAAGTCTCTGTTTTTCAGCCTTTGTGCCCAGAATTTCCTCCACTTCTCATTGCTATACCTGTGTGAATACAAACAAAAATCAAAAGCACTATTAAACAATCGTATACATCAAAACATTAATAATTCACACATAACGAAAACAAACAATTCAACAGAAATTAAAATAAATTCAAAACAATCAAAAATGGAAAGAACTTGGGTTACCTCCCAAGAAGCACTTGTTTATAGTCATAGCTCGACTGTATGCCCTGTCACGTGGAGTTGAGCAACACCACCGAGGTTTTGGGTTGGATGATAGCTCCCTCGATGTATTGTTTCAGTCGTTGCCCATTGACCTTGAAAACTTCGCCACTTGGATTCTTGATATCCATAGCTCCATATGTATACACTTTGATTACCTCGAATGGCCCGGACCATCGTGACTTCAACTTCCCTGGAAAGAGCCACAGGCGAGAGTAAAATAGAAGAACCTTCTGCCCCACCTCAAACTCTCTTCGCACAATATGCTTGTCATGCCATCTTTTGGTGCGCTCTTTGTAGATTCGTGTGTTCTCATACGCATCCAGCCGGAACTCCTCTAACTCGTTCAGTTGCAACAGATGCTTCTCACCTGCTAATTGCATATCAAAATTAAGCGCCTTAACTGTCCAATAGGCCTTGTGCTGGAGTTCTACCGGGAGATGACACGACTTTTCATAAACCAACCTATAGGGAGACATCCCAATAGGGGTTTTGAAAGCCGTCCGATAAACCCATAATGCATTGTCTAACCGAATCGACCAGTCATTTCTGGAACTATTTACCATTTTCTCCAGGATCTGCTTGATCTCCCTATTTGAAATTTTCACCTGTCCGCTCGTTTGAGGGTGGTATTGTGTGGGGATGCGGTGAATAACTCCATACTTTTTTAGTAGCGCTTCAAACTGCCGGTTACAGAAGTGTGAGCCTCCATCACTGATGACTGCCCGCGATGTTCCAAACTTACAAAAGATATTTTTCTTAAAAAAATTAAGCACTACCTTCGCATCATCAGTCGGAATGGTTATGGCCTCCACCCATTTGGAAACATAGTCTACCGCCACCAGAATGTACTGGCTGTTGAAAGACATGGAAAATGGTCCCATGAAATCAACTCCCCACAAGTCAAATAGCTCGACGTCCAGGATGGGATTTAGAGACATTTGGTTCCAGCGGCTGATATCACCCGTCCTCTGACACCGGTCATATGAGTTGATGAAGCGCCGGGTATCCTAAAATATTGATGGCCAGTAGAAGCCCGATTAAAGAACTTTTGCAGCTTTTTTTGATGCGCTGAAGTGTCCTCCATACTCCAAACAATGGCAATGCGTGAGGATATCTAGGATTTCTGTTTCTGGTACGCATCTCCTGATTATACCATCTGAATAATACTTAAACAAGTATGGTTCCTCCCACATGTAGTACTTCATGTCGGTGAAGAACTTCTTCCGCTGATGAGAGGACAAGTCTAAAGGAACGATCTCGCTCACCAAGTAGTTCACAAAATTAGCATACCATGGGGTCATAATAGCCTGCAAAATAAAAAGTTGTTCGTTAGGAAATGAATCATCAATTGGAATACTTACCTTCTCTTCATTACAGTCGCACTCTAGGCGGGATAGATGGTCTGCCACAAGGTTTTCAGTCCCCTTCTTATCCTTTATTTCTAGGTCAAATTCTTGAAGTAGCAAGACCTATCGGATGCGTCTAGGTTTGGCATCTTTCTTTGACATGAGATACTTGATCGCTGAATGATCAGTATATACAATCACCTTGGCCCTAACCAAATATGACCTGAATTTCTCGAAGGCAAACACAATTGCCAATAGCTCCTTTTCTGTGGTTGCATAGTTAATTTGAGCATATGTCAGAGTACGACTCGCATAATAGATGACATGAAGGCGCTTGTCGATTCTCTGACCCATAACTGCTCCCACAGCATAGTCACTCGCATCATACATTAATTCCAATGGTAAATCCCAATTAGGCATTGTGATAATTGGTGCAGAAGTGAGCTCCTTCTTCAGCCTCTGGAATGTAATATGGCATTCCTCAGTAAACTCAAATGCTACTTCTTTAGATAAAAGGTTACAGAGAGGCTTAATGATCTTGGAGAAGTCTTTAATGAACCGGCAGTAGAAACTAGCGTGGCCCAGAAAACTGCGAACTCCTCTCACGGATGTAGATGGTGATAGTTTCTCAATAACCTCAATCTTTGCCCTATCCACCTCAATGCTAGCTGATGAAATTCTGTAACCCAAGACAATGCCTTCCTTTACCATAAAGTGATATTTCTCCCAATTTAGCACCAGATTCGTCTCTTCACATCTTTTAAGCACTAAGGCCAAATTGGCCAAACACACATCAAAAGACGAACCAAACACAGAAAAATCATCCATGAAGACCTCTATGAAACACTCGACAATATTAGAAAAAATAGCCATCATACGTCGCTGAAAGGTCGCTGGTGCATTACATAAACTAAACGGCATCCTCCTGTAGGCAAAAATACCATAAGGATAAGTGAATGTCATTTTCTCTTAATCTTCAGGTGAAATAGGTATCTGATTGTATCCTGAGTAGTCATCCAAGAAACAATAGTACGCGTGCCTAGCTGGTCTCTCCAACATCTGATCAATGAATGGAAGTGGGAAGTGATCTTTTCTTGTTGTAGTGTTCAGCTTCCTGTAATTAATACAAAATCTTCAACCTATGACTGTTCTGGTGGGAATCAATTTATTGTTGTCATTCTTCACTACCGTGATTCCCCATTTCTTTGGCACTACTTGCATCAGACTCACCCATGAACTATCTGAGATAAGGTATATGATTCCTGCATCTAGCAATTTGAGAACTTCTGCTCGGACTACCTCTTTTATAATCGGATTTAGCCTGCGTTGATGTTCTATTGAAGGCTTGAAATTATCCTCCATCAGTATCTTATGCATGCACATGGTAGGGTTGATTCCCTTTATGCCAGAGATGGTCCACCCCAATGTTGTCTTGTGCTGTCACAGCACTCTCAGAAGCTTCTCTTCTTCCGCCTCATTTAAGGTAGTTGAAATAATAACTGGGAGGGAGTTAGATTCCCCCAAATAAGCATACCTCAAATGCTCTGGTAACTACTTCAACTCGAGTTGAGGAGGCTTCTCCATTGAATGTGGTATCTTAGGTTTTCCCTGGCCCAACTCGTCAAAATATCTCTTGCCCCCGTATGGCATAGGGGCTGCTAAATCAAGGCGGAGAACATATTCCGCTATACTGTCTTTTTCCTCTTCTTTTGTAGCTACGTGAGTCAAACAAGCTTCCAATGGCTCTTCGGGATTGCTTTTCTGAAAAACTTCTTCAACTAAGGAGTCGACTGTATCAACTTTAAGGCATGTGTCTACGGTAGTTGCAAATTTGGTGGCCTTGAACACATTGAAAACTGCCTCTTCACTACCCACTCGCAATGTCAATTTGCCTTGCTGCACATCTATTAATGCTCCTCCAGTTGCTAAGAACGGTCTCCCCAAGATAAGAGGAATATCAACATCTTCCTCCATTTCAAGCACGATGAAATCCACAGGGATATTGAACTTGTCAACCTTGACCAGCACATCTTCGATCACTCCATAGGGGTATTTGACAGAATAGTCTGCCAACTGGAGTGTCACACTCGTAGGCTTCACCTCGCCTAGACCTAACTTTCTGAAAACATAAAAAGGCATCAAGTTAATGCTAGCACCTAAATCACATAATACTTTAACAAATTCAGAATTTCCTATAGTGCAAGGAATAGTAAAACTCCCTGGATCTTTTAGTTTTTGAGGTAATTTATTCTGAATAATGGCGCTGCATTCTTCAGTCAAAGCGACGGTCTCATGATCCTCAAGTCTCCTCTTCTTTGACAAGATTTCTTTCAAGAACTTTACATAAGTCGGCATCTGAGCTAAAGCCTCTGCAAAAGGAATATTAATGTAAAGTTTCTTAAAAATTTCAAGAAATTTTGCAAAGTTTTTATCATCATTGTGCTTTTGCAGCCTTTGAGGAAAAGGTACAGGAGGCACATATACCTTAACTTCTGGGATTGGCAGAGGTGATTCATCACTCTTATCATCATAACGGACTGATGGACCGAAAGATGTCTCAACTCTTGCTTCATTCTTTTCAATCTCGTTCTTTGAGTGATCTCTTCCTGCTGTGTTGGTAACTTGCTTCCCACTCATCAAGGTAATTGCCTTACACTGCTCTTTGGGATTGACTTCAGTATTGCTGGGTAGGGTACCTTGAGCTCTACTCTGTGTCTCTCTGGCTATCTGGCCAATCTGTACTTCGAGCTTCTGGATGGCAGCCTGATTCTGCTGTGCTACATGGTCAATCTTTGCATCAATTTTTACATCCATCTTCTTCATTGCAGTGTCCTGATTGTCCATCCTGGAATCAATCTTTGTCATAAATTTGACCAACATGTCTTCTAAGGCTGGTTTCCTCTCTTGCTGATTGGACACTTGATTCCCTTAAAAATTGCCCTGATTCTGAAAACCAAGCGGGATAGGCTTCGCATTACTGCTTTGCTGCTGATTGCTCCAAGAGAAATTTGGGTGATTTCTCCAACCAGGATTGTAAGTGTTTGAGTAGGGATTGTTGTATGGCTTATTGAAGTTCTGCACGTACTGTACCTGCTCTGCATTACTACCACTTGCAAAAGAATTATCCATCATGCAATCTGTACTGGTGTGCAGTCCTCCACACATGTCACATCCTGGAGTAGCTAACTGAATAGAATTCACATTTCATTTGTTGATCTGGCTTGACAAGGAAGCCACTTGTGCTTTAAGTTATGTGATCTCGTCAACTTCGAAAGCTGTTGCTGGGCCCCTTACTTTTCTGGGAACTGCTCTCTCATTTGCTCACTGATAACTATTTGTGGACATCTGTTCAATCAAATCACGGGCAATATCGGGTGGCTTGCTCATCAAAGCACCACTAGCAGCCGCATTTAACATGCTGCAGTTTTGTTGTGTAAGACCATTATAGAATGTTTGCACTATAAGTCAATCAGGTAAACCGTGGTATGGGCACTTCCTCATCGAATCCTTGTATCTCTCCCAGGCGTCGTATAACGATTTCGTCTCAAATTGCCCGAACTAAGTAATATCATTTCTCAGCTTTGCTGTTCTCCCTGGTGGAAAATACTTTGCGAGAAAAGCTTGAGCAAGGCCTTTCCAAGTTGTGAAAGTATTTGGCGGCATTGAATTCAACTATAACTTAGCTCTGTCCTTCAATGAGAAAGGAAATATTCGCAACTGAATCGCATCATCAGACACCCCATTCAGCTTGAAGGTGTCGCAAATCTCTAGGAATCGTTCCAAATGGCTGTTAGGATCATCGTTCGACATACCCCCAAACTTAACAGTGTTCTGAATCATCTGGATGATTGCCGGCTTGATCTTAAAATTGTTTGCTGCAACTGGAGGTCGTTGAATGCTCGACTGATTTCCCACCATGGTAGGAATGGCATAGTCATGCAATGCCTTGGCATTCTCCGAATTTTCTTGTTGCTGCAGTTGGTCCTCGATGGTAACTTGCTGTCTTGCTTGTCTTACTCTCTGAATAAGCGTTCGTTCGATCTCTGGGTCAAAAGCTTCAAGAGGCTCTGAATTAGTGCGTCTCGTACGTCTCATACACAGATAGAACTACATGCAAAAATAAAGAATTAAACAGGTAAGAATACAAGGGAAAAAGAAAAAAAAATGAAATAAAACAAAAATAGCAAAATTCCAGATTAGTACTAAACTAAGTAGATATCAATATCAACTATGACTAAACCGTCCCCGGCAACGACGCCAAAAATATGTTATGCCTTTTGTGTACCCACAAGTATACGGGGTCAGCACAAGTAATATAGAATTGTGAGTTTCGATTATCGTTCCCACGAGGACGATTAGAAATTGAATACTGAAAATATCCAAGTCTAATGCTATCTAGAATACTAATTCAAAGGTTGTGATAGGTAACTTGTAATCTAAGCAAACTTTAGGACTAGAAACTAGAGGGTAATTCTTATCAAAGATAAAGAGAATTAGGGAATCCGATTTCACTAACTAATCCTAATGATGTAAGATAACTATGCATGGATGTTCAAGCCAAGGATTGATGATCATGTTATATAGCTATCCGAAGTCCTCTCTCGAGGTAAATCGAACATATTCAACACATACTAACACCCTATCTCTTGATGAAAGTCAAATATATAAGAATACAATGAACATGGAAACATATTAGATCACATAACTTACACCAATATATCTCTATTTGGTTCATAAGCTATGGTGTTAATTTATCGAACACGTTGTGGGCGTCTCTTCTCGGTACTTAACCCACAACAACAAAATATTGGATATTGGTGATCAAGCAATACATAATCAATGAAGCATTAAATCAACACTCAATCAAATAACTCGAATCATCCAAGCATGTATTAATCTCAATCAAAATTCATAATACGTTCCATCATCATCCCTAGTATAGAAAATTAGTTCATGACTAGAAAATAAAAATACATAAAATTCATCAAGAACATCATGAGCAAAATATGCTAAAGAAAAGAATGGTGAAAGAAGAACTCGACGGCTAGACTGTCGTCTGACACCGTCTCGGCTGAGATTCTTCGTGCACAAATTTGATTCCTTTAAGCAATTGAAGTTGTCCGGTGAATCGATCCGATGGCTAGTCTTCTAGGCCTTCTTCTCTCTTTTTCTTCCTTCTTCTCTCTCTCCCTTTTCTGTTTTATGAAAATCCTCGATGATCCCCCTCTAAAAGTCCTGTTTTTCCTTTTAGACTGCAGGCTAGGGCTTTCAACTTAACGCCACTCACAACTTGGCAACTCGCGAGCCAAGTCGCGAGTCAACTCGCGTGTCCCTCAGCCTCGCTGAGAATTTGGCCCTCGCGACTTACCCAACTCGCGAGTAAGTCGCGAGCTAAGCAGCGTGTGCCTCGGCTCTGGTTGTCTGATGGTCTTCGCGACTTGCCCAACTCGCGAGTAAGTCGCGAGGCAAGTCGTGTGTTCCTCTGTCTGTTTTCCTGAATTTTGTCATCGTGAGTTAGCAAAGTCGCGTGCAAGTCGCGACCCTAACTCACGAGTTTCTCTGGATTGTGCTGGAAAGATGTCTTCACGCGGCGGCAATTAGCGAGCGGTGGTTCAATGCACGATTTAGGCTGCAATCACCTGAAGTCACCAACGGAATCTAAATAACCTACACACTCAAGAAAACCATTAAAAACATCTCACAATCGCCTGAGAGCGGGCAAAAGCATGGAGAAAGGAGGCTCCATTTCCGGCAAGAGATGCTGTTAACAGTTTTCACATTTTTCAGTTCTTTTGTTCTAAACTTTCAAGTGCACCGCAAAAAAAGTTATTGTTGATGAATGAAGTTATTTTGTTATAACTTAAGAATATGTTTTATGACTATGTTTTTATTTCAATGATGTTTTATGAATTATATTTTATGAATTGACTAGTTTTTTATGATGTTTTATAAATTATATTTTATGAATTGACTAGTTTAATTATGAATGAATAAAGTTATTTATGTTTTAAATATAAATATAAAATATATATTATTTTAATTGCCATATCCGTATCCTAGTTTTTTAAGATTTGCCGTATCCCCATATCATCCCGTATCGTATCCCCGTGTCTGTATCCGTATATGTGCTTCTTAGTGTATATCCATAAATGTCACCTTTAATGAAAGGAAATTTTCCCTATCAATCCCTGTTTCAGTTTCCAAACCCACTATCAAAACACCTTCTAGCTTACCCGCATCTATGCTTGCAAACACTTCTTCTGGTAAGTCTTCTTGTATACAACTTCCACTTTCTTCTCTTACAACAGATTAGTCTTAAGTGTCTTTAATTGCAATAGATCAGCTTGCTGCCAACTCTTTATCATTATCTCAGCATACAGACCTGCCACTAACACAACAGATCCTACTTGAATCCTTACCTGGAACATCATCTATACAACCACCTGAATTCTTACTGTTGAATTCTGAGTAGTTAGGGTGTAAAGTATCTATTGTTGAATTCTGAGTAGTTATGGTGCAAATTAGTCAATTTATGGTGTAAATTAGTCAATGGTTTCCTGATTCTCAGGGATTGTATTTTTCCCTTTTTTGTGTTTATATTCATCGTTTGTATTCATGGAAATAATACAGAAAATTCAAAATCTTCATGGTATCAAAGCTGTTTTCGGCTCTAACCTCGTCGAATCTTTTTCTGATTCTTTTTCCGGCCTAAATTAGTGTTTTTTTGGGCCTAAATCATTTTTTCAGTCGAAACCCTAAGTTTTTTTTTTGGGTCGAAATCAGCCTTTCACCGCGCCGCTGCTAATTCCGATCGCCGTACGTCTCCCTCCGCTGCTTATTCTAGCAACCGCTGCTCTTTTCTACAGCACCCTAGGTGTTCAAAGCTTGCCGCGCTGGTCCACCGATCTTCATTCTCCACCGCCATAGCTTCTCTTTCTCGGCTCACCGCCACTGCCGCCTGGACCGCTTTCCTCTGCCGATTCCGCCGCCACCAAAAGCGCCACCATCGGACCACCATCGACGCACCGTGATTGACATTTGTGACTGCAGTGTCGCTCTCCTTTTCTTCGCTCGATCCCGCTGATCGTCGGCTCCTCGTTCCTCACCGTTCTCCGCCATGAATTCCTTAGAGTTGGCCGTGGTTTCCAATTTGTAAAATTATAGTATTATCCCTTCAGTTGATTAATTACAGTTTATGTCCCTGATTGGTTAATTACTGTATTATCCCTCAGTTATTTAAATTGCAGTTTATGCCCCTGATTAAAAAAAAAAAACTTTTCTGCCCTTCCAGCATCCCTGAACCCTTTTCATCCGCAAGCATTAGGCATGTTTGACGCATCCTCTTCAGAAGTCGCCTCTAGTTCAGACCCAGTCAACTCGAACAACAATGGATGGGGAGGAGTTGACCACATATATTCTCTATTCCTCATATTCGATCACAAATTGACTGGTAAAAATTTTCTTCAATGGTCCAAATCAATCCTCATCTTCATTAGCTACAAAGGAAAGATGAGTACCGGACTGGAGAGATACAAGAACCGGCCAAGGCGGACAAAAGATATCGCCAGTGGAAGACTGAGAATAACTTAGTGATGTCATGGTTGCTGAACTCAATGAATGCCGACATCAGTGAAAACTTTATGTTGTATGAAACAATAAAGGAGATATGGGATGCAGCATAAAAGACCTTTTCTACTCATAATAACACGACTGAGTTGTTTGCAGTTGAAGGAATCCTACATGATCTATGTCAAAGTGATAATTCGGTCACTTAATACTACACGAAGCTCTCTAGATTATGGCAGCAGGTAGACATATTTGAGAAATAAGTTTTCACCAATTCAAGAGATGAGGCCACACACAGGAAAAGTATTGGAAAAAAAATGAATTTTCAAGTTCATACTAGGGCTGAATTGTACTCTTGATGATGTGAGAGGACGAATTATGGCAATCAAACCATTACCCGCTCTCCGAGAGACTGTTTCTGAGGTGGTGCGCGAAAATAGCAAAAGGAAGGTAATGCTCGGCTCTGACAGCATCAGTACACAACCAGATGGTAGTGCCTTGGCCGTCCATGGAGGGAAGCTCAACCAGCCTAGGAAAGGCCGACCATGGTGTGAGCATTGCAAACGGCCAAGTCATTTCAAAGACAGTTGTTAAAAGCTTCACGGAAAACCTGCTGATGGGAAATCTAAGAACAGTGGGGACAGATATGCGAAAGGTTACATGACCAGTGGGAATGAAGGTGCTGGAACAGATTCAACTGTACACATTCAAGAGCAATTGAATCAGCTGCAGAAAATGGTTTCAGGTTTAAATGCCTCAGTGGTTGGTGCCTGTTGCTACTAAAGGTACCTTCTCCACTGCTTTGAATGTGAAAAAGGAGGTCCCAGGTCCTTGGATTGTGGATTCAGGTGCAACTGATCATATGACAGGTGATGCTAGGGTGTTTAGTAATTTTGAGCAATGTCAAGGTAACTATAATGTCAAAATTGCAGATGGTTCTTTGTCCAAAGTCACAGGGTGTGGTTCTGTTATTATTTCAAAAACTTTAACCCTGCAGTCTGTGTTATGTTCCAAATTTAGATTGTAACCTTCAATCTATATCCAAACTCACTTATGATGAAAAATGTGTAACTAATTTTTTTCCCACTTATTGTGTATTTCAGGACATGATTTCGGGGAAGACGATTGGAACTGCTGAGATACAATCTAGTCATTATGTCATCAAGGCTGAAGCTTCTAAGGGTATACAAGGTCATTCTGCTGAGTCCAAAATTTTTTCTCTTGAGTCAATGTCTGAGTCTATGTCTAAGTCAAATGAAGAGAGTGTTGTTATGCTTTGGCACTATAGGTTAGGACATCCTAGTTTCTTGTATCTAGAGAAATTGTTTCTTAACTTATTTATTAATAAAAGTTCAAAACATTTTCATTGTGATTTCTATGAGTTGTCAAAGCATACTCATTCTATGTTCCATCCTAATAGCTATAAAGCCTCCAAACTATTTGCTTTAATTCACAGTGATGTTTGGGGCCCTTCCAGAATCCCTAATATCACTGGTGCAAAATGGTTTGTCTTATTTATTGATGATCATATCAGAGTTACATGGGTCTTTCTCATGAAAGAAAAGTCTGAGGTCACCAATATTTTCCTGATTCTTAGGGATTGTGTTTTTCCCCTTTTTTGTGTATATATTCATGGTTTGTATTCAGGAAATAATACAGAAAATTCAAAATCTTCACTTACCATCCTTACATGTACACCCTTTATCACTTATTTCTTGTCATCCAATGATCACACGATCTAAGCATGGTAATTTCAAACCCAAAGCCTATGATTGTTCAGTTTCCTCAACTCAAGAACCTACATCAGTTGCCTCAGCCAGACAAAGTCCTTGTTGGAAATATGCTATGGATGCTGAATATAATGCACTCTTGCATAATCACATATTGATTTTGGTACCTAGGAGAGATAATATGAATTTTGTTTGCAACAAATGGGTGTTCCGCATTAAGTATAATTCAGATGGAACCATTCAAAGACATAAAGCAACACTTGTAGCCAAAGATTTCCATCAAACAGCAAGGTGGATTCTCTTGAAACATTCAGTCTTATGATCAAATCCTCCACAATTCGAGTTATGCTTTCTTTGGCAGTGTCAAAAGGCTAGGTCGTTAAGCAACTTGATATCAATAATGCCTTTCTAAATGGTTAATTACTAGAGGTTGTTTACATGGCTCAACCAAAAGGGTATCTCTCAATTGAAAAACCTAACTTTGTGTGTCAACTAAAGAAGTCTCTCTATCACTACAAGAAAAATAATTTTCCATTACAACCTATCTACTATGGGCATGTATGGCCCATATTAGAAAACAATTATATACTAGGGGCCTTTAAATCCTCGTTGTCGTTAAGGCTATTACAACAGGCCTTTAAATGCCCGTAATAGATATCCATTATCTATTACGAGGATTTAAAGGTCCATTGTTGATATGATAACAAAAATTTTGATCCACAAGATAATTTGGTCAGGAACGGCTCGGGGGCTTTTGACCTAATCCGCCCAATTATATACATATAAAAAGGAAAAACAAAACCTAAATCTTTTTTTTTTTTGCCCTCGTTTTTTCCCTCACCAATCACAACAGCCTCTCTCGATCGTCTCCTTCGCCTGTCACACCTCCTCTTCTCTCCTCCTCCCCGACCCCGTCGTCAGTCTCTGGAATTCATCCAATTGCGTTCTCCGATTGGCTCCTAAACTGGTTTCAGCTGGGGTTTAATTTTGGTAAAATTTTAATTTGGTGAAATCTGTATGATCATTTGCAGCCATGTCGCCCTTTTAATTAACAAGAGCAAACTTGGTAATGCTCATGATGGTCTAGTGGTAGATTGACCTACATGCTTTGGGAAATGGATTATGTTTTATTTTTTCAACATGTTTATCTGGTGTTGATTTTATGATTTATATATCTTTTAGGTCATCCTAGCATCCATGGCTAGTTTGGAAGCAGGTTTTTCGCATGATATATTTGTTGAATTGGCGAGCGATGTCAAGAATCTTATTCTTTTTACTGAAAGAGGCCAGGTTTGCTTCCTCCAACCTATAATGTTAAGTTAGCTACATATTATTAGCATTAAGTTTAACATCCCCTGGAGCTATTATATTGATAATTGTTTCAATGGTTGACCCTTTGTAATATGTTGAAGTTGGAGGATTGAGCGTTATTCTCTATCACTGAAATTCTGGAAATTTTACTAAAATAATGTGTTTTGAATTATCTGAACAAAGAATTTTGTATGCAGTTTGGCACATTAGCTCGCATGCTTCAGGCAGATCCATCCCTGAAAGCTGTTAAAGTCACCATGTCTAGGAGAGTTCCTTTGGTTGGAGAGGCTAATTGACTATGAAGAAGAGCAAAACCGATTGAAAAAGGAAGAAGCTCTGAAAGCCGCAGTTGATTTGTGCATTCGAGATGGGACTTTGAAGCAAATGGTTGCTAAGGATTAGATTGGATGTACATTCTTTGTCATACTTTTTTATGGGATGCGTATCACTCTATTTTTACATCTCAGCGGTCTAATTAAATGTCAACTATCATGCACATATGCTTTGATATAATTGTTGACAGATGCTTGTTTACTTATCTATTTTTCTATCATGTTTGTTCACTGTCGGTCTTATTAATTAGGAATATTATCTATTTTTACATCTCAGCGGCCTAATTAAATGTCAACTATCATGCACATATGCTTTGATATAATTGTTGACAGATGTTTGTTTACTTATCTATTTTTCTATCATGTTTGTTCACTGTCGGTCTTATTAATTAGGAATATTATTATTTTTCCCCCTGAGGTTTGAAAATACATTACTTTACCCCCTACTTTAAAACTATTCCCCAAAATCCCTCACGCCGTTAAAAAATTTAACAGAACCGTTAAAAATATACTGTTTAACACTAAAAATACTAATTTACCCTTCTTACACAAGTTTTAAAATTATCCACCATTATCATATTTAACTATTTATTATAATTAAAGTAAACAATTAAAAAAATTATTTTTTTCTTTTACTTTTTTTAACTTTTTCTCTCCCTTCCGTCTCTCTCCAACTCTCCATCTCTCTTTCACTTTTTTTTTATTTTTTTCTCTCTCTAACTCTCCACTCTCTCTATCATTCCCTATCTCTGTCACTTTCTTCAATTTTTTTCTCTAACTCTCTACTCTCTCTATCATGCGATTCATCCCCCATCTCTCTCTATCTCCCCCTCTCTTATTTTCTTCCTATCTCCGGCGATCTCTTCTCCAACTCCACATCTCTCTTTCTTTCATTTTCTTTAATTCTCTCTCTCTCTCTCTCTCTCTCTCTCTCTCTCTCTCTCTCTCTCTCTATCTTCTCCCCATCTCTCTTCCCCCCTCTCTTATTTTCTTCCCATCTTCGTCGATCTCTTCTCCTGGTGGACTTTCGTGGTATTGGGCAGCATATTTTGGAGAGGAGAGAGGGACTGATTTTGAGAGAGGTATTTTGAAAGGTTTTGGAGTTTGTGGCGGCATGAAGAGAAGAGAGAGGAGTTTTGGTGGTTTTCGATTTTTTGTTTGTGGTTTTAGATTTTATTTGGTGCATTTAGGTGGATTTGGTTTTGGGGGTTTGGTTGATTTTGAGAGAATGTTAAGAGTGGTGCGATGATAGAGATGGGGGTGGAGTTTGGCGAGAGAGAATTAGGAAAGAGAAAAAAAATAAAAAGAAAAAAAAGAAAAGGATTGAGTGCGACCGGGTGTCTAGTGTAGTGTGGTGTGGGTAGAATAAAGAGTGTTTAAAAAAATAAACTAATTTTTTTTAATATTCTTTTCTATTTAATATATATGCAATTACCTTCATACCCTTATGGGCAAACGATCAGCGCAGCATTTTGACAGAATAGTAACGGTAGAGGGGGATTTTGGGGAATAATTTTAAAGTAGGGGGTAAAGTGATGCATTTTTAAACCTCAGGGGTGAAAACAATAATATCCCTATTAATTATTTGATTTACTGCTAGTTTTCGTACTAACTTCCTTTTCGTAGGTTGTAGCTATTGCCAATTAAAAACTACTTGGTCTTAGTCCTTTGGGTCTTCCACAAACAATGTTATGTTATATTATAGTTTCACCAAGCTTAAATTATGTTACTAATCGCTTTGGGCTGTTTCATTGTGCTTCCATTTAGTCTATTGATTCGTATACTATTGTGCATTTCTTATAAATTCAGGAAAAGTTAATGTACATGGTGGAGTTGTATCTTTGGGATATCCTTTAGTGTAAGATAACTGTAATCAATCATTAGTGGTCAAGAGATTGTGAATATTTGCTTAGAAAAAAGTTCTTGTAAGTAGTCTACTATAGTTTGATTTTGTATTGGTGGATGAGGGTTCAGTAAATGATGTAACATTTATATCTTAAATAAGAAATATGCTTGGTTGTAAATTTTAATTTTCATGGACTTTTATAACAAATGAAATTTTATTATACCAATTAATTTTATTAAATTAATTTTTATTTAAGAAAATTAAAGTATCTACCACGGAGAATGCTCACTGTAAATAATATTATTTATTACCGGTATTTTTCGTTGTTATTTACATTATCTACCATGGGCATCGCCCATTATGAATAATAGCATTTATTACGGGCATTGCCCATTATTGTTGACATTATCTATCACGAGTATCACCCGTTGTGGAAAAGTGCCACTTCCATTATATCATAATACACCATGGGCACTACGACGGGCAATGCCGGTTATAGAAGAGCTCTTACAACGGGCTGCAGTGGGGATTTATCTAACTCTAGAGCTCATAGCTCATTGTTCCTTTACAGCTGCAAGACAAGTCTTCTTATCCTCCTTGGTTATGTAGAGATATATTGGTAACTGGTGAAGATCCTAATTCGATTGCTAAGGTGATTGCAGATCTTAATCACAGTTTTACATTAAAGGATTTGGGATCCTTGAGTTACTTCTTGGGGTTTGAAGCAATAATAACACCACAAGGCCTCCCATCTTACACAATCAAAATATGCCTCTGATTTACTCAAACGAACTAATATGACCACTTGTGCTACATGTCCTACTGCAATGTGCACAGGCAGCAAGCTTCTCAAGTCTGATGGAGATCCTTTTCCAGACCCTAGTCTTTATATGAGTACTGTGGGTGCTCTTCAATACCTCACACTTACAAGGCCTAACATTTCTTTTACTGTCAACTGCCTTAGTCAGTACCTTGAGTAGCTCCAACAATAGTTCATTGGCAAGCTTGTAAAAGAATTATGAGATACATCAAAGGCACACCTACTTTTGGTTTATTTTTCAAGCTTTCTTTGACACTTGATCTTATAGGCTTCTCGGATGCAAATTGGGCTAGCAATCTTAATGATAGAAAGTCTACAAGCGGCTGGTGCATCTTCTTGGGTGATAATCTGTTTTCTTGGAGTTCAAAAAAACAGAAAGTTGAGGCTCGTTCTAGCTGTGAAGTTGAATACCGAAGTCTTACATAAGCTACAACATAATTGTTTGGATAAAGGCACTGTTTTCTAAACTTGGGCTGTCTTTGTCTCAACCACCAATTATGTGGTGTGACAACACTGGAGCAGGGTCTTTAGCAAGGAATCCAGTGTTTCACTCACGTACAAAAAACACATCAAATTGGATTTGCACTTCACATGAGACAAGGTTGCAGCTAGAGAGCTGGACGTCAGGTATTTTCATCAGAAGAACAAACAGCAGATGTGCTTAGCAAACCTCTTGGTATTGGTCGTTTTGAGCTGCCGTGTGACAAACTTCTCTTCGTTTGATTAGTCTGCAGCTCAAAGCCTCAAAGCATAACTTAAACCACCAGTTCCCATTCTAGACCATTTCAGACCTCATTGCAATTGTTAGTGCCATGTCAATAGTCCATAAGATTCCATCTAACTGACTGCCACATCAGCTGCAATGAGAACCATTGAAGTCTCCATGTCATTATCTGATACCGAGATTTAAAAGGAGTTTGTTGACATGTAGACTATATAAAGCTCATTGTACTGATTCTATGTAACTTTTATTAAAGTCAGAAAACACACTTTCTGCATTTCCTCTTTTTTATTTGTTTTCTTTGCAAATCTACAAGTGATATTACTACCAAGGTAAATTGAGAAATCCATCAACACATATACAAGTTGCTCAACCCTTACTAAATAGATAAATTTAAAAATATATAATAAATTAATGTCACAAGTTCCTTTTTAGTTATGTATAATTGATTATTTCATTTTAATTGTTTAGAGAATATGTTTTAATCTCATATAATCATATTTATCAATTAACTTGTTTTATCAATTAGCCATTAAAAATCTCAAACACTAAACAATAATTTGTTAAAATCCATGTTCAAATCTACTAAAGCACCCTACAAACTAATGTAAAATAACAAAAAATATAACCAAAAGGATAAAAAGACAAAAATATCCTTAATTAAAAAATTAAAAATAAACTTTTTTTTTAAAATAAAATTTAAATCTCCATTATCCATTTCAAAAAATAATCATCCATCTAGAGATTTATGAAAATATATATATATATATATATATTTATTTATTTTAAAATCTCCAACGTTCATCTTACTATATTTATTTATAAATAAAAAAATAGAAAAAAAGAAGGATAGAGATCCATTAAAATGGCAGAGATCTTTATGGAAAACCATGGCCTAGAATATCTCCATGTGAAGGCTCGAGCCTCCCCTGTTTTACAAAAATTTACCGTAGAAATTCTCGGACATTCACTAATTGCATAATGTTCACCACTATAATCAATAATGCATGTTATGCTAATCATTTATCTAAAGAATTGTACTGATTAATGATCATATTATTGGTAGGCCTATGAGAAAAGATCTCCATTAAAAATAAAGGTTTTTATTATTATTATTATTATTTAGGAACTCACGTTTATTTTTGAAATCTATGTTTGTATATAAGAGCAAGTATTTTACAAAGACAGAAGAACCACTCCATGTAAAATTAACATCATTTGAAAGATTATTAGTATAGAAAGAACCAAAATTTAAGATATATTAGCTGATTTAGAATGGACATAACATCGTGAAAAATCAGACATGAGCTTAATTTAAGAGATTGATAAACGACCAATTTGGTTCTATAAATGGAAAGTTTTGTACTGGCTTTGGTGCTAGAAGCTTCATGACACATCTTAGATGCTTTCTGCCTAACTGTTGAGGTCATTGCTATGGTCAGAAAATATGTAAAGCAACATCTTCTATTTTTTTTTTTTAATTTGTGTAGAATGCTAAAAGCCAAACAATATTATTGATATAAATCAGCAAAAAATAAACCAACGAATAAAAGATTAGTAGTATTCATCAACTCACATCGTCTTATATTATCTATTGAATATGTAGCGTGTTTGGTATGAGAAAGAGTCACTTTATTCCCTTTTTTAGGAATAAAAGACACGATAATATCATTAAAAATAGAAAGAAGGGACCTAATATCATCAATCATTGCGTTGCCGCATCTTCCATTTGAGCCAAATATTTAAACATTTTAAGTAATTACGTGCAAAATATGCAAAATGATCTGTCACTTTTAAAATAAGACTAAAGATTAAAGTCGTAATTTATGATAATTTGAACATATCTTAATGATAAACCGAATCGATGAATTATTAATTATACTTCGAAGAATATGAGATAAATTTGATCCGTTATAAGTTTCAGTAATCAAATATTGTTATAAGTTTCGAAGAATATGACATTTTAAAGCGTCTACTGTTAGAATAATTTATAGGACCACCATCTAGGGTAAAATGGATTCAAAATCTAGACCGTCAAAGAGTTTCGGGACACTTGGTCCAGTTGATTTCGACAACGAATTCGATCCATCTGTCCAGCATTTTATGTGGAAATTTTAATTATGTAATAGGGATAAATTCAATTGCTTGCTCCTAACTTATCTTTAAAATATCAATATTTTATTTATTTATTTTTTCATTTTTAGTCTATTAAATTCCTAAATTATTATAAATAGATCAAATTGTTCATGTGACTAAATTTTTAATGGTCCACCGTCACATAATTTATAAAATATCCATTTTGCTATTATTAAATTAATAAATTAAAATTAAACATATTGCAATAAAGAAGCCATAAAGGTAATATGATTATTTTTCTTTAATTTTTTTTAAAAAAATAAAATTTAAAAAAATTTAAATGGAGATCATATTGAAATTGTTATAAAAAATTAAATTTAAAAATAATTAAGAAAATGAACAAAATAATAATAATTTTTGGGTTTGATGGTTTGATGAACAGTGAAGATCCAACATCCAATCCTTAAAAAAAAAATTACCATCTCTATCGCTGGAGATCTCCAGCGATGAAGATGGTAAACTTTTTTTTTTTGTTTAACCCAAACATAATTTTCTTTTTTTTTATGTTTTTTCTAAAATTTACTTTTAAAAATTATTTCAGTATGATCTCCACCGTCCATCAAGATTGGTGGGCAGTAGAGATCCATTTAAAAAAAATAAATTATTTTTATGTATTTTAATATTTAATTTTATTTTTTAATATTTTAATTAAAGGTATTTATATCATTAGGTTAAGGTGTTTAGGGTTTAGTGTTTAGAGTATTTACGGTTTACGGTTTTTAGGATTTAGAATTTATTTATTAATAAATGATGTGGTATATCCCGATTGGATAGATATTTTTTTAATATACAAAAGACCAAAATATTCCTAGACCGTTAAATGTGACTAACGCTTTACTAACATGAGGGTCAATTTGATCTTTTGTAATAATTTAGAGACCTAATAGATTAAAAACTAAAGTAAAAAAAAAAAAAAGATATTTTGAGATAACTTAAGGACCTCAACTAAATTTTCTCCTCTGTAATATGTAATGAAGGTGTATTAAAACGTATCTTATATTATATATTTAAATCGTTTTATGTGATTTAATTAAAAATTTTATATAAAATTTGAACGAATTATCATATATATATATATATATATTAATTTGTATGAAAGCAAACATGGTTGCATTGTTTTTGAATTGTCGGCGGAATTTAGTTTTTTGGTCCCGCATTGCCGAACATGTACAAACCGATCATTTGCTGCCCTTAACAGTCTAGTCGCCCTCCAACCATGGGCACCACTGTCCCGGTTTGAAATCAACCAATAAGGTTATTGACACGTGGCCCTTTTGACACCACTTCTGCTGACCCCCCACGTGAAGCAGTATGCACCCTCAAACCACGGACATCCATTCACTTTCATGGGTGGGTCATGGGCGGCTAGTTTGTACGTACAATCTTCCCTCATTTATTTGCCCTCTGATCCAAATTTTTTTTGGTACACGATTTAAATTTATAGTTACGTTTTTGTTAATTTAAAGGGTTTAATTTTAGATAATCTCCACTTCTATCGGTTAAAAGATGTTCACATTTTGCAATTGTTAGCTTTACTAGAATCATGCCTTAAACATGAATATATAGTTGAATGTCATAAAATTTGTTTAAAAACGGACGGAAAAGTCTAAACAATTTGACAATTTATAGTAGACGTAAAGAAATTAATAATCTATTGACATTTTTATATTCGTTATTTGTTTACTTACGGAAAGAATAATCACCTATGAGAAAGTATGCTAATCAATATTATACATAATAATTATATTATATACGTAGAAAAAAAATATTAATAAAATTGATCTAAATTACAATTACTAATTTGTAGAGAAACAAAATTTCACACCAGTCCTCTTTCTCATTACTTAATACTAAATAAATACATCAAGAAGCTACAATTACAATAATATCAGAAGCTCCTTGAAGCTATAGCCAATTAACATATTACATATGAGATTCTCATGGCAAAAAAAAAAAAAAAAACTAGGCCATGGTTAGGGTAAAATATTTTATTTTGTGAGAAATTGATGGGTTTTTTTTTTTAGTAGTAGACATCTTTTTGGGAAGAGCTTGACATTGACTCTTTCCAAAATCTGGCTGGGAGTCCTTGTTGAGGGACTGGGAATGGGGCATACTCAATCCCACTTTGAGAACCCACCACCTCCCACCTGCAAACAAAATTAATTATTAATTTACTAGACCTCATGTACTTATAAATAATAATACACTTCATTTAAAAATAATGACAGTAAAAAAAATAGAAGTAATAAATTTCAAACATTGATTACAAATATCACTAGATCTGTTGAGGTTAGAATAACGATTAACACATGAGATAATGTCAATTAACATTCCCCACATATTCAATAAGTATAGGTGTTTATGCAATGAAGTTAGTTAATGAAAATGTGGTACCTAAATTTGGTGAGAAGATGGTGGATTAAAATGAGAATCTCCAGCTTGGCAAGGTGATTGCCTGGGCAAGCATGCACTCCATTGCCAAAAGGCATGAAGGTATTGGGTTTTGGGGCTGCCTGCATCCACAAAAACAAAAGAAGAAACTCTGCCATTTTAGTGGCCTTTTTGTGCACATACATACGTATGCACGCCTGCTTTTTCATGATTGGTGATCAATTTTGGTTAAATTTAACTCAACTCTCTTGATATTTGTTTATTGCTCGACATACAAAACATTATTCATCAACCTTTATATAAGTTATAACCCGTCTTCAATTTTCTTCTATTCTATTATAATTTCGTCGGTAAAAGAATGGTTACCAAAAAATTTATCTTTAAACTTAATATTTACACACCTCGAATCTGGATGGGTCAAAAATTTGAGGGTCCGGAAAGAACTCCGGATTGTGATGGATGTTTCTAAACAGTGGCATCACTTTCCAACCCTTGGGGATCAAATATCCTGCCCATTTAAAAAAAAAATATGAAAACCATATAAATTTCTTTTTCAGTCCACAAAAAAATAAAATTACATAGAATGTTCTAGTTTATAAGTCCTCACCCTTGTATTCCACATCAACCACAGCTTCCCTGTATGTGAAAGATATGATACTTGCCATTCTCAAGCTCTCCATTATGAACTGTAAATTCCAAATACAAACAGTTGAGAGAGCTCCTAATAATCCTTAACACATTAATTGTAAGAAAGTGTGTGTCTCTGTGTGAGTATATATATGTATATACTTACCCTATAAGTGAGGGGCATGTTCTTGGTTTGTGCCCATGCTAAGAACTTTTCTCCTCCATTATTTGACTCATATATACTCATTTGCTCTGCCTGCAGTAACAGTGACCCAGAATAAATAAATCAAGCTAGTACAATTTTCTCTGAATTTGTTTTAATGGATTGTGTGTACAAATATTCAAACCTTGACAGCTTCTAGAAGCTTGGGGTTGTCTTGAAGGTACTTGAGAATCCATGTAATAGCACTAGCTGTTGTGTCCTGAGCAGCAAAAAGTACCCCAATGATATTATCAGCAATCTGATCCTCTGTTAGCAGAATCTGGCCTTTCCCATCTCTGAAATTGAGAAGATGATCCAACAGATATTCTTTCTCCACTACCAATCTCTTCTCTTCCTTCCTCTCACAAATTATCTCACTCACAATCTGGCTCAGCCTCTTCCTTGCCTGCAGTTTTGTCAGAATATATCATCAGAAGGAAAGGGAAAAAAAAAAATGAAACCAAACAACAACTAGTAATAATAATGATTACTTATAATATTAATTTTATCTTTAATTACCAAGACTGCTTTGTGATAAGCTGTTCCAGGAATTTTAGTTGGAAGAGAGTTGTAGCCTTTGTCTACTATGGCATAGTTGTGTTTGAGCTTCTCTCTAATGCTACCATCCAAATGACCAAAGATGGACAGAATGCCCACATCAAAAGAGAACTGTAGAGGATCAAGAAACCCAACATATTGTTATTAGCAGACCAAAGCAAAAAAAAAAAGTGGATGGACACATGCATGAATCACAATTCAAAACCCATCAATAAAACAAAATTCAAAGCAACCCCACCTCACGAAATATGTAATAATAAAAGTTGAGAGGAATAGGAATATATTTATACATAAACTTTATAAGAAACACATGTTTCTATTTGTATATATAGTTTAATCATGAAATTTACTTATTTTAGTGTCATATGTATGTACGTGTGTATATATATATATGTTTTGCCAACCTTCTTCATTTCAATGAAGGTGTTAATGAGTTGGCCATGGCCAGTCCAAGACTCCAAGACCGAGAGGGCTATGGTTTCGATGTAAGGAATCAGTTTCTTGATTTTCCCTGGGGAAAATGAACTTTGAACCATTTTTCTTAGGTGGTTATGGTAGTCTCCATCGTGAAAGAATAGTGCGGATGGGCCGATAATCTTCTCTTTGCTTTTCGGATACGTCGGCTTGAACAAGTGGGCATGACTCACCAGCACAAACCTCGCTGCCTCAGGGCTCCCCACCATCACACAAGGGCAGCCAAGGATGTGTGTTTTGAATATTTCTCCGTATCTGCAAAAGCCAGCCAAGGACTTTATAGTTAGTACTACACCAAGTTTTTTTGTTTAATTTTATACAAGAAAATATATAAGTATATTGGAGATGACGATTGAAAAACAAAAACAAAAACAAAAACAAAAAACAAACCTTTTAAGCTTAGTAGCAAAGAAGACATTAGGGTCTTGAGAGTACATTTGGATAGTTTCACCTATGTAAGGCCATCCCAGTGAACCAGGAGGAAGCTTAGGACCGTGTTTGGTTTCTCTTCTTTGTTTCAAAAAATGTGAGATCAGAAAGAGGAATAATAATAATATGCATAATAAAACAACAACAACAATAACAGTCTCCATACAAAATGTAGAACCTCTCTCTCTCTCTCTCTCTCTTCACTTCCTCAATATGAGATATATTGGTGTCTCAAATGAAAAGGAGTGGATGATAATATATATATATATATATATATATGGGGGGAGAGGAGAACAATGATGGATGCTATAAGTGGTAATCAAATCAGTGTAAAAGAGTGAGTGGGTGGGGGGTTTATATAGAGTGTGCCAAGGGAAATGGATAGAGACTATTTTGGTTTGAAAGAAAGATAGTGCCATTTGTAAGGAAGGGATTTGCCTTCTATTATGCCACAATTCTAAAGCTAGTCTTTTGAGTTGTAAGAGCGTCCACCAATATATTTATACGATCTCACAACATTTATAATTGAAAGAAAGAAAGTTAAAGAGAAGCATGCATCCGTAACCTTGTTGGTAAGAAAATTTGTTTTGAATAACATTTATAATTGGTATATTTTTGTACATGTTAATAGGACCATTAATTTTTTTTATTTTTGTAAAAGCGAAAAATTTTCTTTAGAAAAATTCAACACCAATTTTCTTACATTTGTTTGTCAGAAATCCTACACAGAATCTGTATTTTTAGGATTTTGTATGATTATAATGATCATCTTTCTCTTTTGCTTTTGAAATAAAAAAGAGAGAAAAATTAACCTAACAGCTATGGTACTTGAACCAAATTTCAATTGGTACATCCTTGCTATTATAATTTTTCCCTTATCCAAAAAAACTAAAAGCTGCATGCATGCCAGCATATTTTAATTGTGCAAAATTTGGAAATTGACATAACATATTTTTTTCATGGGACCAAATTGGCAAATTAAATATCAATAATAATATTACTATATTAGAGGTCGAATTTCATTTGCTATCTTAAACAAAAGATATATGCTCTGCAAAAACTGCCTGAATATTTCTCGCATGCCTGGTAAAAATCTCCTTGGTTAGAGGAATCAGTGAAGAGAATAGAAGATGGGTACTACTCTAGATTACAACTACACTAGCAATTGTATCCAATGCATGCAGCTTTTGCTGTCTCTTGCTCAAATTAACTTTGAAATGTCAATTTTTTTTTTATTATTTTTATTTTGTAGTAATAACAGGCAAAAAGAAGCATTCAAGCTCTTGGATTAATGTTTGCAAGGATTCAATTCACCAATGTGATTGTTATGTGCCCAATTTTTATTGGGCACAGACAGGCTTAGAAATATCTATAAAGACCAATAGTCCCGGATAAATCTACAAGGCCAAATAGACTTGAGAAAGTCAATGAGATCCAATAGGCTGAAAAAGCTAAAAGAGCCTAAAACGACAAAACAAGTCCATCCCAACAGATGTGAAGTAGAGATTCTATACGAGCTATCACGTCTGAGCGACTAGGGAGAATTATACGCCACCTCTCATCAACAGCATAGCTCCAGCTCGCGTAGCACCTAGCTCGAAGCTCTAGTTAGAAAGAGAATTCCAAGAATAAAGGGATTTGATCCGGTCAACTAGCAGAGTCCCAATCAGTTTCAATCTCCTTAATTTCAACAAGTATATTTCAATTAGAGAATAATTCTTACGGATACAATTTAATTCCTAATTTTCTGTAATTACATTCCATGTAAAACAGAATAACTCTACCCCATTCACACTATAAAAGGGGCAGATCATTACTGTTACAAAGGTTACAAAATTCTCAAAAAATATATATTTATGGCGAGCTCAGTATAAACGCACAGCAAGCTCGACTTTAATATAAAAACAGTGGATGTACGCATTCCTTTAAGTCGAACTATTTTAAAAATTCTTTGTGTTCAATCTTGATTTATTCTTTTGTCATTTTATTTACTATTATTTACATTGACCGATTTCGCATATCCACAGTGATAAAGAATAAAGTCACTCGTTTGTCAATTTAATTATATACATATTAAGTTCTTCAAGTTTGGATTAATTAATCCATAACCTTTTTTGGTTCGGTCACGTGACTTGCATGATCTTGAAGTGTAATTTGATTGGACAAAGGTGTGACGTAAGTTGTTTAATTTACTGCTAATATAATTTACTCTTGTAAGTAATACTCTATACAAAAAATAATACTACACAACCCGAAAAATTAACTCACTCACAGATAGAAGGTTAGGTCTAGAGATGGTCAAGATTCCAGAATTAGCGGTTCCGATTTTAAAACCGTCGATTTCGGTTCCATTTTTGGCCTAATTGGAACCGGAACCGTGGGGGTCCCGGTTCCAGTTTTAAACCGGCGGTTCTCCGTCAATTCGGTTGTTCAATCGGTTCTTGGAACTGGTGATTCTTTTTTTTTTTTTTTTTTTTACTTTCAAGACACAAAAATTTTTTTTTTCAATTTTTTTTAAAAAAAGGAACCAGAACCGGCGAAACCAGTAGTTCCCCTCTGATTTTGAACCAGTGGTTCAGGTTTCAAAAAATAAAAAATTCGAACCAGGACCGGGTATCCCGGTTTCGGTGACCGGTTCCAAAACCGGTTTTTAACCGGAACCTTTTCGCCGGTTCGGTTTGAACCGCCCAGTTCGAACCGAACCGGGTCCATGACTAGTTAGGTCATATCAATATATCATATAGGTGGATGTTCTAATATGCTATTATATATGCATATGCTTCTTCTTCTTCTTTTTTGACAAAGTTAGAAAATTCCTTTACCTATGTGCATGGCTGGTGTAAGAATTCAATTAGCCTAACAACACTAACGGCTGGTATATATTCATATTGGATAGCTAGAAGATACTTGTTACTTTACTTTATTACTCATCATATGTATATGGTTGTCTCTCGCACATTTCCAAAATGCGATCGTGTACCCTAAACCAGACAATGTATAGAGAATCATGCTTAGAACCAAATCTCTCAATATTCATCAAAATTTAAGACACCTTGGCCTAGTACAAATTCTTCCCAAATTTAACCTATCTATAAAAGGTAGGTACAAGGGATCATTTGAATGTGGTACCCTTATGAATATAGCAATTAGGAGTCTGACTCGCCGAATTAAATCGACGACAAAGTTTTAATGATCAAGATTCAAAATTCAAGATTTGTTGATATCGTCTTAGTTTAGTTACATAATATGTTATGGGTCATATTGAATTTGTGGGGGGATTTGATTAAGGGAGAGGAGGGGTAGGTAGGGTGTAATGTACAAAATTAATAACAATAATTAAAATAAGGAGATATTTAATTAGGTCTCTAATTTTTTTTTGAAAAATTAATTTTTACTTATTTTTCCTTTTTTAGTTTGTTGGGTCCTAAATTATCAGAAATGACTCAAATTAGTTATTCTGATAAATTTTTGATAAACAATCGTCACAGAATTTGTAAAAAGTCTATTTTTCCTTTCATTAAATCAATATATTGAAATTTTATTCTCTAAAATACATTAAATAAAAAATATTTAATAGAATCATATAATCTAAACTTTAAAATATTAAAACTTGTATATAAAATTTAAAATAAAAAATAATTAAATTAACTTATATAATTAAAAAATTTAAAAAGTCTGTTAAAAATAAAGGAAGAAAAAAAATGCATTTTAGTTTTTTTAAAAAGAAAAATTAAATAAAAAGAAAAGTATTTCACTTCTTAGAAAAAAAAAAGAGAATTTTTTTTTTTAAAGGAATGGATCTCCAATGAATCTCTATTGCGCGCAATGGAAATGGTAGCAGGGAGAAGACGCCCGCATCCTCCTGCGATGGGCTTTGTAGGGATCAGGAGGTGCTGAAATTGACCCCTAGCCATTTCCATCGTGCGCAATGTTTATCCATTAATGAATCTCCAAATGGATATCCACTGGTATAGGTGAAGATTCAAATTAAATTTTCACTGTCTATCTAATATTGAATTGGATCTCCACTATTAATCTATATTGAATGGACGACTGAAATCCAATTTGAAACTCCACCATCCTTTATTTTTTTTAATTTTTCTTTTCTTTTTTTAAAAATTAAATGTTTTCCTTTTACTTTTTTTCTTTTTTCTTTTTTCTTGGGTCCAAAATGGATGGACAACACCATATTTTTTTTGTTAATGTTGATATGGATGGACGGTGGAGATCTATTCCACTTTCTTTTTTTTTTTACTTTTTTTTTTCTTTTAAATTTTGACACGTGGCATTTTTAATGGTTTGAGCTTGATAAGACTAAAATACCCTTAGAACCGTTAAGTATGACTAAATATTTACTAACCGAGTGATCAATTTGAGCCACTTATGATAATTTAGGTACCAAACAAATTAAAAAAAAAAAAAAAGGAAAGATAAGTTAAAAAAATGATTTTTCAAAAAAAGTTAAGGACCCAATTAAATTTTTCGGTTAAAACAAATTAATACCTTAACGAAGGCAAAATAGCTATGCAAAATTGGAAATAAATACATACATAAATATATATATATATATATATATATATATATATATATATATGCTAAATTCTTATGAATTTACAATATATATTTATATATTCTCTAGTGTATATAATTTTTTTTTTTGAAACAATTACATATAAAGAGAGACTAGACTTGAATACTAAATTTCATTTATGTAAATATGAAAGATATGCCACTAAACCAATTGCATCTCATTCGGTGTCCTTAATTGTGCAGTGAAATCATAACTAATGGAACATCATCCTCCATCGATCAATTAGTTTCTAATACTTTCTATTCTTTTAACCACTTTTACTTTAGATCTCTGAAGGCTCATTTACTGGAAGAGACTTTACTGTAATTAGTTTTTGTTGGCCCTGACATTATACACATTGACCAAACTTATAAATTTAATTGCCCATTGATTTTTAATTAACATATGAGACTGACAATTGTCATGAAATTTCAACAAATCTTGATGTTTTTAGATTTTGGATAATAAGAATTATGAAATATATTTGTGATAAAAAAAAAATATATTTTCTAATTTTCCTATGTTTCAATCCTTTATTAATGCTCTATATACAAAAAAATCGGAAAAAAAAAAGTTTTGGCCCTCAAAACTATTTTAAATTATTTTTTATAAATTTATTTTATTTTTTTTATCATTAAAAAAATCATATTAAAATTGATTGATTTTTATTAAACAACAATGTAAGGTGTCCCTCGCTAGATCATCGATATATATATATATATATATATATATATATATATATATATAATTTTTCTTCTTTTGGTTTTATTTATACCAACATCAATTACATAAACACAATCACAATCACAATGGTTATTTATGTAACTGACTCCGGGTTGCTGACTCCGAGTTGCGCAAATAGATTACTTAAGAGAATTTGGATAGAGTTAGGTTACTATCTAAACAAATTTAATTCGACGTTTATAATTTAAATAATTCTAGATATTACATAATTGAATTCAAATAAAATGTTAAGTGAATCATAATCATAGAATAAATTATAGAGCAATATAATTATTGATTTAATAATTACAATTTACCAATCATTTTATTTATGTTAAATTCTTTAAATAAATAGTATATAGATAGTATAAATAATGTGAATCGTGTAAAATTTTACAATATTAAATGTTTATGTTTAGATCTTATTGTTCGTTGATAATAATTTTACAAAAAAAAATTTACCCTTTTACTATTGGGTAATAAATAATTCATAAGTGAACCTTGATCTAGTTATAAACTTATAATCAAGTAAAGGATTAAATCAGCTTCAAATTAAATGCTGGAGTGAAGTTAGATTTTGATTGAGGGATCAAATTGCAAACAAATGGATAGTTTCTGTCATTTCGCAATCTTTGAAGACTTCATGAGGCGAGACTTTATTAGTCGGCGCCCCCCAATTCATGTGCCACGAGGGAGAGGGACCCAGTGATACGTTGATGCATTACAGCTCACAGATTCAAGCCGCTATGATCTTCAGATTTCCAGATCCTGTGGTCATTATGTCTTGTCCGGTTCCAGGAATACGTCTGTTCGTCATAATTAATATTCATATAATAAAATCTGGTTGGTCTATTTTGTCAAAATTGTCAACACTGTTGTATTTTAGAAGATAGACGTACGGGACAAATCTATTTTACATATACCGTATAATATAGGGATTTCGATTTCATATTGCATATTTCTATCTCTTGTATTTGATTTTAATTTATTATTTTATTTGATTTGCTGTTTATTTCAGTATCTGCTTATTATTACTAACAAACGTGATGTCGAAATCGTATGAAGAAGGACGTCAAGTCAAGGTCGTGAAGCTCATAGACGGCTGAGCTGGAAATGACACGTGTCCAGATCTTGGTGGTGGAGGTCGAGAAGGTTCGGGGACGGAGCCAGAAAACAATTGGCAAATGAGCCGTCTGATGTGTAGAGATGTAGGGGACCAAAATTGGAGGCATTAGTTCTGCCAAACTACATGAAGGAAAAGGAAACTTTCTTCTGTCTTATATATTATGTTATGTGGATCATTTTCAAATTAATTACGTGCACATAAAATCTAATATGTCAACAAAAAAAAAAAAAAATCTAATATGTTATTCACGTCTCTATTAACATTTTGATACATTTTCCAGATTAAAAAGTTAGTTCTGGAATTCAAATGTCAGACATTTATGAAAGTTCACAAAATCGATAAAATATAAACGATTTCTGCTTTAAGTCCATAATATATTCTAGAAATTATTTCGACGGGCCCTATAATAATTACCTAGTTTTACCTTGTGAATGCAGCCATTTATCCGAATCAGGTCCTTTAAGATTTTGTCTTTGATAGTATTTTCAATTCCTAATAACTTTTGATAGGAATTTTCGATGTTAATGAAGTTTGTTTTGTTAAATGTGTTTAAGAAACATTTGTTAGAATTAATCAATAACTCAAATTTGCTTTTTTTGGGTAAATTTCAAGATCTCATTTTTTCAGTCAACTTCAAAGTCTCGATCCGTTCCCAAATAGATTTAGTTTACTAGTTAAGTTTGGATCTGACTGCTTTATTGTTATACTTATTTTTATCAATCAATAAAATCATTCATTTGGAACACGCTTGTTGTGAATTCAACTGTTTATCTAGTTTTCACTTTATCAAATTCACAAAATTCTTGTTAACTTTTATTGAACTACATTAAACTCTAAGTCCCAAATAGTAAGAGAAAGACTTGACCATCAAAAATTATATTGTTTGTCTAGTTCTTGGTCCTCTCCTTTTCCTAGTTGGCTTGCCATGCTAGTTGAGAAAGATTGTTGTTTTGCTTCCACTTCTTGAGGTTTTTTTAATGAAGTCCATTTAAAAAAAAAAAAAAAATAGTAAGAGAAAGACTTGACCATAAAAAATTATTTGTAGTTTATTGTACATGGTCCTTAAAATAGGCTAGGGAATTATTTTAAGGATAAAATACTCTTAACAACCACTCATTAACGGCATAAAGACATTGAGATTTCACTAATAACTTAATACACATTAACACTTCTTGACGATAAAAAATGGATTAAATGGTTAACAAGGGTCAACCGAGCCACGTAAGGTGATTTCGTGGTTCGTTGAGTTGGATGTATGAGACTAGTGATACTGTTCCTGCAGAGAAAGTTCTCGCAGGGACATAAGGCTTCTCAGAGAATGCTTTAAGGGTCTGCTACCTGTCAAAACAAAGAAAGATCAGTGAGGGTTGCCGGACTTTAGCCGGCGATCCACCTCCGACGATCAAGTCAATCTTTTTGTCTCCGAGAAGAAAAGAGTATATTCAATGCTCGTTAGGGTTGGTGAGAGTATTCAATAGTTTACCCTTCGTTCTTTCTTCACCACGATACTTATACCCGCCTTGTTCCCGACTTCTTTGGAAAGTCTAGGCCCCCCCGAAGAGACGTTAGAGGGTTGTTTTCTTAAACACGTCAATCCCTGACTTCTTGGGGACCTCGCCTGAGATGAGACAGGACATAGCAGGTGTACAGTAACCCGTATCGTTATGTGTTTAATTCGTCTGATATCTAGGTTGATAGGTTTCAGGTTTATACTAAATCAGTCGTAGGTGTCAGACTGTTAGACTGTGTGGCGAGGGTGTGTTGGCATGAAGGAGTTCTCGCCGAATCATGAGTCTTATCGGCCGAAGGAGAGGAAATGATTTATTATCGAAATGTTGTCGTTTTAACCTATAATCTTACGTGGCAGGATTTGGTGACTTTTTACCCATAACAATATCCCCTAAATCTCTGATAAAGGTAGTGTTTTTGAAAAAGATTTATTTTCCACAGGATGGGATTTTTGCTGACGTGGCTTCGTTCTGCAGGCTCTCCCGAGAAAAGAAACGTGGCTTCAATTCTCTCGCCCATATCGATGTCTTTCAAAATTCCAATCGTTTTTTAAAAGATAAGAGGCGGCGGTCTTTTCGTTTTCGGGATGCGTGGTGCCTCATTGCCTTACCATATAATAAATGTTCCTCATATGAGGCGCAAATCATTTCTTCTCGTTTTCCCGAAGCGTCCCTAGGACCATTTGATTCCCTTAGTGATCGATGGTTGGGGGCTTCTTCTTAGCTAGGAACTATATATGCCCTTCCTTTGGCCCTTTGTGGTTTGCTTCCACTTTCCTTCTTTTGCTTTAAAAGGAAAATTTAAGCTTTGCCCGAGCAAGTTGCTACTTCTTAAAACTTATTACCGCGAATCTGATTTCTCAGGCGCTTTGCTTCGCTCAACTTTTCGGGTAAGCTTCCCTCTTTTCTCTCACATTTTTCCCATTTTTACTTATGGATTCGTTGTTGAAAGTTAAGCAAATATTCTAGGAAATTGAAAAATATGGTTTCCTCCATTACGCTGCTCGTCGACATCCCATTCCTTTAAGTATTGACTCTTCGCATATGCAGGTTCCTATTACTTCTTTTGTTGTTCCACTAATCAGCCCGCCCTCTTCATCGACAGATAGTTCAGTTGATGTCTCTTTTGGGAATCCCCTAGCGAGAGCATCCACTTTATCAGCGGTCATGGCGAAACGTTCCCTTTACAGCAATAAAAAAATAGAGACCTCTGACGACAACGTCTAAGAATCCAGGCTTTTTAATTTCTCAGTTCAGAACCGAGCTTCCTGGATGCTGAGCCAAATGTCGTCACTGTGAGATATCTGCAACTCTACAGGGAATACTATGAGATTTTCGAGACGGTGGAACTCGCTTTACTCGAAGAGAGGGCTGCGTGGAATCCTCCCAAGGGGTTTGTCTCCGTCTACGGTTATATGCTAAATTGTGGGGTTACGCTTCCCCTTCAGCCTTTTATTGTACGCTTCCTTAATGATATCAGTCTCGCTCCGGAGTAGTTGGCTCTGAATGGGTATTAAACCTTATTGGCTTTGTGTGCTTTATGGCATCATCTTGGGCTTTCGGACCCTACGTCTAGTGAGATCCGTCATTGTTATCGGCTTTGATTTTCACCGCAAGGGGGAGGGTTATATTACCTCGTTTCTTTTAACTCGAGTCAATGGCTCCCCACCGGCGAGGATGGCAGGAGATACTTGGGCAAGCTCGACGTTTCAAGCAAGGGGAAGGGAGGAGTTATCTGGGCAATGCCCTCCTTCAATAAATTCTGGAAAGAGGCCTAGCTCTTTGTTGGAGGAGATTGGGAAAACATACGTTTCCCACGAAACATACGTCGTTTGCATATATCGGAGAAACATACGTTTCCCGCTTATTCACCAAGCCAGGTAGATCTCGGAGTAGCCCTATCTCCAGGCTTCAGCATTTTCTTATTCTTTCCGAATTGAATTTATCATCGCGCCATCTATTCTTCTCTTTTGCAGATGTTTGGAGCGAAAGTCCTAGGTTGCCTGATTATGAGGCTGGTCGCGTTCTGCGGGCGATTACTGCTAGCGTGGAGGAAAGGTGGATAAATGCTATTTGCTGCGACAAGGCATTAGTGGGGCATGCCTTCAATCCTTTTCGTAGTGCTACTAAGAACTACCCCCTAAACCGTTCTCGAGGTAAAGTTTCTCTAGGATTTACCCCTTTGACTATTCTTGAAATTATTATTCTGTTGACATGTTTATTTTCCCTTTTTAGTTCAAGATAAGGATCCTGTTTCTAGCCAAAAGGTGAGGGATCTAAAAAAATCTCCAAGACGTTTCTCGCAGAGAAGGGAAAGTGCAAGAGAAAGAAAAATATTCTCCTGCGAAGAAAAATGCTGATGAGGGGGTGAGAGTGTCTGTTCCTGTGAAGCGTCGATTAGATGACTCTGCGTCCTTTCCTACTGCACCTGGTGAAGTTCCCAATTATGCTTCTAAGGTTCCTCTGAAGAGGGCTAGGAAGGATGGGCCTCCTATAGTCCATGTGAAGCATGTAGCTGCTGGGCGCACTTCTCATCGGACGAGGGGGATGACTCGTACACTGGAGGCTCCTGTTCCTGCTCCTCTCATTAACTTCATACATTCTCTTCTACCTGAGGGTGCTTCGGCGACTACTTTAGAATTAGAAGCCCCTCTTATATCTGATTTGGAAAAGGAAGATTCGGAGGGGAAGCCTCTAATATATCGTTCTTCCATGAAGGGTAAGGGTCCGGTTGGTCAGGAAGAAAAGAGCCTGATTCAGGTGGTTAAAGAGGTCGCTGGGGTCCCCGCTAAATCAGTAGGCTGGGGAGACGTTGGAGTTCTAACTTCTCCAGTGAATAAAGCGGGTGTTAGAGCTCTCTTCGAGCCCGCCAAAAGAAAGATACGGAAACTTCATCCTCTCATCCTGAGGTTGACAAGTGTTCAGGGGGGGACATACCCCCATTGTTGCAGCCTTCCCTGGAGGCCATCCTCATTTGAGTGCTGAAAAAGGAGGTTCGCTTCGAGATGCGGAACGAGGCGAACCGATTTTTGGGGAATACTGTTGAAAGACAGTTTCAATCTTTTTTCAGCTTCGGTAATTCCTGCTTCTTCCTTTTTATTTATTAGTTGCTTATTGTTGGCATTAAACTCTTGACTTCTCGTGGCGCAGTTTTTAATGAAATTCGACGCCATGGCTCGGGAAAGGAGGTTCTGCAGTTTCGCCTCGCGGATCTTGATATTAGGGGGGTGACTACTGAAGTAGCTGAGGAGCGCGAAATCCTTAAGCAGAGGGTGGAGGATCTTGAAGAGATAGTGAGGACCCTTTCTGCTAAGAAGGTGATTTTTCGCGAGAGGGCAAATATTTTCGAAGACAGGGTAAGAGCCCTTGAAGCTGAAAAGGTGGCCCTTTCCTCCGAGAAGGATGAAGCCATTGCCCATGCCAATAGCCTTCTCGATGCTACTGTTTCTGCACGGGTGGAGGTCGAGGAGAAACTTGCTCGTGCCGAGAAAAAAAGTTACAGAATTGGACGCCACAGTTGATACTTTCCAGTCTTCTTTGGGAGGTGTTAAAACTGAACTAGAAATCAGGGTTATGGACCGTTACAAGACGTCTCCTGCCTTTGATGCCTTTATGTACAGGGAATTTAGGAGCGGCATCACTGAATGTCGGAGGATTGTGGAGGATCATATTAGTCCTGAAGTGTGCAAGACCCTTGACTTGGCTATCGCTCAAAATAGGAAGAAGTCCCTGTCGAATCTTAAAGAAGACAGGAACGTATGGCGGGCCCATTATCGTCATCGAGGTCTGCCCATTCTTGACATGCATTTAGAGATTCCTGATCAATCCGGGCGTCCTAAGTCTTATGGAGCTTAGAATGCAGGGACTAATATTCTCGGTTCGAAGGTGGATAATAGACCCGACCCTGACTTTGACTACGTGCTTTCTGAAGATGAGGAGGACATAGCTTTTAGTGATAGAGAGCCTTCAACTTCTATTTAGACTGACTTTGATGATTACCGAAATTTAGCTGACTTGGTCAAGAAGGGGAAGGGTACTGACGGTATTGGTCCTTCGAGGCTTTAGTCACGTACAGTCTCTGCATTTTTCCTATTTTTTGAATTTTTTATATAATTATATTGCTTGCTCTTTTGGCGATTGAATAAAAGCCTCAATTTTTGTCTCTGTTTTTATAGTTTTAGATAATAACAATTTGTGATACTGAGTCGGCTTTTTGTAATATTGGCTTTCTCTTCCGTACCCCCAAATCATGAATGTTGTCCTATGTAGGCGGCTTCATAATTCTCTCAACATGTTTCAGTCGTGTTCAGAAGGTCATTTGTTAGATCTGTCATAACACTTTCGCTATTCTTTTAAATTTGCTATTAATTCCGGCGTTCTCGCTGTGACCAAGTCTTTGCGAGAGAGCTTTTTAACTAACTCTTTTCGGACTTGATTTTAAAATTAGGCGTTCTCGCCACGACCAAGTCTTTGAGAGAGTTTTTTAACTAACTTTTCTCGGACTTGATTTTAGAATTAGGCGTTCTTGCCGTGACTGAGTCTTTGCGAGAGAGTTTTTTAACTAACTTTTCTCGAACTTGATTTTAGAATTAGGCGTTCTCGCTGCAACCGAGTCTTTGCGAGAGAGTTTTTTAACTAACTTTTCTCGGACTTGATTTTAGAATTAGGCGTTCTCGCTGCAACCGAGTCTTTGCGAGAGAGTTTTTTAACTAACTTTTCTCGGACTTGATTTTAAAATTAGGCGTTCTCGCCGCGACCAAGTCTTTGCGAGAGAGTTTTTTAACTAACTTTTCTCGGACTTGATTTCAGAATTAGGCGTTCTCGCCGCGACCAAGTCTTTACGAGAAAGTTTTTTAACTAACTTTTCTCATACTTAATTTTAGAATTAGGAGGAAGAATTACCCAATATTTATTTTCTCATATTCTGGCGACAATATCGCATTACACAAATTTGTTTCCTCTTATGGGAAATACATTTTGAGATATTGTGCGTTCCAGGGATGGTTAATGACTTCTCCCTCTGGTCGTGCGATCTTGTAGCACACATGGCCTGTCTATCCAATGATCCTGTACAGGCCTTCCCATTTATCCGCTAGGGAACCTATGGATTTGTCCTTAGTATTAAGGGATACCCTCCTGAGTACTAAGTCATTAAGTTGGAATCTTCTTTCCCTCACTTTAGAATTATAATACCGGGCGACCCTCTGTTGGTACATTGCATTTCTTATCTGGGCTCTATCCTGTAGACTTTCTAGTTCGTTGCGATTAGTTTTTAAAGCGGAAATGTTGTGGACCGGGTCGTACATGGCTACGCTTAGGGATTGGATCCGCATTTCAATGAGAATTACCGCCTCTACTCCGAATGCCATAGCGAAAGGTGTCTTATTCGTGGATGTTCTCGCGGTGGTCCGGTATGCCCAGAGGACTTCAGGGAGCTTCTCGGCTCATTTACCTTTCTTATAGTCTAACTTAGCTTTTATCGTGTGCTTGATTATCTTGTTTACAGTCTCTACTTGTCCGTTTGTTTGCGGATGGGCCACTGAGGCATAGTAGTTTCTAATCCCCCACCTTTGGCAAAAGTCTAGGAAATTGAGGTTGTCAAACTGCGTGCCATTGTCAGAGGTGATTGTATCTGGGACCCCGAATCTATAGATGATAGATTTCTTTACAAAATCAGTGGTATTTTGCTCGGTGATTCATACTAAAGGTTCCGCTTCCGCCCATTTGGTGAAGTAATCGATGGCCACGATAGCGTATTTGGCCTGTCCTGTTGCCGCAGGCATGGGACCGATGAGGTCTATCCCCCATTGTGCGAACGGCCATGGAGATGTGAGACATATTAACTTCTCAGGGGGGCTGTCTGATGTTATTGGCGATTCTTTGACATTTGTCGCAGTTAGAAGCTACTTCTTTGGCATCCTGAAACATAGTCGGCCAGTAAAAACCTCGTCGCAGGGCTTTATGTGCCAGGCTGTTACCCCCAGAGTGGTTTCTACAAACCCCTCCATGGATGGCTTTTAGAATCCTTGCAAATTCCTGGGGGTTAATGCACATTTCCAGAGCTGTAGAGAAACCTCTCGAGTACATCTCGCCGTCTATCATTGTATATCGCGTGGATCGATATCATTGTCTTCAAAGAGGATTCCCTACTCTAGGTATGCTCGGATAGGCATGATCCATGTTGCCTCCGCGAGATCCATTTCTGCCACCGTAGGATCTTCTTCTTCCTTTATACTCGGTGATGAGATATGTGCTACCGGTATTGTTTCAGATAGTAAAACGTTGGTGGCGAATGCTAGTTTGGACAAAGTGTCGGCTTTTAGGTTCTCTGCTCTCGGTATCTGTGTGATCCTGAATTTGGTGAATCTGCTGATGGCCCGTTGAGTTTTTTCTAAGTAGGCGATCATCCCTTCTTCCTTCGCCTAATATTCATTGCATATCTGATTGACTATTAGATGTGAGTCACTATAGATGTCTATCTTGTCCGCGCTCAGGGCGGTTGCTACCTGGGGTCCTGCAAGAAGAGTGTCATATTCTGTGACATTATTAATAGCCTTGAAGTCGAACCTCAGCGCGCACTTCACCTCGTCTTGCTTGGGGGTTGTAAGTACCACCCCCGCTCTGCTTCCGTGTGAGTTCGAGGATCCGTCTACATGCAGTTTCCAAGGGTAGGTGTTGTCCTTTTCCTCATCTTTGGTGAGGAGGTGGGTGTCAATTTGTGATTCGGTGAACGCGGCGATGAAATCCTCGACGGCTTGTCCTTTGATCACAATCCGTGGCTTAAATTTCAAATCGAATTCGCTGCGTTCGATTGCCCACTTGGTCAATCTACCCGATACTTCCGGCTTTTGCATTATTTGTTTCAGGGGGTAATTTGTAAGCACTTCAATACTATGAGCCTTGAAATATGGTCGTAATTTGCGTGCAGCCACGATTAGGGCCAAGGCCATTTTTTCTGCATCCGAGTACCATGTCTCTACGGCAATCAAGGCCTTACTAACATAATACACGGATTTTTGTACTCCGTTTTCTTCTCAGATGAGGACAGAGCTTGTCGTCGCGGTGGTTATTGAGAGGTATAAATATGATGTCTCATTGGTCAGTGGTTTCGAGAGCACCAGTGCCGATCCCAAATAAGTCTTTAGTTGATGGAAGGCGTGGTCGCATTCTTCGGTCCACTCTACTCCTTTTCCTTTCTTAATTGCTTTGAAGAATGGAAGGCATTTATTGGTGGATCTCGCGATGAACCTGTTCAGAGCTACCAGGCATCCCGTGAGGCGTTGGAACTCCTTGAGTGTTCTAGGCGGCTTCATCTTGATGAGGGTGTCTATCTTTTCGGGATTAGCATCGATGCCTCTTTGATGGACGAGAAAACTCAGAAATTTGCCTGAAGCTACTCCAAAAACACATTTTTCACGGTTCAACTTCATTTTGTATTGTCGGAGGATTTCGAACGTCTCTCGCAGGTTGTGGGAGTGTTCTTCGGCTGTAAGGCTTTTTGTGAGCATATCGTCGACGTAGACCTCCATTGTACACCCTATCTGTCCGGCGAACATTTGGTTTACTAATCTCTGGTAAGTGGCTCTTGCATTCTTCGAACCGAAAGGCATTACTGTATAACAGTAGAGTCCCTGGTCGGTGGTGAAAGCCATTTTTTCTTCGTCGGGGACGTGCATCTTGATTTGGTTATAGCCTGAGTAAGCGTCCATGAAACTGAGGAGTTCGTGGACCGCCGTGGCATCCACTGGCTTATTGATCTTTGGGAGTGGGAATCCGTCCTTTGGGCAGACCTTGTTTAGGTCCGTGAAATCTAAGCACATCCTTCATTTCCTGTTTTTCTTCTTAACTAGCACGACATTAGCGATCCAAGAGGAAAAATGTGATTCTCTGATGGACCCTGCTACGAGAAGTTTGTCGACCTTTTCCTTTATGGCAGTATTCCTTTCAGGGTTGAAATGACGTCTCTTCTGGATCATTGGCTTGGCATCGCGATGTACTGCTAGCCCATGGGAAATAGTGGACGGATTGATTCCCTGCATATCGGCGTGACTCCAGGTGAAAACTGATCGATCAATATTTGTTACATATTTACGACCCTTAGACCTTATCTTTTGATTGTATTTTGAGTGAATTGGCGCTTTTGATGTATTTGTTGAGCATGTGCAGGCCATTGGGAAATATTAGGGATGACATAACAAAGTTGGAAGAATTGAAGAATTCTCACTACAAACTGGTCGTGTTTCGGAGGTTGGCATATATTCTATAGGATGAACTGGGTTTCTAACTTTATATGTATGGAAAGATATAGGTGTATACTTTCCATACATTTTACGGTTCGTGATTTAGAGTTTTCTAGAAGAAGTTATGCTCGTTTTCGTAACTGTGCGCAATGCTGAAATTTGGAGCAGGGAGTATCGCGACCAAACGTCGCGACCGTTGGTCGCGATACGCCGGTCGCGATGATACATCAATTTTCTGGCAGTGTGTACCGCGACCGTTGGTCGCGACCCACGGTCGCGATGGCAGCGCGAAATCCCTAATTTCCAACGCCTATAAGAAGAAAAATGCAAGAGAAGGAGAAGAGCTCGCCGAGGACAGAAAGGAGCAGCTCTTGGCTGCCTCCAATGGTGGATTTCCACCATTCTTTCACCTCCTCATCACCACACATCATCTCCAAACATCATCAGAGGCTAAATACTCAGATTTAATCGATTGTTCATCAAAGAAGACGAAGATCGAAAGCGGAGAAGTTCCAGCCGGACCAAAGCGGGATTTCGACTCTTGAGAGCTTCGATGGGTTGTATTTCATATCATTATTCTTCCTTTGATTGTTCATTAATGATTATGAGTAGTTAGAACTCTTGTTAGGTAGTTTTCGGAACTATGAACGAATTCGGATTTATTGACTATGAATATATTTTGTATATTATTTCATGATATTGTTTTTGAGATTATTTGAACATTATCTTATTGCGTTTGATTTATGGTGTTTTGCGATTGCGAAAGTAGATTGCATGCCCCGTGATGAGAACCGATTTGATATTTACTGTAAGAGATTATATTGATTTTGAGCGTATTATATTATTACTTTGTGTTCGATTATGGTGTTTTGCGATTGTGCAAGTATATTGCATGCCCTGTGATTAGAACCAATTTAATATTTATTGTAATATTATATGAGAAATTATTGAAATTGCAATCGAGCTTAATTGACTCTAAAATCAATATTAGGTTAGTTTCGATAAGAAATTACTTAATTAACCTAGGCATTAGATTAACTATGGTTTTCGATTAATTGCACTCTACGACCAATAGGTGTGGTTGACCGAATTCACATACCACACCATTGCGGGAGCAATACAATGTGGTGTGGCCTTGGTTAAATTATTCTTATCATGTTAATAACGTGCTTCATAATAGTCAATATATTTCCTTATTCGGAATTGGAACCGTGAGACCACCTAGCATTATCTTCCATTTAATCCGTCTCGCTTTATTTATCGTTTTAGTTAGTTAATTTAATTTATAAAACAAAAACTCAAAACAACTTGATTTATTTTACCGCACTACCTATAATCTCTAGTTTTAGAATTAGCACCATCACTTCCTTGTGGATTCGACTCCGTACTCACGGAAATATTATTACTTCGACACATCCTGCACTTGGGATTTATTTCCCACGCATTTGAGCGTGTCAAAAATGTCCTTGAATTTTCGGAATAGCTCTGTGAGGTCTTTCTTCACTTTTGGGTTCAATTGTGTCCTTTTTTTTACTACTTTTTTAGGGAATTCCCGTCGGGGATTACATCTTCGGTCGACTCGACCTCTCCGTCGCTTTCTCGAGCTGTGGGTTCTCGTGGGTCCAGGGCGAACTCCTTGGGTACTTCTGCGTGCTCTTCTTCTTCGGCTAGTTTTGATTATCATGTCTTCCTGTCTCCCTCTTGGTCTTCTTTCCTGCTCTTCGAAGGTGCAACAGAATTGAGGGGAGTTTGCCTTGCTAGAGATAAAAGGTTATTCGAAGGCGTTGTTTGCTGCGGGCTGTATTCCTTTCCTGGATTGGTTGAATCCATGTTAAGGTTTCCCCATAGAAATGTAATACAGCCCTCTTTCTAGCTCCAAATTATTGAGGGTGAAAAATGGATTCAATGGTCAACAAGGGTCAACCAAGCCACGTAAGGTGATTTCGTGGTTCGTTGAGCTAGATGTATAAGACTAGTGATACTGTTCCTGTAGAGAAAGTTCTCGCAGGGACAGAAGGCTTTTCGGAGAATGCTTTAAGGGTCTACTACCTGTCAAAACAAAAAAAGATCGGTGAGGGTTGCCGGACTTTAGCCGGCGATCCACCTCTGATGATTAAGTCAGTCTTTTTGTCTTTGAGGAGAAGAGAGGAGATTCAATGCTCTTTAGGGTTGGTGAGAGTATTCAATAGCTTACCCTTCCTTCTTTCTTCACCACGATACTTATACCCGCCTTGTTCTCGATTTCTTTGGAAAGTCTAGGCCCCCTCGAAGAGACGTTAGAGGGTTGTTTTCTTAAACATATCAATCCCTGACTTCTTAGGGACCTCGCCTGAGATGGGACAGGACGTTGCATGTATACAGTAACCCGCATTGTTATGTGTTTAATTCGTCTGATATCTAAGTTGATAGGTTTCAGGTTTCTACTGAATCAGTCGTAGGTGTCAGACTGTTAGACTGTGCGGCGAGGGTGTGTTGGCATGAAAGAGTTCTTGCCGAATCATGGGTCTTCTCGGCCGAAGGATAGGAAATGGTTTATTATCGAAATGTTGTCGTTTTAACCTATAATCATACGTGGTAGGATTTGGTGAGTTTTTACCCATAACAACACTCATTGTCCTGCATATCCACTCACAGTTTAAGTGGTTAGTGCACATTTTTTCCACCTTAATGGTTAGGATTCGAGTCTCATCATATACATTTACCAGCATGTGTGGGTAGTTTTTTCTCCTTATTGTAGAAGTAAATGTTTCTGTTCTAGGAGTAGATATCTAAACCACGTGTTTAGTGATTGATCACAGCAAATCTCGACAGTTATTAATCATGTAATTATACCTTTTTTAAAAAAAAAAACACCCATTGTCCTTGGTCAAACATTATGAGTCAAAGGGTATATATTGTGGAGGAGAAGGCTCATGCGAGCCGCCAATAGTTGGAGGGGAGACTCTCCTTTGTTGGTGATGATGGCTCGCGTGAGCCTCCACCTATAGCATATGAATGTGGAGACTCGCGCGAGTGTTCACTATGTTAAGCTTCCCCCTCTACTAGGCTACTAGATGCTAGTGTGGAGATGTCCTATAATTTTTCTTTTTTCTTCTTTTATTTTTTATTTTTAACATTAAAATTATATTATTTTTTATTACTAAATATTAAAAAGAAACAGACAATTTTATCAATTCTATTGTCAACTCAGTCAACAGAGATTTCAGTGTGTATTATTATATTAGTGATATCTCACTGTAGCATTTAGAGTCCTATGAAAGATCATATATCATATTCGTAATAAAAGAAAAATAAATATTATTGTTAGACTAAATGACAGCTATTTATCTCATAATATCAAACTACTCGAGAACTTTAACAGGATACAGTAAGGCAAAAATACATTGTTATCTCCTCCTTCACATGTTTGGGTTTTTGTCAATTTGTCAACTCAAGTAATCAAATCTTCTATGAAAATCTCTGTTACCTTGCTATGATCTCGAAGCATTGTATGTCCCCGTAAAATTAATAGTATAATGATTATCATTCTCTGTCTCTGGTGCGATCTTTCTTGTACATGCATGAAATCACAAGTTGGTCGTCTGTCACCTTTGAAAATATCACTGTCTGCCATATCCACTGCCATTGGATTCCTATACAACGGGTTGCTCATCATCCTGGATAGGCTAGGCTCTAGGCTAGCTAGCTCCTCCATTACAATTTGTTCCATTGCATGGCGTATCGACCTTTTTTTCTAATTCAAATCATATTGTCGATAATGTTTTTTGATTTAATTAGAACAAAATCAATTCATGAATTTTAATTTCGTAAAATGAAAGGTTAATTCTTCACAAATATCAAGAGAATATTAAAGAAACTTATGACAAATATATGGTGTACTAGGCAAGGTTTTTGATGAATTATATTAGATTCAATTGAAATCATCAAGACCAATTATTAAAATGAACTCTTTTAATTAAATTCCGGTGTTTACAAAATTTGAGAATTAAATTTTTTAGACTTTACACATAAATTATGAACAAACTTAATAATTTCACATGTTACAGTTTTTTTTTTTTTCAATCAATCTGTTTCCATTTTTAATTTCACAAAGTTAGCAAACATTGTAATAGAATCTTTGTAAATTGCTCTTACTTTCATTTTTAACTTTATTTTCAATTAACAAATATGTGCTAAAGTTCTTAACTAAGTAATTAAACTAAAATCTTCCTACCGTTCACACACACACACACATATATATATATATATGGTTGTCGTACCATTATATCCAAATTATTTATTACATATAATTAGAATATCAATAATATAATTTTCCATTTATCCAAGAATTTAGATTTAAAATTAATTAGTGACTAATTCATATTATTCACCACATCATCTTATAATTTTTATATTATTTGGGTTATATAACATTACTGCTACGGTAAAATGATAAATTAAACTAACTACACTTTTTTTTTTATAAAAAAAATATATATATAAATTTAGAATTTGGAGATGGTGATATGACTTGAATCTACAACCTTAATATGTGGGTGTGAGGAGTTTATCATTGAATCACGCCAACGTTTGTCAACGTAAATTTTATTTTTAGATGTAAGTTTTTGAGATTAAGGAAGATTTAACTTTTAAATTAGATTATAAATATTATTTACATGGTACGTTAAGTATCTATATATATATATATATATATATATATATATATATATATATATATATATATAAATCAATCAATCCATGATCTCACAGATTATGCATAAGATATTTGGAATCAAAATGGGCCAACCAAAAATCATCCACAAAAGCATGCATGCTTCTCCTTTAATTTCCTTCCATGATAACAATCTCTCATTAGATTGACTAGCCGAGCAAGCCTCAGAAGAAACAGGTAACATTGAATCTCTCATTAGATTTCCAACAGAGATGGCCAAGAAGAAATGCCACTGCTGTACGCCTCTGTGGTGCCATCCCTCTCGTGCACACTACTATTACTATTTCAACATCGATCATTCTTCAAGATGGGCTTCACTCCACTCCACTCCACTTTTCCCTTTCAGGAATCTACACCAATCATTTACACTACTTTTCTTTCTCTTTTTAACCTAAAAAAGATTCCAAAAAGTCTTCCATAAAACAAATGTACCAAGACAGTTATGCAATATTCAATGAACTGAAAGTCTATTCTATTAACGAGCGTTTTTATTTTCGATATCACCATCGTTAATTAGATATATGCTAACTATTGTCGAGTTCTGAATTCATAAATTGAACTAACGTACCACTTAAACATGATGACGTAATATGTTTGTTCTTGAAAACCCTCTCTAATGCTATTATCCACACACGCTGCACATATATCCACAATTTGTGAATAAAATAACCAAAAAGGAAAAAGAAAATGGAGGGCTGACAAATTTTCTGTCAAAACATGAGAAACCACAAAAATACATGACTTGAGCAGATATGTATGCATTCTTATCCATCAGCAGCAAATTTTTGCTGCAAATACAACATTTTATGACCCTGAGAGATCATTTAATTATATATAAATATACAGTCACAATCAAGAAGCACTAGTACATCTAAAAGTGTTGAATTTTTCTCAGTAGATATAATTTCAGCCGAAATTGTAATTTCTGTTCAAATTAACAGAACCACAAGAAAATTTGACATATGCAGATATATTATTTGTACACTTATCTATCAGCAAAATATTTGCCTTTTTTAGAATATGTTCAAATATACTCTGTGAATAGATAGAACACAGTTCCATTAATCAAGAAGAACAGCTCTTGCACGCCTCTACACATCTTCTGCTTCTGCTTCCAAGAACCACTTTTTAATTACTTTCTACTAATTCTCTGTGTAAAGATAGTAACACACGGTCTCATATTACTGGTTATGAGGGAGAAAAAGAAAAAAAAAAGGTGGCTTTCTGATAATCACAACCCCATAAGCATTTTTGTCACAAAACTTTCTACAAGGAATTATTCCATTTCCTGTTATGTATTGTAGATTCTCTAAAAAAAAAAATAGTTATCGCTTTCAATCTTTATCTAGATGACAAATATTATCCAACTAGCTTTATGACCAGCTTGTTTAGTCTAAACAAGTGGAAAATATTGGATGGTAACACCTGTATTAATGAAGTATGCTATTATTTTCTCTCATTTTTTCTCCTTTGTATATAGGATTCTTGTCTCCCCAATCTCTATATATAATATTTTAGTAGCAAGTTTCCTAAAGTGAGACGGAGACCCATTTGGGATTTTTGTTTCACATGCAATTAGTGATGGGTTTAATTTTGTTTTCAATGATTAGGTTAAAAAGGGTTTTGTATGCAATTGCCATGTGTAGCAGAATCTAGTAATATAATCACTTAATCATAATATAATCTGTCATTTCAACATGAATTAATTTTAATTTAATGTTTGTTTCGAAATTTTGTTAAGATATATAAAACAATCATGCTAAAATTGCTGAAATTGGTGTTAAGATAAACAAGTATTTGTTAAGATAAGTCAACTAATACTTGCTTTTATCTAAAATCATGCTAAAATTGGTGCGTAAATAATACGTAATCATTACATAATTTACTATTGGTATAATAAATTAACCGATTCTCAAATTAAAAATTTATAAAAATTGAAAGAGTATTAGTATTATTCTTAATTTCTCTCTATATATATTAATATAATTAATGAACTCTTTTTTTAAATGGTACAAATGAAATATCATCTTCGAAAAATAGTATTGGTCTATTAATTTAAAGAGAAATAAAACCTATTTGGTATCCTAGTCAAATTGTCTCTGCGAGACAATGAAAAAGCGCGCGAACTAATAGTCAATGAGGCCATCTCCAATAGTTCTCTATTTTTCCAAATTGGAAAATGAAACCTCTTCAACTATGCTTCATATTGGTGTTCCAAAAAAATATCAAATGGAGATTGGTAAATGGACCTCCCAATTTGAAGATATACTATTCCAATCTTTATTACTTTTTCAACATTATATATTCTACTATTACCCTTCCATCCATTTTTTAAACAAATTTCATTCCCCCCATATTTCTTTTAAATTTTTAACTAAACTCAATTAACTTATTACAACTTTTTTATTTATAAATGTAATTAGTATAAAAATTATATTATTAGAAATATTTTATTGGGATCTTTTAAGTGAGTATAATATTGACTATATTTTAATTATTTTTAAAATTTCCATTTATCACATTCATTTATTAATGGGCGAATTGCAATGGAGTACTCTGATGTTTGGTCTTATTGCAATGAAATTGTGAGTTTAGCTTTAATTACACATTAGTACCCTATCGTTAGTTGACTCAGTAAAAAATAACGGTTTGACCAAAAAATTTACGTGAAATGATAAAAATACTTCTCGTTAAAAAATAAAAAAAAAGGTATTAATATTTAAAATTAAAAAACTATAAACATAACTTAAATGGATCCGTCCATTTAAAAATAAATTTTAATAATTAATATTATTTTTTATTTTTTAACCGGGGTATTTTTGCTATTTAGATTATATTTTTGGTCAAATTGTTACTTTTTACTGAGTCAACTAACAGTTGGGTACTGATGTGTAATTAAGACTAAACTCATAATTTCATTGTAATATAACCAAACGTTAGGATACTCCATTGTAATTTACCCTTTATTAATCAATAACCTAATAATTATTTTATTTACAAATAAATTATTTTAAAGCTTCAATATATATATATATATATATATTATCATTTAATGTAATAATTAACTGAAAATAATTTAGTAAAATAAAAATAATTACATTAACATCTACAAATGAAGACAACCAGAATCTTTTTAAGTTCGATTGATTAAAGAATTTGAGACTAGTGTGTAATAAATAATGTAATTTGAAAATACATAAGTTGTTATCTGCATTCTAATATTGTATTACATTGGAAATAGTTTCACTATATCACATACATGCAGATCTATAAAATATTGTTACATGTAAAATATATAGGTGTAAATATATTATATGAGTAAATTATTATCTAAGTAAATTATTATCTAAAATAATTAAGAGAAAGTTAGAAAAAATAATTTACAAATTAAAAAATAATAATTTATTATTTGGATATTGTAAAATAGAGAATGGTTGGAGTTGTGAATTTATAGAGATGGAATATTCTTAGATATTCCATTTTGAAACTTCATTTTGATAAAAAAAAAAAATAGAGAACCATTGAAGATGGTCTGAGAGAGTAAAAATAGTCATATATTGAGAGTCCAGCTACTAAATTGGAAAAGAATAACAAGTTAGAAAACTAGCTAGCTAATATGGGGTTACCATTTTCTTCATTAATTGATTTCATATTACAAGCTCTCCTTTTATACTAAAACAAGAGAGATCATTTACATTAAATGTAAGCTCACATTTAGGCGGGAAATGTTGTTGCAGTTGTAACAACTTTCTGTTACAACTGTAACTGAGTTGATAGCCATCTTAAACTTGATTGGATGATCAAGAGGTTGAGCTGGCAGGTTGTTAAGGCCTGGAAATATGACGCTAAGCTGATTAAGGAGCTAAGAGCAATTGAGAGAGAGCAGTGGTAGCTTTACTAGATAGGACATATATACACCATTACAGGTGTTTGATATGTTCCCAAATAAAGCCCAGAATCCAACCATTGCAGATAGGTTGATAATGCTGCAATGTTAATGTTCATTTTGATTGATCGCTTAGCTTAACATTTCCCGTCAAACTAAACTTGGATTTGTCCAATATTAATTTGTGTTTAAGATAAGAAAACTGACTAATGGGCAGTGGTTTAGTTAATATATCAGCAGTGTGATGGGTAGTAGGCACATACTTCAAATCAAGCTCTTTGGCCTTAATTTTGTCTCATAGAAAATGTAGATCAATTTCAATGTGTTTTGTGTGTGAATGGAAGACATGATTGCGAGCCAAAGCAATTGTACCAATGTTGGCACACTAGTGAACAACAGGCTGGGACAGATTAACATGAAATCCATATAGCAAAGCCTTCAACCACACAATTTCATTTGTTGCTTATGCTAAAGATCTATATTCAGCTTCAGTACTAGATCTAACAATCACCTTATTTTTTTCTAGAGCTCCAAAAAATAAGATTTCCACCTAAAAACGTGCACCACCCTCTAGTAGACTTCATGTCATCAAAATTGCTTGCCTAATCTGTATCCGAAAATCCTTTAAGCTGTAAAGGCAGCCGATAGTAATGCTTGCATAATTGCAGACCATGATCTATAGTACCTTTGACATATCTCAATGCTCGTTTGTAGGCTATCCAGTAAGCAATGGTTGGAGAGGTAGGATATTGACTAAGCCTAAGAGATGTCTGGCCTTATCAATGTAAAGTACTATAGAGCACTTACTATGCTTCTATATAGAATGGGATCAACAAACACTTCTCCATCAGCTTGCTGCAGCTTAGTTCCAGGACATATGGGTGTTAGACATGCTTTAAATTGCAACATATTAGTCTTAGTCAACAAATCATGTGCATATTTAAATTGAGTAAGCAACAAACCATCTGAATTTCTAACAGCTTCAAACCCAAGAAAATAGCTAAGAGAGCCAAGGTCTTTGAGTGCAAAAGTGGCATGCAAGACAGCAACAAATTTCTGGATTAGAGCAACATTGTTACCTGTCACTCGGATGTCATCAACATAGACAATGAGGATGACAATGCTCGAGTGAACCTTAAAGATAAACAAGTAATTGTCTGATCTTGTATTCAAAAATCTCCATTGTTGCAAAATAGCTCTTAGCTTGTCAAACCATACTCTTGGAGCTTGTTTAAAGCCATAAAGAGACTCAACGAGCTTGCATACATGATCTTGTTTCCTTGAACCTCAAAACCTTGTGGTTGTTCTATAAAAACTGTCTCCTTAAGCTCATCATTCAAAAAGGCATTTTTGATGTTCAATTGGTTAAAATCCCACTGAGACATCATTGCCAAGGCTAGAATAACTCGAATGGTTACTGATTTAACCACATGGCTGAATATTTTCAAGTAGTCAATATCAGTCGTTTGGTGAAACCCTTTGGCCACAAGCCTTGCTTTATGTTTTTGGAGGTTGTCATCCTTGTTAAGTTTGGTTTTAAACACCCTTTTGTAGCCTACAATGTTCATGTCATCTCTTTTGGGAACTAGAACTCATGTATTATTTCTCATTAAAGCTTGATACTTATCTTCATACTAGCCTTTTAATAAGGAGTATTAAGTGCTTCAATTACTGATTTAGGTTCAGAGGAAGAAAGATGTGGTATAGTGTATAGTTTAGGCTTGATAATACCACTCTTGGCTCTAGTTTGCATAGGGAGCTAGTTATGAATAATAGGCCTGGACAGACTTAGAGATGAAGACGGTGAGGAGAATCAGAGCCAGATTGAACAACATATTGTAATCTAACTAGGTTTGGTTACTGTGTTTGAGGAGAGTATCAAAAGGTTGTGATCTTGGAGAATGTAGGTAGAAGTGTAGATATGTGAAGACTTTTAGCAGGGCCGGCCCTGACCTTTTGGAGGCCCAGGGCCTACGATTTCTTTTTCCTTCCCATTTCTTTTCTCTTCACTTTCCTCTTCACTTTCTTCTTCTTCTTCTTCTTCTTCTTTCTCTTCTTCTTCTTCTTCTTTCTCTTTCTCTTCTTTCTCTCTTCTTCTTTCTTTTCTTTCTTTCTTTCTTTCTCGCTCTCTGCCTCTTTCTTCTCTCTGTTTTTGTGTTTCTGGCTTCTGCGAGAAGCTACCTTTTGTTTTATATTTTTCAGCTGTCGCAACCGTCGTCGCGACCTGTGGTCGCGGTACTCACTGAAGCGTTTGCACCGTCTTCATCGCGAGCACACCTCGCGGTACCTTGGTCGCGCTGGTGGTCGCATTGCTCACTGCCAGATTTTGCCATTTTCATCGCGAGCAGTTCATCGCGACCTGTGGTCGCGGTGACTGGTCCCGGTGCTCACTGCCAAAAATCACATTTTCCACCGCGAGCAAGCCATCGCGACCTGTGGTCGCGATGCTCTCTGCTTCAGTTTTCCTTTTTCTTGCATCAGTTTTGGACCGTTCCATCTGGTCCACCTGGAAATCATAAAATTTATTTACACCCCTTCCAATCACAAAATTTATTTTCACATATATAAATTTAATTATCCTAAATCCGGGATGTTACAATATTTCTTTCTAACTCTAATTTTTTGTGATTGCAGGCTAATTTTGTATTTTTTTTTTTCCTTCTTCTATTTTCCCGGTTAAATGGCGGATAACGGTACTCCGTGACTTTTCAAGTCAGTGTTTTCAGTCTCCCATAATAGCTGATAAAAAAAATAATAAATAAAAAAAATCTTGCTTTGTACATTCTCTTTTCTCTCTCTTTTCTTTTTCACAAAAATGGAAGAAATTCTCGAGAAATTAAAAAATCGTTTTCCCTTACTTCCTCAAAAAGCTTTGATGAAAATTTACAAAGAACGGTTCGAAAGATTAAGAATGCTAATATGCAAGGGCATCCCTGTTGAGGTACGTTGGCTGATTGAAGCCAAGGTAAGATTGGCAGGTGAGTTCTCTGATTGATTTATTACTTACATGCCTGGTCTGGGTAAAAGCAGTTATGCAAAAAAAAAAAAAAGCAAAGAAATTGGGCGTATGTTATAAGTGTGCTCGCACGACTTGTAACACACGTTGTCGTTCTCTTGGAATGGTGTCTGTAAATCGAGAAGATAAAATACAATTCATTAAGGATGGCCTGAGTAAGGAGTCATTAGACAATATTTTGTTGACTCTTGAGACGCATCCTAGTGGATATGTGCATATTGCAATTCTCGCTTTATGGAACCAATTTCAAAAAGAACAGGAGCGATACAGTCTTGGGAATCTGACTTTAAAAGACCCAGTTTGCCAATTTATAAGAAAATTGGATGGGAAGCCTATCCTCGACCCATAGAGGGCGTTCAAGCCGTTTCTGGACGTAAAACCAGAGGAAGATGTGAGCCACAATCACAACTACTTGTACAGATACAGGTCAGCCACTCTTTTTGACATTTTATACTCTAGCCTAACATTTATCTGCCAATGCAGACCTAGTCATATAGCTTCCATGATTTCATCTTCTTTTTTAGCCCTATAAATGACACTTCTCTATCTTCTTCAGTTCTCACAACCTTACAAATTTTAAAAAAAAAAACGTGCATAACAATGGCAAACACCATCTCACGCCGCTTTACCAATATTTGTGTCTTTTGTGGGTCTAGTTCTGGTCTTTTGTGAGTCACCTCATGGGCCCAACTCAAAATCTATCAAAAACCAATAGGCTTGTTGAATACTAGTGATTTTTATAATGGTCTATTGTCTTTCCTAGATCATGCTGTGAAAAACCAATTTATCTCACTTCTAGCTCGACGTATCATTGTCACTGCTTCTAATGTTCATCAATTGATTGAACAATTAGAAGCTTTTGTTCCCGAATATGACATTGCCACATCTAAGTTAGATTGGTCAGTTGCTGAGGGTAGCAAAAAGCGTAGATTGGCTTGACCTATGTATTTTGTTTTTCCTGCTTTCTTTCCCATTTTTGTTTTCAATAAATATGTTATTTTTAGCTTGTTGTAGTATGTTGCAGGTTTTTCTTTTCATTAATCTTTGGTTCAGGTAATTTCTTCTACACTCTCTCTCTTTATCCTTAGACATTGAGGACAATGTCTTTATTTGGTTGGGGGGAGGGATAGTTGATAATATTTGTGATAACTTTTATGATTATTTATTTTTATGCTAAAAAAAATATAATAGGTGTTATCATTTCATCTCGAATTTTTTTAAATTTATTAAGAGACTTCACTATCCATCTTAGTTTGACTATTCAAATTTATGAACTCTCAAATATAAATTAACTTTCATGCTCATATACCCAAAGCAAGTGTTCATAAACTACTCTTCTCACACACACACTTTGACATTTGATCGTGGATTGCAAACTGAAGATTATTAAGAGTCTATTCTTGTGGGTTAACAAAATCAACAACCAAAGGTAGTGAACCCTCTTCTTCTTCTCTTGCTCAAAAAAAAAAAAAGGTGTAATAATAAATTATGGATACGTTTGGTTTCGAAGCCTTCTTAACTCGAGTAATTAAGTCCGTAGGGGTGTCTCAACACCTAATGCCCTAAGGTCAACTGATCTGAGAGCCATTGACCTAAAGCTCGCTACATGGGTTAAGAAGAAAGCTCAAGGGAACTAGACATTGCACTATCCACTATTACTATATAAATCTGTTTACATTTCAACCCGAGTGATTAAGTCAGTAGGGGTGTCTCAACACCTAATGCCCTAAGGTCAACTGATCTGGGAGTCATTGGCCTAAAGCTTGCTACATGGGTTATGAATGTACTATATATTTTATTTCAAAAAGAGAGAGAGAGAGAGAGAGAGAGGAAGAAATACATTGCTCTGCCTAAGGAAGTTATTTTGGAAGAAACATTAGAATAGAACTTTGATATTTTCAATGAAGCCCCATGAACTTATGTCAACTTATAATGAGCACAAAGAAGGTTTGTCAATATCTTGTCTAAGGGTACATGTTGCATACAAAAATGAAGAAGGAAAATTAAATATTTTTGTCGAGAGTTCATCTATTTGGATAGAACAAACGGAGAATGGGTAAATGAAGACTTAGATATAAATTTGAAAAATCATTATGAAATGATAACGCTTTAATTGCTAGGGACTAGCAATAAGCTGGTTGGGAGGTGTGATGAACACTTAAATTTGTATAATAATAAAGGTTAAAACCATTATTTTATACTATTAGTGTCATCAAATTACCTAACTTATTTATAACTACACTTAATTGTTAAACTTTCTATTTTGATGCAGGTTCAGTGTAATGGGCATAACTTTGCACTCAAATATCCAATCACTACGTTCTTGATAGTGTTGGAAAGATGACTCATAGCCCTATAAGTTTGGTTGGTAAACGCTTATCAGATTTGGACTCCTTTGAAGACAAATATTGGATTATCTTGGGCTGGTTTGCATGGCCGTATCAATTGGGCAGTCTTCACTCTTTGGGCCATAACTTTCTCCAAAAAATTTTAAATATTATGAGTCTTATCATTCTAGAAAGATAAGAGAATTATCTACAACTTTGATGTTTATCACGAGATCAAATTGTCAAAGGAACGGTGCCTAATTCGGTGGACAAATTGGTGCATGTGTGGAAGACACCAAAGTTGACAACTTTACCTTACCAAATTCAATCAACCTGCATTAATTTATTCCTACCATTTTTAACTTGTTTGCCTCTCAATGTGTCTATAAATAGAGGCCTTCTAAAAGCTTAAGGGCAGCTTAGGTTCCTTGCCAAGTTCACCTTACATTGTTGTATTGTTGAACTTTTATGATAATCTAATTTCTCTTTTGCTCATTTTATTTCTTCTACTTGTTTTCTTTCTTCTATCATGAGTAGCTAAATTCTCTTTTTGCTAAGGTGAAGGGTGAAGCTCTTGGTATGTGAATAAAGATTTATTTAACTCTTAACATGGTCTTAAAGTTTATATTCATTTGTGTAAATTTATCTACATGTTTTATATTACTTTTCTTATTGAATTGAATTTTCATCTCTTACTCTTATGTGAAGTGGGGATCTTGACTTATTGTAAACAATTCTTGGCATAATGAATGCTTGAATCGTTTAGAACCGCATGGTTATACCTGCACCTATGACCAAGGATTCTTGATTCATTGTAGACAAACAACACCCTAAATACTTGAATCCGTCTAGAACCGCATAGTTATACCTGCATCTGGCAAAGGAATCTTGATTTATGGTAGTTGATTGGCACAATAAGTACTTGAACCCATTTAACATAAGGAGTGTAGAGTATCCATTGTAATATAACTAAAAGAAAAGAAATATAACTTGATAGATGTGTAAAGAATTTAAATGGGATAATTTCCGATTGGAACCTCCTTTGTGTGTGGATTCCAATTGAGTGATAAAAAGGAGTTAAATATAACTTAAACCATATACCAAGAGTGGAAACTCTAACCTTAGCATATTTTAATTTATTTTGTTTCACCATTATACCTACTTTCATTTCATAATATTTTATTTCCTATTATATTTTCATTGTAGATTTTTGTTAGTTTTTACAGGATCTAAATATTCTTCCTCGTGGATCGACCACGGTCTCACCGGGTTAATTTATTACTTCGACACTCCTGCACTTGGGAGTAGAAATCCATTTTCTGGACGTGTCAAGTTTTTGGCACCGTTGCCGAGGAAGTATCATTTGGTGTCCAAAACCATCAAAATACTTTTCATCTTTTTCATTTTCATTTTCTTGTAAATAATATTATTTTTTGGTGTTTTTGTTTTCTTTTATTCTGTTGCATCTAAAACTTGCATGAGAGCTTGGTCACGTACACCGACTGGTAGACTTGTTAGGGGCTCCCCATCTGCATTTGAAAATATGGCAGAAAACGAAGTTGAAAAAGTCACTGATCTTGGGGACAATCGTTCCCAACACAATGATCATGTACAACCTAGAACACTTAGAGACTACATGAACCCCACAAGAACTAGTGCTCCATCATGTCTAGTTTTTCCTCCAAATGCATCTCATTTTAACTTTAAGACGGGTATTATTCAACTTTTACCCAAATTTTATGGATTAGATGCCGAAAATCCATATCTGCATTTGAGAGAGTTTGAGGAAGTGTGCAACACTTACAAGACACAAATTGTAGCATGAACACCATCAGACTAAAGCTTTTCCCTTTCTCTTTGAAAGATAAGGCTAAAACATGGCTGCAAAATCTTAGGTCTAGATCTATTGGTAATTGGGATGAAATGTAAGAACAGTTCTTGAAAAAGTTCTTTCCTCATCATAGAACAAATTCCTTCAAAAGTCAAATTACCACATTCAGCCAGAAACCAGGAGAGACCCTTTACCAATGTTGGGAGAGGTGCAAAGAATTGCTTAATTCTTGTCCTCACCACGGTTTTGAAATATGGAGACTAGTTACACACTTTTACGAGAGTTTAACACCCCAAGGTAGACAAATGGTCGAAATGATGTGTAATGGAGAGTTTGGAGATAAAGACCCTGAAGAGGCATTAGACTACCTAGACCTATTAGCAGAGAATGCTCAAAATTGGGACACTGCAGGTACCCAAGAGGCACCGAGCAAAGCTCAAGCCTCTACATCTAGTGGAGGTATTTACAACCTTAGGGAAGAACATGACATTCAAGCCAAATTTACATCTCTAGCTAGAAAGGTCGAGGCCTTAGAATTGAAAAAAAGCGGTGACCTAAAATCCGCTCCAGAAATTGTGTGTCACATATGTGATACCAATGACCATTCAACTAAGGAGTGCCCAACTCTGCCTGCATTCAAATAATGTCTCCATGAACAAGCCAATGTCCTAAACACTTTCAAAAGGCCAAATCCTAACCCATACTCACAGACTTACAATTCAGGTTGGAGAAATCACTCAAACTTCAGTTGGAGGAATGATAATCATGCACAATCTTCACAACCACCACCTCCTCAAGGTCACCAAAACCTTCAAGGCACTCAAGGTTATGCACCTATGTCCCAAAATTTAGGAAAAACCTTGAGGAAACATTGCATTCATTCATTGAAAAGTAAGAGACCATTAACAATCAAACTTCACAAACCTTGTCCGATTTAAAAGACACTCTTGCTAAGATTGCATCAACACTCACCATCCATGAAAAAGGAAAATTTCCTTCTCAACCACAACCAAATCCTAAAGGTCAATACAACCTGGAAGAGGGTAGTTCAGGAAGTCAACACATGGACCAAGTTAAATCAGTCATAACTCTTCGCAATAGTAAGGTTGTCGAAAAACCTATTCTTGATCCTTGTGAGAAAGATGATAAGTCTATCTCCAAGAGTAAGGAAGGGGTTGATGAGCCTGTACCTAGCCAAGAAAAGACCAAACTCCCACCTGTAGCCCCATTTCCTCAAGCATTGAACAATCCAAGGAAATTGAACCACAATCCTGAAATTTATGAAATTTTCAAACAAGTGAAGGTCAATATTCCTTTGTTGGATGCTATTAAACAGGTTCCTTCTTATGCAAAATTTTTGAAAGACCTGTGCACTGTGAAAAGAAAACTGAATGTGAAAAAGAGAGCCTTTTTAGCAGAACAAGTAAGTTCCATTCTTCAAAACAATAATTCCATGAAATATAAGGACCCTGGTTGTCCCACAATTTCATGCATTATTGGAGAGCATAAAAGTGAACAGGCATTACTTGATCTTGGTGCTAGTGTTAATTTACTTCCATATTCAGTTTATCAAAAACTTGATCTAGGTGAGTTAAAACCAACTTCCATAACTTTTTTACTTGCTGATAGATCAATTAAAATGCCAAGAGGGATAGTGGAAGATGTGTTAGTACAAGTCGATAAATTCATATATCCTGTGGATTTTGTTGTCTTTACACAACCTGTTGCTAATGGGTGTAAACCAATTCCTGTTATTTTAGGCCGCCCATTTTTAGCAACTTCTAATGCTTTGATTAATTGCAGGAATGGCGTAATGAAGATGACATTTGGAAATATGTCACTAGAGCTTAATGTTTTCAACATGTGCAAACAACCACAAGATGAAGGTGATAAAAATGAAGAAGCAAACATGATTGAAGCTATTGTTGAAGATCATCTTCAAGCAGGGAGTTCTTCTGATCCTCTGGAAACTTGTTTAGTTAATTCATTTGAGTCAAGCATGCAACTAGATCCTACTGTTTCTAATATATGTTCATTGCTTGATTGTACCCAAGTGATGGAGAACAAAGGTTGGAAGCCGAAATTTGAAGAATTGGGACCTGTCAATGAAAGTAAACAAGAAGAAGTACCCAAACTAGAATTGAAGCCATTACCTGAAGGACTGAAATATGCATTCCTTGGTGAAGAACAAACTTACCCGGTGGTAATTTCTTCAACTCTTACCAACGAACTGGAAGGTAAATTGATAGAGGTACTTAAAAGGCATAAAAATGCAATTGGGTGGACTTTAAAAGACATAAAAGGTATTAATCCTTTGATATGTACACATAGAATACATCTAGAAGATAATGCTAGAACATGTCAACAGCCCCAAAGAAGATTAAATCCACACATGAAAGAGGTAGTAAGAGGTGAAGTTCTCAAGTTACTTGATGTAGGAATTATCTACCTTATTTCTGATAGTAAGTGGGTAAGTCCAACACAAGTAGTCCCTAAGAAATCTGGAGTCACAATGGTAAAAAATGAAAAAGGAGAGTTAATACCAACACGAGTCTCATCTAGTTGGCGAATGTGTATTGACTATAGAAAATTAAATGCTGCCACTAGAAAAGACCATTTTCCCTTACCATTTCTTGACCAAATTCTAGAAAGAGTGGCAGGACATCCCTACTACTGTTTTCTTGATGGGTACTCAGGTTATTATCAAATCTCCATAGCACTAGAGGACCAAGAAAAGACAACATTCACATATCCCTTTGGCACCTTTGCATTTAGAAGGATGTCTTTTGGCCTTTGTAATGCTCCTGCAACATTTCAAATATGTATGTTGAGCATTTTTAGTGACATGGTTGAACATTTTTTAGAGGTCTTTATGGATGATCTAACAGTGTTTGAAAATTCATTTGATAATTGCCTTGAAAATTTAGAAAATGTCTTAAAAAGATGTAAAGAAAAAGGTTTGGTGTTAAATTGGGAAAAATGTCATTACATGGTCACCTCTAGAATTGTCCTAGTACATATGGTTTCTTCTAAGGGAATTGAAGTTGACAAAGCAAAAGTTGAATTAATTGCCCATTTTCCTCCACCAAAAACGGTTAGGGATGTTCGATCTTTCCTAGGCCATGCAGGATTTTATAGGACATTCATTAAAGACTTTAGTGCAATATCTAGACCTCTTTGTAATCTTCTAATAAAAGATGCACTATTTGACTAGACTCAAGATTGTCAAAAATCTTTTGATAAGTTAATTAGCCTTTTGACAACTGCTCCTATCATGCAATCCCCTGATTGGTCTCTGCCTTTTGAGTTGATGTGTGATGCTAGCGATTTTTCTGTCGGTGCCGTGCTAGGGAAAAAGAAGGAAGGTAAGCCTTATGTCATTTATTACGCAAGTAGAACTTTGAATAGTGCACAAATGAATTATACTACTACAGAAAAAGAACTACTTGCTGTAATATTTGCATTAGACAAATTCCGATTTTATTTAATTGGCTCTTCAACTATTATTTTCACTGACCATACTGCTGTGAGGTACTTAATGTCTAAACAGGATGCCAAACCTAAGTTGATACGGTGGATTTTGTTGCTCCAAGAATTCAACATCACAATCAAAGATAAAAAAAAGAGCCGAAAATGTTGTTGCAGATCATTTGTCAAGACTTACAACAAATTCATCTTTGGACATAACACCTATCAATGACTCTTTTCCAGATGAGTTTTTATTTTCTATTAGTAAAATGTCATGGTATGCTAACATTGTCAATTTTCTTGTAACAGGAGAGATGCCATCTCAATGGACAACACAAGAAAAGAAAAAGTTTCTGACAGAGGTTAGAAATTTTTATTGGAATGACCCATACCTGTTTAAGTATTGCCCTGATCAAATTTTTCGTAGATGCATACCCGACAATGAGATAAGTAGTGTCATTAAATTTTGTCATACAGAAGCATGTGGGGGTCATTTTTCGTCAAGGAAAACGGCTGCAAAAATCTTACAATGTGGATTTTATTGGCCAACTCTGTTCAAAGACACCTACACATTCTGCAAAACTTGTGAAAATTGTCAAAAACTGTGGGCCATTTCTAAACGGCACATGATGCCTCTAAACCCTATACTTGTCATTTAAATATTTGATTGTTGGGGAATAGATTTCATAGGCCCATTTCCATCATCATTCGGTTTTGTTTACATTTTAGTCGCAGTTGACTATGTCTCCAAATGGATCGAGGCAATTCCATGTCGAAATAATGACCACAAAACAGTTGTCAGATTTTTAAAAGAAAATATTTTGAGTCGTTTTGGAATTCTTCGAGTTATTATAAGTGATGGGGGAACACATTTTTGCAACAAAGTCTTTGAGTCTCTAATGAAGAAATATGGGATTACACACAAAGTTGCTACCCCTTATCACCCTCAGACAAGTGGACAAGTTGAACTAGCTAATCGAGAGATAAAACAAATTTTAGAAAAAACGGTTAATCCAAATCACAAAGATTGGTCACTTAGACTAAACGATGCACTTTGGGCTTACCGTACTGCTTTCAAAACATCTTTGGGTATGTCACCCTATCGGTTAGTTTATGGGAAACCTTGTCACTTGCCTGTGGAACTTGAGCATAAAGCTTACTGGGCTATTAAAACTTTTAATTCAAATATTGATGATGCTTGCAAATTACGTAAGCTACAACTGAATGAACTTAAGGAATTAAGAAATGATGCATATGAGAATTCGAGAATTTATAAAGATAGAACCAAAGCCTTTCATGACAAATCAATTTTAAGAAAAACATTTGATGTTGGGCAAAAAGTTTTACTTTATAATTCTCAACTTCACATATTCCCTGGAAAATTGAGATCTCGGTGGAGCGGTCCATTTGTTGTGAAATATGTGTATCCTTATGGGGCCATTGACATTGAAAACCCTAGGAATGGTAACGTGTTTAAAGTGAACGGTAAAAGACTTAAACCATTTCTAGAAAATCAAGTTTTCGAAGAAGGGATTCTTCCTCTTTCAAACCCATGTTATGAAAACCATTAATATGATTTGAATTGGGTTTGCATATTTGTAACATCCCCCGACCCGACCCGGCGGGACCGACCCAGGGAGCGCTACACGGTTTTTCAAAACTTTCTAAATTCATATACATTTCAAAATCATTGTGAGCCCATCAAACCCTTGGAAAACCACATAGTTTATAATTTAAAAACATTTTCGCGTGAGCCCATCAAATCATATTTTCAAAAATTTCGGCAGAGTTTCTTTTGTTTTTTGGATTTTCCAAAACCTGTTTTGCCACAAAACAATTCAAATACAAAATTCAATATCAACACTTCAATATCATTTTCAAACAATTGCGCACTCTGCCGTTTAGTGCGACTTTCCAACACCATTTATAAAATAAAACGATTCATAATTTAATATTTACAAACATTTTAATAATACAGAAATCATAAAATAATTAATTACAAACATATTACAAATTCTCTGTATATGCATGCTTTCAGAATATATACATATAACAACAATATAGCTACCTAACTGTAATAACTCTAGGACTCTGTCAGCAACTCTCTCTCTCTCTCTTCAGTCTTTAGCCTCTTCCGGATCCCTGGTACCTAAGTGTTAGAAACAAAACTAACGCGCTAAGCATATAGCTTAGTGGGCGTACAATAAACTCAATTATGAAAATCATAAATAACTTTTAAATGGAAAACATATCACAATATATTTCAATTCTAATCATTTATAAATCAATTTAACTTTAAAATCAAATCATAAAACAGTTTCCATCACTTTAATTTCCACAATAAGAGCAACATATAAAATCGATTAATAAAATCATTCAATTAACTTCCCAATTCACTTCAAATCTGGCCCGCTAGAATACTCAACATACTAAGACTGGAATATGGGTCAAACTCCCACCCTAGGACGAATCCTAAGAGTGGTACGTATCTCCCTACTCTAGGACCGCGGGTACGAAACCTAGAGAGGTACATAACTCCCTATCCCATGAACGAATCCTTAGGAAGGTACGTGGCTCCCAACCCCCAGGACGAATCCTGAGGAGGTACGTGTCTCCCTGCCTCTGGACGAATCCATGAGGAGGTACATAATAATCATCAATAGCAATCAATAGCGGCGCAGTACTGCTCAGTAAAACCCAGCTGGTATACCAACCTCCTATATCCATTTCTATGTCTAAGTATCCTAGGGCCGTTTTCGATAAACCAGATTCACAATAAATTTTGCAATAGTTACTCAATAAACAATAGTTACTCAATAAACACACAATTCACACAACACTCTTCAAGAAACATAATCAATAGTTTTACGAAAATCTAAATCAAGTATTTTTAACGAAATCGCAATATTCGAAAACACGATCTAAATGCGATCTATCATAAAATCATTCCAAAATCAACAATAGATATATCAATCATCAATTTTTCATATAAAATAAACAAGTTTCATACGAAAATCGAAAACGAGAAACTTCAACAAAATCGAAAACGGAAACGAAAACAAAAACGAAATACTTTTCGTAAAGATTCCGAAAATGAAAGTACACCAACCTGGATACCGTTTTTCGTTCGAGAAATCGCGGTTCTACGATTTCTTTTTCCTTCCCTTTTCTTTTCTCTTCACTTTCCTCTTCACTTTCCTCTTCACTTTCTTCTTCTTCTTCTTCTTCTTCTTCTTCTTCTTCTTCTTCTTCTTCTTCTTCTTCTTCTTCTTCTTCTTCTTCTTCTTCTTCTTCTTTCTCTTCTTCTTCTTCTTCTTTCTCTTTCTCTTCTTTCTCTCTTCTTCTTTCTTTTCTTTCTTTCTTTCTTTCTCGCTCTCTGCCTCTTTCTTCTCTCTATTTTTGTGTTTCTGGCTTCTGCGAGAAGCTACCTTTTGTTTTATATTTTTCAGATGTCGCAACCGTCGTCGCGACCTGTGGTCGCGGTACTCACTGAAGCGTTTGCACCGTCTTCATCGCGAGCACACCTCGCGGTACCTTGGTCGCGCTGGTGGTTGCGTTGCTCACTGCCAAATTTTGCCATTTTCATCGCGAGCAGTTCATCGCGACCTGTGGTCGCGGTGACTGGTCCCGGTGCTCACTGCCAAAAATCACATTTTCCACCGCGAGCAAGCCATCACGACCTGTGGTCGCGATGCTCTCTGCTTCAGTTTTCCTTTTTCTTGCATCATTTTTGGACCGTTCTATCTGGTCCACCTGGAAATCATAAAATTTATTTACACCCCTTCCAATCACAAAATTTATTTTCACATATATAAATTTAATTATCCTAAATCCGGGATGTTACAATATTTCTTTCTAACTCTAATTTTTTGTGATTGCAGGCTAATTTTGTATTTTTTTTTTCCTTCTTCTATTTTCCCGGTTAAATGGCGGATAACGGTACTCCGTGACTTTTCAAGTCAGTGTTTTCAGTCTCCCATAATAGCTGATAAAAAAAATAATAAATAAAAAAATCTTGCTTTGTACATTCTCTGTTCTCTCTCTTTTCTTTTTCACAAAAATGGAAGAAATTCTCGAGAAATTAAAAAATCGTTTTCCCTTACTTCCTCAAAAAGCTTTGATGAAAATTTACAAAGAACGGTCCGAAAGATTAAGAATGCTAATATGCAAGGGCATCCCTGTTGAGGTACGTTGGCTGATTGAAGCCAAGGTAAGATTGGCAGGTGAGTTCTCTGATTAATTTATTACTTACATGCCTGGTCTGGGTAAAAACAGTTATGCAAAAAAAAAAAAAGAGCAAAGAAATTGGGCGTATGTTATAAGTGTGCTCGCACGACTTGTAACGCACGTTGTCGTTCTCTTGGAATGGTGTCTGTAAATCGAGAAGATAAAATACAATTCATTAAGGATGGCCTGAGTAAGGAGTCATTAGACAATATTTTGTTGACTCTTGAGACGCATCCTAGTGGATATGTGCATATTGCAATTCTCGCTTTATGGAACCAATTTCAAAAAGAACAGGAGCGATACAGTCTTGGGAATCTGACTTTAAAAGAGCCAGTTTGCCAATTTATAAGAAAATTGGATGGGAAGCCTATCCTCGACCCATAGAGGGCGTTCAAGCCGTTTCTGGAAGTAAAACCAGAGGAAGATGTGAGCCACAATCACAACTACTTGTACAGATACAGGTCAGCCACTCTTTTTGACATTTTATACTCTAGCCTAACATTCATCTGCCAATGCAGACCTAGTCATATAGCTTCCATGATTTCATCTTCTTTTTTAGCCCTATAAATGACACTTCTCTATCTTCTTCAGTTCTCACAACCTTACAAATTTTAAAAAAAAAACGTGCATAACAATGGCAAACACCATCTCACACCGCTTTACCAATATTTGTGTCTTTTGTGGGTCTAGTTCTGGTCTTTTGTGAGTCACCTCATGGGCCCAACTCAAAATCTATCAAAAACCAATAGGCTTGTTGAATACTAGTGATTTTTATAATGGTCTATTGTCTTTCCTAGATCATGCTGTGAAAAACCAATTTATCTCACTTCTAGCTCGACGTATCATTGTCACTGCTTCTAATGTTCATCAATTGATTGAACAATTAGAAGCTTTTGTTCCCGAATATGACATTGCCACATCTAAGTTAGATTGGTCAGTTGCTGAGGGTAGCAAAAAGCGTAGATTGGCTTGACCTATGTATTTGTTTTTCCTGCTTTCTTTCCCATTTTTGTTTTCAATAAATATGTTATTTTTAGCTTGTTGTAGTATGTTGCAGGTTTTTCTTTTCATTAATCTTTGGTTCAGGTAATTTCTTCTACACTCTCTCTCTTTATCCTTAGACATTGAGGACAATGTCTTTATTTGGTTGGGGGGAGGGATAGTTGATAATATTTGTGATAACTTTTATGATTATTTATTTTTATGCTAAAAAAATATAATAGGTGTTATCATTTCATCTCGAATTTTTTTAAATTTATTAAGAGACTTCACTATCCATCTTAGTTTGACTATTCAAATTTATGAACTCTCAAATATAAATTAACTTTCATGCTCATATACCCAAAGCAAGTGTTCATAAACTACTCTTCTCACACACACACTTTGACATTTGATCGTGGATTGCAAACTGAAGATTATTAAGAGTCTATTCTTGTGGGTTAACAAAATCAACAACCAAAGGTAGTGAACCCTCTTCTTCTTCTCTTGCTCAAAAAAAAAAGGTGTAATAATAAATTATGGATACGTTTGGTTTCGAAGCCTTCTTAACTCGAGTAATTAAGTCCTTAGGGGTGTCTCAACACCTAATGCCCTAAGGTCAACTGATCTGAGAGCCATTGACCTAAAGCTCGCTACATGGGTTAAGAAGAAAGCTCAAGGGAACTAGACATTGCACTATCCACTATTACTATATAAATCTGTTTACATTTCAACCCGAGTGATTAAGTCAGTAGGGGTGTCTCAACACCTAATGCCCTAAGGTCAACTGATCTGGGAGTCATTGGCCTAAAGCTTGCTACATGGGTTATGAATGTACTATATATTTTATTTCAAAAGAGAGAGAGAGAGAGAGAGAGAGAGAGAGAGAGAGAGAGAGAGAGAGAGGAAGAAATACATTGCTCTGCCTAAGGAAGTTATTTTGGAAGAAACATTAGAATAGAACTTTGATATTTTCAATGAAGCCCCATGAAGGAGAATGGGTAAATGAAGACTTAGATATAAATTTGAAAAATCATTATGAAATGATAACGCTTTAATTGCTAGGGACTAGCAATAAGCTGGTTGGGAGGTGTGATGAACACTTAAATTTGTATAATAATAAAGGTTAAAACCATTATTTTATACTATTAGTGTCATCAAATTACCTAACTTATTTATAACTACACTTAATTGTTAAACTTTCTATTTTGATGCAGGTTCAGTGTAATGGGCATAACTTTGCACTCAAATATCCAATCACTACGTTCTTAATAGTGTTGGAAAGATGACTCATAGCCCTATAAGTTTGGTTGGTAAACGCTTATCAGATTTGGACTCCTTTGAAGACAAATATTGGATTATCTTGGGCTGGTTTGCATGGCCGTATCAATTGGGCAGTCTTCACTCTTTGGGCCATAACTTTCTCCAAAAAATTTTAAATATTATGAGTCTTATCATTCTAGAAAGATAAGAGAATTATCTACAACTTTGATGTTTATCACGAGATCAAATTGTCAAAGGAACGGTGCCTAATTCGGTGGACAAATTGGTGCATGTGTGGAAGACACCAAAGTTGACAACTTTACCTTACCAAATTCAATCAACCTGCATTAATTTATTCCTACCATTTTAACTTGTTTGCCTCTCAATGTGTCTATAAATAGAGGCCTTCTAAAAGCTTAAGGGCAGCTTAGGTTCCTTGCCAAGTTCACCTTACATTGTTGTATTGTTGAACTTTTATGATAATCTAATTTCTCTTTTGCTCATTTTATTTCTTCTACTTGTTTTCTTTCTTCTATCATGAGTAGCTAAATTCTCTTTTTGCTAAGGTGAAGGGTGAAGCTCTTGGTATGTGAATAAAGATTTATTTAACTCTTAACATGGTCTTAAAGTTTATATTCATTTGTGTAAATTTATCTACATGTTTTATATTACTTTTCTTATTGAATTGAATTTTCATCTCTTACTCTTATGTGAAGTGGGGATCTTGACTTATTATAAACAATTCTTGGCATAATGAATGCTTGAATCGTTTAGAACCGCATGGTTATACCTGCACCTATGACCAAGGATTCTTGATTCATTGTAGACAAACAACACCCTAAATACTTGAATCCGTCTAGAACCGCATAGTTATACCTGCATCTGGCAAAGGAATCTTGATTTATGGTAGTTGATTGGCACAATAAGTACTTGAACCCATTTAACATAAGGAGTGTAGAGTATCCATTGTAATATAACTAAAAGAAAAGAAATATAACTTGATAGATGTGTAAAGAATTTAAATGGGATAATTTCCGATTGGAACCTCCTTTGTGTGTGGATTCCAATTGAGTGATAAAAAGGAGTTAAATATAACTTAAACCATATACCAAGAGTGGAACCTCTAACCTTAGCATATTTTAATTTAATTTGTTTCACCATTATACCTACTTTCATTTCATAATATTTTATTTCCTATTATATTTTCATTGTAGATTTTTGTTGGTTTTTACAGGATCTAAATATTCTTCCTCGTGGATCGACCACGGTCTCACCGGGTTAATTTATTACTTCGACACTCCTGCACTTGGGAGTAGAAATCCATTTTCTGGACGTGTCAACTTGAACCAAGCAGCTAAGAGACTGCTAAAGGATTTCATGACTATAAGTCTTTACAGCTCTGATACCATGAAAGTCCAGCTACTAAACTAGAAAAAAAGAACAAGAACATAAAACTAGCTAGCTAGCTAATATTGCTTTTCTGTTTTGAGAGTAATAATGAACCATTTTCTCATTAATTGATTTCAGATTACAAGCTCTCCTATTGTACTAAAACAAGAGAGATAATTTACATCAAATATGAGCTTACGTTTAGGCGGGAAAAGTTATTGCAGCTGTAACATAATTCTGTTACAACTGCATTTGAGTTGGCAAACATGTGAAACCTGATAGGATTAATAAGAGGTTGAGCTGCCAGGTTGTTAAGGTCGGGAAATATGAGACTAAGCTGATCAGGGAGCTAAGAGCACTTAAGAGAGAGCAGTGGCAGCTTTACTAGATAGGACTTAAAGACACCATTACAGATGTTTGATATGTTCCTAAAGAGAGCCTAGAATCCAGCCACTGCAGATAGGCTAATAATGTTTAAGTGCTGATGTTCATTTTGATTGATCACTTCGCTTAACATATATATTTTTATATACCATATAGTTCAACGAATCAAAGATGAAATATTGTCAAATTAAATGAGTATTTTTTACTATCAAGCCACAATGAGCGGTAGTAGCTCAAGTGATCAATAATGTACTCAAACAATCAATATATAGTGTTTGGCTTTCCAATTTTTGGTCATTGTATCTCAATTATTAAGATGCATCCAAGTCACTAGCTGCATCACCATTTTTTTTTAATTTATATTAAATTAAGATTACAATTTACAAGACCATATAAATTTAGTAGGGCAGATTAGCAAAAACCCTCTAAATATTAGAACTTTTTTCATAAACAATCCTATTATTTAAAATTTAGATAAAACCTTCTTATAATTCATGGGTAGCCCCTTTGGGGCTTGCAGCCCAACCAAATTTTTTTTTTAAAAACTTTTTCATAGTTTTAGTATTTATATTATTTTAGATAAAAAAAATTAAGTAAAAATTTAATTATCTAATTTTTATTTAAGCCCATAAAAATTAAATTTAACCCAATTTAATTGCAATAAGAGTTCAATAAAATAAACTTAAATTAAGCCCCATAAGCTAAACTTAATATAAATCCAAATTAAATGTATAGCTAAAATTAATAAAAATTAAAACTAGAAAACTCTCCTCAACACTTAACATAACAAGAAAAAAACTGTATAATGTTGATTTCTATAATGTTACACTTATTTTACTTCTTTGATTTGTATAATGTTGACTGTTTCTGTTTCCACGGTGAGTACATAACGTGCATTTCCAATTATGAAACTTATTAGATAATCATTTTGAAACAAGAGAAATAACAATTTTTTTACAAATTATTTAGTCATCTACATTGAGATTGAACTTATTGATACTACTGACTCAAAATTAATAATATATATATTATATTTTAAAATTATATAGTGCACAACTTCAGTAATATCTTGTTGTATTTGTATTTCATGCCTATTATTTGAAAAAAAATTTCTTTCTAAGTTATGTATTTAAGGATAAGGATCATTATGTCATCCTAACTAGGTTTATCTTTTATTATTATTAATAATAATTCTCTCATTATGTTCATATTTAACTATTACAAATGAATTTTTTGCATAGCATAAAATAGTCAAACTTTTAAACAAAAAAATAAAATTTAGAATAGTCCACCTAACATAAAGTTTCTAATTACGACCATGTTATAATTTCAAAATTTTATTAAAAGGAACTCTAATTGGGTATTTAAAAAAACGTCTATTTTGTCTAAATTTAAAACAAAAGAGTTCTTTTGTAAAAAAAGGAAAGATTTTGGGGGGGGTTATAATTTCAAAATTTTATTAAAAGGAACTCTAATTGGGTATTTAAAAAAACGTCTATTTTGTCTAAATTTAAAACAAAAGAAAGATTTGGGGGGGGGGGGGGGGGATCTTTCTTTATAATAATAATAGAAAAATGGCACACACGCCCCAATTTTAATTAATATTGCACTCAGTGGTAACTTTTACTATAATTATACAAATATCCTCTAAAATCTATTGACTAACGGGTAGACTAACTGATTCAAGAGTGTGGTTATTGAATTTTTTTTTTTTTCGGTTTGATCAAATCAGCCTTCAAATGACTATTTTTCTGTTTAAAATTAGTCAAACTGCATTTTAAATAGTTATTTAATAACTTTTACAATAAAATAAAATAATAACTAAATAACAATCTGAAGGGTAGTTTGATTTTTTTTTATTTAGAGTCAGTTAAACGTCCAAATTAATTATAGTCAACAGATTTTAGGGGATGTTTGTGCAATTATGGTACAAGTTACCGCTGAGTGCAATATTACCTAAATTCGGGAGATTTTTGTATAATTTTCCCTTTAATAATTGATATACTAAAGTTCGATGAGACATAGGAAAATTTTTGCAAAACGTTGAAAAGTTTTTTTTTTTTGTTGAATCTAACACCTTGTGGATCAAAGGAATACCATGACCTATCGAGATTAAATCCTACTAATACAGTCCGAACATCTACTTTTATAGTGAAAGCCGTCTACTTCTAACACATGAGAGGTCTACCCACACTAATTATATTTTATGTATAATGGTATGACGAATATATACATACTAAGATTTTAAACCTTAGTGGTCTAAAGGAACATGTGAAACTCCTCCAACCACCAAGATAAGTGACCCTTGGTAAAACGTTGAAATTTTAATGCACAAGTTGAGAAGAATATTATCAACTTTATAGATCAAAAGAGGAAAAAACAAACAAGAAAAGGAGAAGCTAAATCATAGAATGAACCAAAACCCATCCCAGTCCATGGTCAAATAAAATATCTCTTTTCATAGAAACCTTGAAGATCAACGTACAAGTAAGGAACATTTTTTGGAGATGCCAATATAAAAAATACATCGGATATTTTTAGGAAATCGATAATATTTTCAAAATTTTCACTAATGTTTCTGTAAAATCTAGACCTATATAACCACCAAAGTCTTAAGTTTGGGTCTGGCTACAATATTGGGACAAAAAAGTATGGGTATCATACCGACACTTTTTTGTTCAACAATAACCGTTGGATGAGTTTTTTTCTCATCCAACAGTTAAGAAAAAACAGTAAATAAAAAATAAAAAAAAAGTAACTGAATACACCAGTTACTTGACTAAACCAAATAAACCAATCAAAAAAACAATTCTGTCATTTTCTCTCCTCAAACTCTTCACAAACTCACCTCCTCTCTTCACCAAAACACAGCCCGTGCCACTTTTCACTGACAACATCCACCGACTAATAGCACCGGTCTATCGCTCCTTTACTAGCGACACCCACCGACGTTAGATCTGACGCCGATGAAATCAAAGAAAACGACGAAGAAGATTTTGGCGATATTTTCGGTCGATTCGATTTAGTTTGAAATGTGGGTTTTGATTTTCTTTATTATTTTTTTTTTATTGAGTTTTGTTTGATTTGTATAAGTTTTAAACAAAAATTGTTTAATTTGTTTGTTTGATGAGAAAATAAGTTTTATCGTGAATTTATTGGGTTTTGATTTTCTTTAGTTTTTTTTTTTTTTTTTTGTCTTGAATGAGTTTTGTTTGATTTGTATAATTTTAAACAAAAGTTATTTGATGAGAAAATGAGTTTTGTAGTGAATTTATTAAGTTTTGATTTTCTTTAGTTTTTTTTTATTTGTTTTGAATGAGTTTTGTTTGATTTGTATAAGTTTTAAACAAAAGTTGTTTGATTTGTTTGTTTGATGAGAAAATGAGTTTTGTAGTAAATTTATTTTTTATTGGGTTTGATTTTGTTAAGTGGTCACAACAAGTTAGTGGGATATGTAACGTTTGAATTTTTCTTTTAATAAACCATTAATAAAATTATATCAAATAAGTTATATTTTTATAATAAAAGACTAAATTAACATAAGTATTTGATATTCACAGCTCATGGAATCAAATATAATTATCTAACTAAACAAAATAATTAAAACGAAAGGTTTTTTGTTACTATATTATATTATAAGTTTGCGAGAGACCACCTCTCGCGCACTGATTTGTTAGTGGGAGACCACCTCTCACAAACTGATTTGTTAGTGGGAGGCTACCTTTCGCGAAAAGATCAGTTCGCGGGAGAACAACTAGCACGAACTGATTTGTTAGTAGAAAACCACCTCTAGCGAACTGATCAGTTTGCGGGAGAACAACTAGCGCGAACTGATTAGTTCGTGGGAGGCTACCTCTTGCGAACTAATTAGTTCGTAGAAGAATAACTAGCGCGAACTGATTAGTTCCTGGGAGGCCACCTCTTGCAAACTGATTAGTTTGCGGGAGAATAACTAGCACGAACTGATTGGTTCGTGGGAGGCCATATAATATTTTATTATATAATTATAATTTGTTTTAAACGAATTAAATTTTTTTATTACTAAAATATATATTTTTTTTATTTATATAATATATTGAAAACAATAATGTTATTATTGTTTTTATATTTATAATAAAAATTTCAAGATTTATAGTTAGAGTGTATAATATTATCAAATTTAAGTTTTTTTTTTCATTGTAGTTTTATTTTCTGAAAAATATCTTTGTAAAATAATATTGAACATATATAATTAATTATAATAAGACCAAAACATATGTATTTAGATTTCACATTAGTCTCACTTTTTTCGTAATTTGTTACATTTTTAAATGTTTATATTTCATTAGACTAAAATCGTATTTTCTCATATTTTTAAATATTCTTACTTTATTATCATTTTTAGTCCTTATTTTATTATATTAAATAAGTTATTTTTTTTCTAATAAAAGACTAAATTAACATAAGTATTTAAAGTCCGGAGAGGAACTTTAATCTTTTCGTCCAATATCCAAGTTCCTTGCCAAGTCAAACTTTCTCCATAAGTAAACGTCAACTTCAACACGAAGGAACACCAGCGTTGGTGGGGAACGTTCAAGTGCACCGACCAACGTCCAAGTTTCTCGAGGAATTCTATTGTTTTCTCCCAACGTCCAAATTCCTTACCAAATCAAACTTCCTCCATAAGTAAACGTCAACTTCAATGCGAAGGAATACCAGCGTTGGTGAGGAACGTTCAAGTGCACCGACCAACGTCTAAGTTCCCCAAGGAACTCTATCGTTTTCTCCCAATGTCCAAGTTCCTTATCAAGTCAAACTTCCTCCAGCGGTGTCGAAATTTATTATCATGAACTTATATAGAGGCGCGAAAAAATTGAAATGAAGTTGCAAAAAATTTTAAAACTTTTCGCTAACTTATTAAATATTTCAATTGCAAAAAAATAAAATAAAAGTGTATTCCTATTAAAAAAAATTGCACTTAAATTTATTAAATACACAAGATTTGTTGTAATTTTTATTTTTTTCTTTATTTACTAAAAGATTTTGTGTTATTGTAAATTTTATTATTTATTTATGTTTTAGGTATTATTAGATATTTTTCTTATTTATTTACTTAATGCGTATGTATTTTAATCTTTTTAATATTATTATTTATTATTACTTTAGTAAATAAATTAAAAAAATATTGCAACAACCGAAAATATCGATTATTACCGGTTGTTGGGGATAAAAAAATATCGGTATTATACTCATATTTTTTTATCTCAGTATTACAGCCATACCCCATAAGTTTTATGTCAGATAAGAAGAGAAAGCTTAGATGGCCAACGCAGCGGCATGGAAGGGAATAAAATGCAGGGAACACAAAAAAAATAAAATATATATATCTTGTGGAATTATCACAAAAGTGCTTCCAGAAAACACAAGTGTCGTAGATTCCGAGAAGGCGAGAACGATAAGCCCTATCCAACTAAATTAGGCAACGTACTAAAGCTGCCACATCATTTCAGCCTTTTAATTCTATTTTTGGAGCATACGGCGGCACATTAATATCACTCATCTACATCCATTTTATATTTCAATCGAGCTGATTTTATTATTTTCAAGTTTGATGAGGTCAATTATTAAAAGATAACTTTAAAAATGACTTTTATTAAAAAATGATCACTAATCATGGGTCAATATTGAATTCAAAATTGATCTTTACTTATTCTTAACTGTCAATATTTTTATTTATTTATTATTATTCTGAAAAATATTCCTTACTGTTTTTTAACTTTAACACCACTCTTTATATTTTTTTTTAGAATAAATAATACTGAATTTATATAGAATTTATTAAATTATAATTAGAATTACAGTTTGTAAAAATTTACTGTATTTTTTTAATATTAAGTTTATTAGTTAAAAAATAGACTCGACCTTTACGATTCATGGTGGTTTACGGTGGATCCACCATGAATTTCTTACTTTTTTTTTATACTTTTTCCTTTTTAAATGATCAATCATACTTTTTAACAGATAAACTTAAAACTATAAAAATTTAATGTGAATTTTTATAAACTTTAATTACGAGTATTGTAATTTATCAAATATTAAGTAGGTTCAGTATTATTTATTTATTTTTTAAATAACTTTATTGCTTCTTGTTTTATCTCCCTACTTGGTCTGCCTTCATGATTTCTGGACATCAAATGATTTTGTTTGGATTTTTTATTTTTGAAATTCACAATTAAATATCATTCAAAAGATTGTGTAAGGTAGCTAGCTAGGGTCGAATTATGGTAGCTCCATCACTATCTATTAGATTACACAATCTCTTCCTCTTCCATCTCCCCGTACTAATAGTTTCTTTTTGTAAAAATCTAGTTTCACAATGAGTTACTTGGTAAAGCTAGCTTTTTCCCATTTTTTTTTCATATATTATAGTATAAAAATATTGAAGTATAACTAAATACAAAGTCCTCGTTCAAGGAATGGAATAACACATTCTCTTGCGTCCCTAGTTTTTTCCTCTAAGGAGGAATTCTGTTGGTTCAATCTTGAATCAAACTTTCGTGTTAGTCTTCTATAATATAAGTATTTTACAATCAAAAGAAAAAAAAAAAAAACTTTCCTCCAATTAAGAATTGTTGTGTGTCTGTCATTTATTAAAAATCTTCTCTCCATCTTATTATATATGCCACTATTGATCATAGTGCAATAAAAATGGATATATATATATATATATAAATAGTGAGATCAATCAATGAATATACGGTTCAAATATCTATTTTTATAATAAAAGATATCTAATCCTACAGTATGAGGAGGAAATTATCTACAAATTCCTCACTAGTGAGATGGAAAATACGTGCACTAACCACTTAAAATTTTATAGACTTGAATGCTATGTATATATGATTTGTAAATTAAAGAAAAGGGTTTATTTCTTTAGAATAAATTCAGACAAATAAATTCTTTTTCAACCAAAAAAATTCCTTATCTTTTTGGCTGAATAATATGATCATATACAAATTGAATTGAACACCATATTCTTCTTTTTGTCCCTTGTTTTTTTATTTCTTTGGGGCCATTATTTCAAATCTTTCTTCTTACAAAAACGAATATCGAAATTGACAGAACTGACTCAGCATTGATGGGCAATTTGTATGATTTTGCATACAAAATGGACAAAACATTATTGGGAATGTTCACAATATCCCACCAATAGCATTGGAACACTCGTTTATATAGATCATGGGATCTTCAAAAGTGCACATTTTTATTTTTATTTGATGAAAATAATGTACGTGGATTCCACGGCCACAACACATTATTAGTTGGATTTATCAAAGATCTTCGCGTGCCTTCTTCTATACTAGTCAATAGTCGTCATCCCCACGTAGGACCATTTTATTTGATAAAATTTTGTCGAAATTTATATAGTTTTTCAATTTCTCATACATTGTTCACATAAATTGTGGTCCGATTAGATAGTTTGGTATATTAGATATTTTACAATGGAATAAGAGGCTAGGATGAAATCTTTTTTATCAATGTTGGAAGAAGCCAACCATATAGTACAAATGATGGTGAGTGGTTTTAAATAGCTTAAATTACCTTCTTTAAAGTTAAAATTTATATATATATATATATATATATATGAATGCGTTTATAAAAGTATTAGAACAAATAGTATTGAACTTATCTGAGATTTATTAAATTACACTAGAAATTAAAGTTTGCAGACCTCTACTGAACTCTCATAGCGTTAAATTTTTTATTGTTAAAAAGTAGGGTTGACAATTAGGAGAAAAAAATATAAAAAAAGAAGCGAAAGATTCATGGTGGATCTACTATAAATTCACTATGGATGGCGAACCAGAGAAGGCTTAAACCTACTTTTTAATAATCAAACTTAACGCTAGAGGAGTTCAATGTGAATTTCTACAAACTTTAAGTAGGTTCAGTGTTATTTATTTAAAAATATTAATTGTTCCTTAACACTTCTTAAAAATTTGCGAAATAAGGTTTTATTGTCTGAAAATATTTATAAGATAATTCTCCAAAAAGATGATTCAAATATTTCTGTACTTGCTTTTAGGAAATATTTTTACCCGTTTTAATCAAATATTATAAACTAGATAACTATTTTTTTTAATATTTTATGATTTTTTTATATCTAAATGCACCTTTAATTACACTATATATATTGTCGATATTGTCACCTATAAATATAATTTACACACCAATTTTATAAGTACATATGTATTTAAATTTTAAAAATTAAATCATTACTATAAGCACCTATTATAATATGGGATAATTGCACAAATAGCCCTCGAGTTTAGGTCTAATTGTATTTGTATGGACCTTTTATCTAAATTGATATAAACATTCCTTACCGTTAGTGGTCGATAGTTATAAATTAACAGTTGACTCACTTTTTCATATAAAAGGTCCAAAATACCCCTTATTTATATTTTGTTATTTATTATTGACTTATTTTATTTATTAATTAAAAAATTAATTTTTTTCAATTAAATTTGTTTATTTTAAGAAATGAAATTAGGTATTTAATGGGTGGTGAATATTTTTTTTATTTTTTTATTTAAGTTATGAAGATGAAATTGAGTATTTGATGGGTGATGAAGATGAAGTTGAGTGTTTCATAAGTGATGAAGATTTTATTATTCTATGTTGTTTGATTTAAGTGATGAAAATCAAGTTGGGTATTTGTGGATGATGAGATTTTTTTTGTTTGATTTTAAGTGATGAAATAAAGTTGAGTATTCAATTGCTGATGAAGATTTTATTTTTTTATATTTGATTAAGTAACGAAGATGAAATTGGGTATCTAATGGGTGATGAGATCGAAACTTTTTTTATTTTATTTAAGTGATAAAGATGAAGTTGAATACTTGACGGGTGATTAAAATGAAGTTTTTTTAAAATTTAATAAATTTGGGTTGATGAAGATGACAAAGACGAAGAAGATGAAGACAAGACGAAGATGATGAAGATGAAGATTATGAAATTCCATCTATCAGTTTTGATGCTTCAAGGTTCTTTACACTGTGCATCAATTTATGAAATTCCATCTAAAATTGAGAGACTGCTAGCCAGATAAAAGAGATCAGCTTCCAGTGATCATGTTTTTTTTCTCATTTATCTTCTTCTGTTTAATTTTTTTTTTTTTGTGGCGAAGCTTTAAAGTTCTTCACCAAAAAAAAAAAAAAGAAGTTGAAACAAAAAGTAATATTGTCTATAATGTAAAATTGTAGATATTTGGGTTGTATGTACCAGTTAGCATAGTTCTTTCAAATTACTATGCGCGTCCGGTAACAATGGTGATGGTTAATTTCTATAATGTATAATCACGAGTCATGTACAATAACAAAAATTGATTTCTTATAGTTAAATAGCACTCTTGTGTGATTGAATGTTATCACTCGCACTAAAGTGTAAGAGTTTGGTTTACTTCATATACTAATATGTATAAAATAAGAGTTAATTACACTCAACCTCTCTGAGGTTTGGCTAATTACATTCGGAATCAAAGTTTACATTAATGAATACTAACCTCCAAATTTTTCCAAATGACCGTTAAAATGACCGTTGACTTTTTCCAAATTTTTTAAATGACCAAAATACCCCTCTCACAAATTTTTTTACTGTTCATTAAAAAAAATTAATGGTGAGATCCATATTGGATCTCCACCGTCCATCAACAAGGTGGAGATCCAATCTGGATCTCCACCAAGAAAAAAAAAAAAAAAATTTTTTGAACTTCATCTTCGTTCTTCGAAGATGAACTTCATCTTCGAAGAACGACGAACCCAGAGGGTTCGATCTTCGAACCCAGAGGGTTCGATCTTCGAACCCAGAGGGTTCGATCTTCGAACCCTCTGGGTTCCACGAACCCAGAGGGTTCAAGATCGAACCCAGAAGGGTTCGATCTCGAACCCTCTGGGTTCAACGAACCCAGAAGGGTTCGTATCTTCGAACCCTTCTGGGTTCGAGATCGAACCCAGAGGGTTCGATCTTCGAACCCTCTGGGTTCCACGAACCCAGAGGGTTCGTTCTTCGAACCCAGAGGGTTCGAGATCGAACCCTTCTGGGTTCGATCTCGAACCCTCTGGGTTCCACGAACCCAGAAGGGTTCCAAGAACGAACCCTCCTGGGTTCGATCATCGAACCCTCCTGGGTTCGATCATCGAACCCAGGAGGGTTCGATCTTCGAACCCTTCTGGGTTCGATCTTCGAACCCTCCTGGGTTCGAGATGAACCCAGGAGGGTTCGAAGATCGAACCCTCTGGGTTCCACGAACCCAGAGGGTTCGTTCTTCGAACCCAGAAGGGTTCGATCTTCTAACCCTCTGGGTTCGAGATCGAACCCAGAGGGTTCGTTCTTCGAAGATGAAGTTCATCTTCGAAGAACGAAGATGAAGTTAAAAAAAAATTTTTTTTTTTTTTTTCTTGGTGGAGATCCAGATGGACGGTGGAGATCCAATCTGGATCTCCACCATTAATTTTTTTTTTAATGAACAGTAAAAAAAAATTTGTGAGAGGGGTATTTTGGTCATTTAAAAAATTTGGAAAAAGTCAACGGTCAACGTTAACGTGAGGGGAGGTTAGTGTTCATTAATGTAAACTTTGATTCCGAATGTAATTAGCCAAACCTCAGGGAGGTTGAGTGTAATTAACTTATAAAATAATGGTGATGCTGTTGAGATTATCTACAAGCCACACATCCACTTTTGGCGTAAATGACATGGTGTGTACTTTCACCTCCACGTTTATGATGGAAGTTCAAGTCTCACGTTAAATATTTACTAGTAAGTGTAAGGAGACATCTTTCTTGTTGTGGGAGTTGATATTCAGTCCGCACATATAATGCTTAATACAATCTCATTGTTAGACCCCAAGGAATCTCTATTATCAATGGTTGGGAAAAATATTAATGTGGAAGTGCTGCCTAATATCCACCACAAGAACAAATAATATCTAAACATAAAAATAAAATAAAAGAACCATAAATCCAATCACACAATACAAGATTAACGTGGAAACCTAAAACAGAGAAAAAACCATGGCCGTCAGGACGACAAGAGAAAAATATCACTACGTAGAAAATTATTACAACTACACACTCAATATTCTTTCTCTAATCTCAAACCTCAATTACAATCAATACTCACAGGTCTCTCAATGTCTCTCAGATATCCCTTGGCCCCCCTAGATACCCTGGTCTCCTCCCGATCTCCCCCCGATATCCCCTGAGTCACACAACCGAGCTCTCTCTCTCTTGCTTCTCTGGTACTTTCAACAAAGAGTAACCCTCATATTTATAAGCTTAGTATTTTTAGTCCCACAACAATCAGAATTATACTAGGAATAAGAAGTTCTGAAACAAGATACTTTATAAACTAACTAGATTCTCATAAACTTACTATGAATAGGAAGTTCCGAAACAAGACACTTCCTAAAATAGCCAAATCGCAGCCTCGTGACCTACTGCCCGATCGAAGTCGCGTCACTTATTGCAGCAAAATCGCGATGTTTCATGCCTGCAGGACCGATCACTCTCGGCGGCATGAAGGCACGTCCAACCTCCTCTTGGTAGTGTCGTCTACGCTTTTGTCTTCGTCTTGATCTTTTATTTTTATCTGTTTTTGAACCATCTCAATCAGACACCATTTGCTATATTTTTGCATCAGTTGATTGGGTGTCCATTTCAAGAATACGAGTCAAAACCAAACACCCATGACCTATTCAATGTGATTAGAACTTACATGGCCATTTGAAATCGTTGTTCCTTAGAGAACTGAACTAGTCTCTACGCCATTAATGATCCAGAAGCCTTTAACGACCTTCAACACGCAAAATAAATAAATAAGATAACCCTCTTATTTATAGGCTTAGTATTTTTAGTCCCAAAGTAATCATAATCATACTAGGAATAATAAGTTTTTGAAACAAGACACTTCCTAAACTAACCAGATTCTCAGAAACCTACTAGGAATAGGAAGTTCCGGAAACAAAACACTTCCTAAACTAACCAGATCTAAGACACTTCCTAAAACAGTCAAATCGCAGCCTCGGGCCCTACGGCGCGATCCAGACCACACCACTCACTGCTGTGATTGTGTTGTTTTAGGCCTACGGGACCGACCATTCTCGACACGTGAAGGCGTGTCCAACCTTCTTTTGGCGGTGCCATCTACACCATTGTCTTTATCTTGATATCTTATTTTTACCTTTTTTTGGATTATCTCAATCGGACATCATTTGCTATATTTTTACATCAGTTGATTACAGGTGTCCATTTAAAAAATTGAGTCAAAACCCAACACCCATGACCCATTTGATGTGATTAAAACTTACGCGGTCATTTGAAATCGCTGCAATTCCTTAGAGAACTCAAAAAGTCTCTACGCCATTAATGATCCAAAAGCCTTCAACAACCTTCAACTGTTCAACACACAAAATAAATAAATAAAATTATGTACTCAACTGTACTGATTATGTAAATTTGTGTAAGAGTCAAATAAATTGGATGGTCTAAATTACACTTGTATAAAACCGAGTATTTCATGGTTCTTTCAAGGGTCGACTCAAGTCTGAAATTTCATGAAATATTTATAAGCTACGACTCTTTGATAGCTCTTGATATGAACCATTCGAGCAACTTGTGGGGTTTTGGGTTGAAAATATAAACCAGCAATGTCTATTTTGTTAGCTCTTGATTGCAACTATTCTACCAAGTCGTCTGGATTTAGTGTTGAAAATCTAAACCAACACCCTATTCTACACTTCACGTTACTGCTGCGTTATTTATTAATTGTTTTAATTGATAGTAGACTTTTTCTTTGAATTAAATGTATTTTGTAATTATTTTCGTCCCTCTTCATTTAGATGTTTATGATCACAAAATGAGGTAATGACCCTTGCTTCTCCGTGTACGTGAGCGCGTGTGAATTGAAAAAATTATTCTATTTTTTTTATTTGATTTTTCGAGTATAATTATATTACGAGAACTTTAAAAATAACTTTCTTTTTTATCTTATTCTGGAATTTTAGTTTTTTTTTTTTCTAGATTGCATTAATACAAAAAGTTCAAAAATACAAAATGTTCAAATAAATTTTGTTTTTCTAAAATATAATACATATCTCTAACCAAAAGCATAGTAGTCGTTTGTAGAATCAAGTTAACATCAGGCTTACAAGGTACCAGACGCGACCCCATAAATTGGGCCAAGTTTACGTGATGGTCCAAGCCCAATATTGGGGTTCACTTTTTTTTATTTTTTTAACTTTTAATGTGATTTAAATTCGAAAGAGTAAATAATGACTGCCTCCCCTGAGGTTTATTCAATTACAGATGGAGTCAATTTTAGAGTTTATTGATAAAGACCTCCTCTCTTTTGGGTTTGCTCAATTACAGACGGAGTTAACTTTTAGTCAACTCTTCAGTTTTTTAATAAAGACCTCCCCTAGTCAACTGTTATATTTGACCAAATTTTACTATGGATAGGGGAGGTGTTTGTCAATAAACGATAAAGTTGACTCCGTTTGTAGTTGACAAAATCTCAAGGAAGGTCCATACAATTAGCTCAATTCGGAAAATACCATAGATTATGCCTGTAACCACATATTGTAGTTGAATTAGGTAGTGATATTTGCATCCTACTAAAATTATATGTGCACGTCTCTTGTAAATACACTCAATTAATTATTTTTTAAAAATAATAATAATTTGTCATTATAACTTATTTAATATGAAAATATCATTTTTCTTAAAAATTTTTATTATATTACATTTTCATAAATAAAACTCACCCAAAATTATTTTGTGAGTAAATTAGAATTTTTTTCATAAAAAAATAAAAATTAATAGAATGTAGTTACAAAACAAACTACAGCAACAAGCCCGCTATAATTTATGGGCTCTTAACGAAGACTTTTTGGCAATCTTCATTTACATTTGCAATTTTTTTTTTTTAATAAAAAAAATCTTGCGAGAGGCAAATGACTTACTAGCAATTTAGCATAAGAAAATGCTGATCTTTTAAATGACGGAGTGGTATTGATATTCAAGAATTACAATGCAATTTATATGTAAAAATAGACTCAGCCAGAAGTCAAGAATTTTTCATTGTTGAATCGTATCCAAAAAGGCTACATTTTTTTATCTCAAAAATACAATTGATTTGATTATTAGTATCACTACATACATGTACGGTTTGATACCAACACGACACATGACCATAACGGGGCATCATGTCAAGTCCTACTACGTTGGACTAGTCAGAATAAAAGAATAAGAAACAGGTGAATAAATAAAAATTTCGACAAGGTGAAGCATGAGAGGACATAAATATTTGTTCTCTTATACATGTTATTATGGAATTTCTTAATTCAATTTTCCAATCTCTTGAGAGAAGCTGTCCTACTATATGATAGAAAAACTATTAATGAAACCATGTAGATCTCTAGGGCACCCCAAAGAAGGACACACCATTAATCAGTTGTTCAAAATTCAAATTAGTCCTAAAAGGATGATCTCTTCAATGCTCATAATTTTCTGTCTACAGATGCTCACATTACATAGATCTCCTCCAAACTGATAAAAGGAAACAACACCTGCTGATTCAATCAATCTTCTGCTGCCTCTTCCCTCTCTCTAGGGACAGCTCCAAACTTGTTTACCAAAATGTCCACAACTAAGGGCACCAAGTTCTTACAAGGAACACCCTTTTTGTAAATATCTCCCAAGTGTGAATCACTCCCAATTCTCCCTCCCAAGAACACATCTACTCCTTCACAAGTCTTCCCATTCTCATCCCTTGTCATGCACCCCATAAAACCAATGTCGGCAACTTGTACCTGTCCGCAGGTATTAGGACAACCTGTCCAGTGCATCCTCACCGGCCTTGTTACTGACACTAGCCTCTCAACCTCCTCGGTCACCTTCAAGGCTCGAGCCTTTGTCTCGATGATTGCTTGACCGCAGAATTGATTGCCTGTGCACGCAACTAGCCCTTTCATGAGAATAGGCGGTACTGGTGAGAACATTTCCAATAAAGGCTCTTTAAGCAAAGCTTCGAGTTTTGAGTTGTCAATGTTGGGAATTATGATGTTTTGCTCCACAGTTAACCGGAGTTCGCCTGAGCCATACGTGTCTGCTAAACGAGCTAGCTCGTCCATGTCATCTGCTTGGACTCTACCAACTGGAATGTGAAGACCTACAAAGCTAAATCCTTCTTGCTTTTGTGGATGTACACCAAGATAGTCCCTTCTCTCCCATTGCTTTTGAACCAGGTCTTCAGAGGATGCTCTCTCCAACTCCTGTTGGGGCATTCTCTTCACCACCTCTGACCTAAATCCTTCAATGCCCTGCATTTATCCCAAACTTATGAGTTAATCAGTAAAATTATAACATGGAAGAAGAACATGTTCATTGTATCATTATCATATTTAATGTAATATGATTAAAATCATTTAGAAAAACCAACTACAAGCATGAAACTCACTAAGATAAGCATAACTAAGAAGTTGTTTCTGGTTTCTGGTAGAATTACTTACAAGTTCATCAATTAGCCACATCATTCTGGTTTTTTGCCTGTTTCCTCTGGCACCAAGATCTCTGAAAGCCTCTAGTACAGCTTTGCACACCGGGATCACATCATCAGCAGAGACCCATGCATCGAGAGGAACAGCCTCTGCACATCGCTTGGGACTAAAGAAACCACCCACCAGCAAATTGAAACCGAACCGTCCATCCTTGGTAGCAGGCATGTAAGCAAGATCATTGATGTGAGGATGCTCATAAAGATCATGGGAACCCACCACACATACATTCCACTTCCTTGGCCTGCTCAAGTGAAAAAGAAAACATAAGGCCAAGTTAAGAGACGAGACATTTTTCATGCTCATTTTAATCATAAGTCGAAACAGAACTATGATTTCTAGGAGATTATGGAAATAGGGGAACTTACAAGTTAGTGATGGTGGGATTGCCCTGCGAATTGGCGGTGATGAAGTGGGATAACAAGTTGGTATAAGGTCTTGTATCGAAAATTTCTTGTGGATCAATACCTGCAAGAGGGTTACCTACAGGATTTCTCACATTGTCCATGCCACTCTGCAAGCTTGTCAAGCCAACTTCATCAAGACCCTTGAGTATTTCCGGCACATCAGGCAAAACTACACCGCGAATTTGCCAGTTCTGCCTGGTTGTCACATCAGCACAACCATCCTTCCCATATTTCCTTATCACACTTGCTAAATACCGTGTTTGCTCACTTGTTGTCACCCCATTTGGTAGCTTCAGTCTCATCATAAATCTACCATCTGAGAATCACCATTACCACAACATAGCATCATTACATTTACATCTAAAGAAACAACCAATTGGAATCAAGTGAATACTTCCCAATTCAAAGATATTAGGAAAAAACTGATCACATGAAAACAAAGTCAAGAAACAGCAACTGATCTCTGTTTTTACTTTCTTGGCAAAGCCTATTTCTATGTTCAATCTGCATCACTTTTATGAAATATACATAAACCTGTTAAAGGAGCTAGCTGACCACAATAAGAACTCCAAGTAACAATCCTATAAATGATCTTTAAACTCATGACTGTAGAGTACCTTATTTTTACTTATTAGAGACTGATTCAATTAAACTGAGCTTAAATAAACCATTTGTCAATGATTTGATCAAAACAGTAAATTAAGATTGAAAAACTGACAAAAAGTGAACTTACAATGATGCTTCCTCCTATGGAACAAACCAAGCCACTTGAGTCTAACATCAACATCATCCTTAGTGCTTTTAGCTTTATCAAGCTCCTCCACGGATATCTTAGCCAACTCTTCAATCCCATTCTCCATGAAAAGCTTCATGGGCTCTTTCTCAATTTTCACCTTCTCATGAGGGTTGATCCCTCCTCTAAACTTCTCCTTCAACACAAAGTAGCCATCTTTCTCCTCCACTCTAGGCTCCAGCCTCTCCGCTCCCACCTCAACCGCCGCAGCCGGCGCCACAGCAGGCGTAGCTGCTAGAACCCGCGTCCTGGGGCGGGCAGAGGCGGTGGAGGATGACAAGGGAGGAAGTGAAGGAAATCGCACAGAAAGTGATGATGACATGGTGGTAGTTGATGAAACAATAAGGTTGGAAAAGAGAGAGGCGTGTGGACATTTTTGTAATGAAGAGGGAGCGAGAGAAAAGGACCTTTAGATGGAGAGGAAGGGTCTTGAGATTGAGAAGAGTCTTTTGGGTGGTGTTAAGGGTCAGTTTGTATATTTGAGGTTAGAGAGAGGAATGTTGAGAAGCAGAGACAGACAACAGAGAGCTGATTTGTTTTTTCTTTCCTTGTTTTTTAATATATTATTTACTTCATGTTGTCAACTGGCAACTGCTATATTTGATTTTTGAGTTTAGTTTTTGTTTTCTAAATTTGAGTTCTGTGGCAGGCGGGGTCGCCGACAAGTGGCATGTGATGAGGCGATCTGTTGGGTTGGCGTTTGAAGAATAGAGTTATCATGAGATGATGTTTCAACTGGATTTCTTTTAAGATATTAGATTGAATTAAATTATTACTGTAAGGTAATGTGTTTAGGATAGTATATTATTAAATAAAATTTGATTGAATTAAATTAATTTTTATATATAATAAAATTATTTTAATGTAAATTTAAATTATTTTAAATTAAATAAAAATAAAATTTATTTTATTAATAAAATAAATTACTAAAATTATTTTTTTAATTAACTTTAAATCAAGTAAAATTATTTTAAATTAAAAAAATAATAAAATTATTTAAATTAAATTTAGTGAAAAAATATTTTAAATAAAATATTTTAAATTATTTTTTAAAAAACATATAGAACTATTTAAAATTAATTTTTTATTTATTAAAGATATATGATATTTTAATAAAATATATTATTTATATAATAATTTAATTAAATAAAAAAAATTAAGCTCAATAATTTAATTAAATATTTTATATATAAAAATAATTTAATTTAATTATTTATCACATCTCTCTAATAATCTCACATCTGAAGACAAGTAATACATTAAATAGGATTGTTGTGATTGATTATGTCCAATTCTAACTTATTTTAAAATACAGAATTGGACTAATTTTAGTTTAATCTTATTGGACTAATTTTAGTTTAACTAAAATTAGTCCAATAAGCTCAGTGTTAGTATATAGCTTTAATTTAGTATTGGCCCATTGGACTTAGTCCATGTATTAGCCTATTGAGCTTAGTCCATTCATTGTACATTGCCTATATAAGGCCGCCTCTATTGTACATTAATCACACAATCAATATACAGAATATATATTCTTATCATGGTATCAGAGCATTGTTTTTTATTTTCGGTTTATTGTGGATTTCCGGCGAATATTCCGCTGCCCTCTCTTCATCCAGTACTCACTGTCAGAAGAGTGACCGCCGTCACCCACAGACCTTCATCAACGCTTCGTTCAATCAACCAGCACAGTGGCTCGCTGCCCCGATCCGCTCGCTGCTCGAATCAACCAGCACAGCCGCTCTCGGCCTTGACCACAGCCGCTCTCGGCCTCCGCCCGCTGCCCAGATCTTGTCGTTGCTGCTCGAACTTGACGTCGCTTCGTTCGATCAGCGTCGAATCAACCAGCACAGTGGCTTGCTGCCCCGATCCGCTCGCTGCTCGAATCAACCAGCACAGCCGCTCTCGGCCTTGACCACAGCCGCTCTTGGCCTCCGCCCGCTGCCCAGATCTTGTCGTTACTGCTCGAACTCGACGTCGCTTTCGCCATTCGCTTCCTGCGACGTCGTTTTCGCCATTCGCGACTGTTCTGTATCGCCCGCATCTCGCCAACCCGCTGCTGGTTCTGCCTTCTACATTCACCGGCGCCATCGAATCTGCCTTGCACAGCCGCGTCGCCCAACACTGCTCCGCTGCAGCTGCTCATCTCTTTCTCGGCTCCCCATCGCCATTTTGGAGCTGCGCCGCATGCTTGCACAGCCGCGTCGCCCATCGCCGTTCGGAGCTGCACAGCCGCGTTGATCTTCTTCTCCGGCGAGCTGTCGACGAACCTTCATCGCGTCACTGCCTTGCGCCTCCCAGCGCTGCCACCTTCATTTTTTTTGTGATTCAAAACAGGTTGAAAACAGAGGTTGAACAGTGCTGCCACCTTCAATTTTTTAAATTGTTTATTTTGGTAAATTATCATTTTACCCCTCAGATTGGTGAAATTATTATTTGACCCTGCCACGTCAGCCCTACTGCCACATCAGCCCTACTGCCACGTCAGCGCAACTGACACGTCAGCGACCTGCCACGTCAGCGAAAAAAAAAAAAAAAAACTATTCTGCTCAGTTTTTCGCATAGATTCTCATTTTGGGCTCCGTTTCTCCAGTTGAGGTCTTCATTCTTCATTATGGCTCCACCAAACGACCGAGATATCATTCGTCCTATCAACATTATATTGGATGGACCCACTAGCTATCATGCATGGTCTCAGGATATGATTGTCTTTCTCAAGGGTCGTAAACTATGGAGATATGTGACTGGTTCAATCCCTAAGCCAGTACCAAGCCCTCCGTCCAGCGACACAGCTGCTGCAGACACTTCGAAGAATGTTATTACAGTGGATGATTATGAAGATCGCTTGGAGGAATGGGAAAGTATTCAGTGTAAGATCTTGTCTTGGTTTATCAATACTTCTATTCCCTCCATTCATAATCTTCTTCCTCGACTTGAGACTGCTACGGTTGCTTGGAAATTTCTGGCCGATCGTTATAATTGCATTAATGATTCAAGCTTGGAATTCCACATTGAATCAAGGCTTTATCAAATGCGCCAAGAGACAGGTCAGTCTATTTCTGATTTTTATTCTCAGACTTCTACTATGTGGGAACAACTCTCTGCTGCAGATCCTCCACTAGTGTGTTTTAAGGACATTGAGCTCTTTGTCAAATATCGAGATCGTCGTAAATTTATGCATTTTATGATGGGATTACGTGAGGATTTTGAGCCTACTAGAGCCTCTCTGCTTAGTCGGTCTCCTACTCCTTCTCTTGATGCTGCAGTTAATGAGCTCCTTTCTGAAGAGAACCGTCGGCCTATTCATCACATGTCATCCTCTGATCATGTATTGGCTACACCATCTCCACAACCTCCCATTGCTACATTCACTGCTTCTCCGCGTATAAACTCTGGGCGTTCCACCTCTCAGCCTTCCAAAGGTACTCGCTGCGAGTTTTGCCGTGCTAAAGGCCATGTCATCTCAGCTTGTCGCAAATTGCAGAAATTTGTGCAAGAGCAGAATAAAGCTTGTATTCCTCAGGCAGCCGCTGTATGTCCTTCAGCGCCATCCGCTCTTCCTGGTCCATCTTTGGAATCCCCCCTGACTACGGCTGATATTGAGGCAGTAATTCAACAGGTTTTATCCCGAGCTTCCACTGCCCTTTCTGTCACCTCAGGTAAACAACCTTGGTTTTTTGATACTGCATGTTGTAACCATATGACTCCTGATGAATCTCAATTTTCTGATAAGGCACCCTTAGAACACCCTATCACTATTTACACTGCTGATGGAACTCCTATGCCTGTTCGTCATAAAGGAAAAATATCATCTTATGATCTATCTCTTAGTGACACTTTTCATATCCCAAAGTTGTCTCTCAATTTGCTTTCTGTTGGTCAACTTTGTGAATTAGGTATAGATATTCTCTTTACTAATCATGGTGTGTATGTGCAGGATCCTCGAACGGGTCAAGTGCTTGGGACAGGCCGTAAGGTTGGTCGTATGTTTGAGGTTCATGACTTGAAGATTCCTTCACAAGTTGCTTCAGCTGCTGCTACCACTGCCACCCCCTCACCTGATCTATGGCATGCTCGTCTTGGTCATCCATCCTTATCTCGTCTTCAGTTGTTAGCCTCTCAAGGTCATTTTGGTTCAATTCAGTTTCAAAAATTTAATTGTACTTCATGTCATTTTGGTAAACAAACAAAATTGCCCTTTAATAATAGTGTCTCTTTTTCTTCAGCACCTTTTGATCTTATACATTCTGATATTTGGGGACCTTCTCCTATTCCTACTGAGGGGGGATCTAGATATTTTGTCATATTTGTGGATGATTTTTCTCGATATACTTGGATTTATCTGCTTCATCATAGGTCTGAACTTGTGTCTATTTACCAAACATTCCACAAAATGATTCACACACAGTTCAATCGCACCGTCAAAGTTTTTCGATCAGATAATGCTCAAGAATACAATGATAAATCTTTCCTATCATTTTTAGATAGTCATGGGACTCTTACTCAACGATCTTGTCCTTACACCTCTCAACAAAATGGTCGTGCAGAACGAAAACATCGTCATATTCTTGATGTTGTTCGCACCCTTCTCATTTCTGCCTCTCTTCCTGAGCGCTTCTGGGGTGAAGCCGCACTCACTACTGTGTACACCATTAATCGTATTCCTTCACCAACCATTCAAAACAAATCATCATTTGTGTAACACCCCCCGACCCGATCCGGCCGGACCGACCCGGGAAGCGCTACTCGGACTTTCAAAACTTTTCAAAACTTCATTTTACATTTCAAAATCATTGTGAGCCCATAAAACAGTTTAGGAATCCTTTTCAAGTGAGCCCATAGCAATAAATAAACTTTTTACAAAAATTCGGCAGAGTTTTGTTTGTTTTTCGGATTTTCCAAAACCTGCTTTTACACAAATCTCATATTCAAACAGTTGCGCACTCTGCCGTTTAGTGCGACTTATCAATCACAATTTATGTACAAATCTCTGGGACTCTGTCCGCAACTCTTTATCTCTTCAGTCCTTAGCCTCTTCCGGATCCCTGGTACCTACGCGTTAGAAACAAACTAACGCGCTAAGCATATAGCTTAGTGGGTGTACTATAAACTCAATTAATTAAATCACAATATATATATAATTCATTTCGAATCCATTTCAAAATCAAATAAACTTCAAAATCAGAGCATTAAACTAATTCAATCACTTTAATTTCAATACTGCAGTCAATATACGAATGCTATCAATAGAATCATTCGGTTCACTTTTCAATTCCAATCAATTCTGGCCCGCTAGAATACTAAACATATTAGGACTGGAATATGGGTCAAGCTCCCAACCCCCAGGACGAATCCTGAGGAGGTACGTGTCTCCCAACTCTAGGACCGTGGGTACGGAACCTAGAGAGGTACATAGCTCCCTATCCCAGGAACGAATCCTTGGGAAGGTACATTAACTCCCAACCCCCAGGACGAATCCTGAGGAGGTACGTATCTCCCAGCCTCTGGACGAATCCAAGAGGAGGTACATCAGAATCATCAGTATCAATCAATCAGTATCGGCGCAGTACTGCTCAGTAAAACCCAGCTGGTATACCAACCTCCTATATCCATTTCTATGTCTACGTATCCTAGGGCCGTTTCCGATAAACCAAATTCGCAAAAAATGTCACAATAATTACTCAATAACAATAATTACTCAATAAACATACAAATCACATAATATTCTTCAAGAAACATATTCAATAATTTTACGAAAATCAAAATCAAGTATTTTAACGAAATCGAAACGTTCGAAATTACAATCGAAATATAATCTATCATAAAATCGGTCCGAGATCAACCATAGATCTACAAATCATCGATTTTACATATAAAATAAACACTTTTCATACGAATAATCGAAATCGAAAACTTTTAACGAAATCGAAAACGAGAAACGAAAACGAAAACAAAACGATGACGAAAGACTTTTCGTAATGGTTCCGAAAACAAAAGTACACCAACCTGGAATCCTTTTCTTTTCGGTAAATCGTGGTTCTACGGTTTCGTCTTTCCTTTTTACCTACACTTTCTTTTCTCTTCTCTCTCCTTCTTCTTCTTTCTTTTCTTTCTTTTTCTTCTCTTTTCTTTCTTTTCTCGGCTCTTTCTCGCTGTCCTGGTTTCTGTGTGTGTTTTCTCACTTCTGCGAGAAGCTTCTTCTTTTTTTTATATTTTTTTCGCTACCGCGACAGCCGTCGCGACCTGTGGTCGCGCCACCAGGTCGCGATGCTCACTGGACCATTCGCACCGCCTTCGTCGCGAGCGCGCCTTGGTCGCGCGAGAGATCGCGTTGCTCACTGCCAAACTTTGCCATTTTCATCGCGAGCAAGCCATCGCGACCTGTGGTCGCGGTGACTGGTCGCGATGCTCACTGCCCAAAATTGCGTTTTTCACCGCGAGCGAGCTATCGCGACCTGTGGTCGCGGTGACCAGGTCGCGATACTCTCTGGTCCAGGTTTTCCAATTTTTTTTATTTTTCACTATTCAATCTGGTCCGCTGGAAATCATAAAATAAGCATACATTTAATTACATTTACACCCCCTCAAATAGTAAAATTTATTTTCACATATATAAAATTAATTACCCGAAATCCGGGATGTTACAATTTGAGCTTCTCTATGGTCAATCCCCTGACTACTCATCTTTTCGAGTTTTTGGTTGTGTTTGCTTTGTCTCTCTTCCTCCTCATGAACGCACCAAGCTCCAGCCTCGTGCTCGTCTATGTTGTTTTCTTGGTTTTGGCTTGTCTCAAAAGAGGTTTCGCTGCTATGATCCCATTTCTCATCGTCTTCGTGTGTCTCGTCATGTTGAGTTTTGGGAACATCGTTCTTTCACGAGTCTTCAATAGTTTCCTGCGTCCTCTCCCTCCGAGTCTCCCATTTTTACTGATCTTTTTATTCCTCTCTATCCTGAACTTGTGGAGGATTCTTCGACATCGGCTGCCTCTCCAGACGACTCATCTCCAACTCTCTCCCCGGCATCTGACCTGCCTGTCTTGGATCCTGTGGCACCACCCTCTCTTGAGTCTCTTGTTGATCCTGAACTCCGTCGTTCCACTCGGGTAAGCATTCCTCCCCCCCATCTCTCTGATTATCACTGCTCTTTTGCTCTTGCCACCCTCTATGAACCTCACACCTATCGTGAGGCTCATACTGACCCTCTTTGGCAGCAAGCTATGCATGAAGAACTAGATGCCCTTCAAAAGAATCACACTTGGGATATGGTTGATTTGCCTCCTGGTCAGTCTGTAGTAGGTTGTCGATGGATTTACAAGATCAAGACCAAGGCCGATGGATCTGTTGAACGATAAAAGGCTCGCCTAGTTGCCAGAGGTTTTACTCAGGAATATGGCATTGACTATGAGGAAACTTTTGCTCCTGTTGCTCGCCTTACATCTGTCAGATGTCTTATTGCTGTGGCTGCTGTTCGCCGTTAGCCTCTTTATCAAATGGATGTGAAGAATGCTTTTCTAAATTGAGATCTTCAAGAAGAAGTGTACATGCAACCACCCCCTGGCTATCCACACTCCGGTAGACAAGTTTGTCGTCTTCGCCGTACTCTTTATGGCCTCAAACAGGCTCCTCGAGCTTGGTTTGAAAAATTTAGCTCAGTTGTTGCTCAGCAGGGTTTCACTTCGAGTCCTCATGACACTGCTCTCTTCATCCGTCGATCTTCTGCTGGTATCACTCTTATTCTTCTTTATGTTGATGATATGATTATTACTGGAGATGATTCTGCAGGTATCCGCTCTCTTCAGCGCTTCCTTAGTCAGCATTTTGAGATGAAAGATCTGGGCACTCTCAGTTATTTTCTTGGGCTTAAAGTTACCTCATCCTCCGATGGATACTATCTTTCTCAAGCTAAATATGCTTCTGATCTTCTCACTAAGGCCGGTATCACCGATAATAAGACTGTTTCCACTCCCTTGGAATACAATGCAAAACTCACACCCTTGGATGGTGAGCCTATATCCGATGCTACTCGCTATCGTCAGTTGGTTGGTAGTCTTATCTATCTCACTGTTACGCGTCCAGATATTTCGCATGCTGTAGGTATGGTTAGTAAGTTCATGGATGCCCCTCGTTCTGTCCATTATACTGCTGTTCTTCGGATTCTCCGATATGTCAAGGGCACTCTTTATCATGGTCTACACTACTCCTCTCGGTCTTCTCTCGAGCTCCATGCTTATTCAGATGCAGATTGGGCAGGTGATCCGACTGATCGATGTTCTATCACAGGTTTCTGTTTCATGTTTGGTACTTCTCTTGTCTCATGGCGTAGTAAAAAGCAGGATGTTGTTTCCCGTTCCAGTACCGAGGCTGAGTATCGTGCCCTTGCCGGCACCACCTGCGAACTTATCTGGCTTCGTTGGCTCTTAGCTGACATGGATGCTCCACAGCCCACTGCCACTCCTATTTATTATGACAATCGTAGTGCTATCTACATTGCTCATAATGATGTCTTACATGAACGCACCAAGCACATTGAGATCGACTGCCACATCACTCGTCAGCATCTCAAGAAAGGCATTCTAAAGTTGTTCTCCATCTCCTCTGCTGACCAGCCTGCTGATACTTTCACCAAGTCTTACCCGCCTGGTCGTCTTCGAGATCTTATATCCAAACTCCAGTTGGCTTCCTCATTGCCACTTCGAGTTTGAGGGGGGATGTTAGTATATAGCTTTAGTTTAGTACTGGCCCATTGGGCTTAGTCCATGTATTAGCCCATTGGACTTAGTCCATTCATTGTACATTGCCTATATAAGGCTGCCTCTATTGTACATTAATCACACAATCAATATACAGAATATATATTCTTATCACTCAGCAACAATATTTTTTTTAGCATAAAATTGGCTCGTGCGAGAAAAAAGTTTTAGTGCATTAAGGTGCACCCGAACAATATTTATATATATCAAACGTATCTTAAATTTTTAATAAATTAGTACACCATTCAACGATGCAGCCAAAATTTCCTCCTAAACTACAGGCAATCCGCAATATTATTTGTTCCATCTATCAATATAAAACAGGAAAAAAAAAAAAAGCTTTTATTACACAAGTAAGCAGTTAGCTTTGACCAATTTTATCTTAACCATGATTTTATCTTTTCTAATTTATTATTTTTGTTAATTCATATGTGTTAACGTCTGTCAGGAAAAATTTCTCCAAATATAATTTTTATAAATATATTTTTTAAAAGTAAAATTTTTATAAATAAAATTTTTAAAGAAAATACATTAGTCATTTAATTATCAATTAAAAAAAATTTCTTTAAAATGATATAATTACAAAATAGAACATGATTTTAAGTTAAAAGGTTATTATAAAATTAATAAAATATAATATGATTATATTAGGCATTTAATATTTTTAACAGCTCAAAAATATTTATTTGAAAAAACTTAAAATTTGAGGTTCTCCTAGTAAATGTAAAATAATATTTTTAATCGTCTAAAAATTTTATTAAAGTGACGACCAAATAAAAAAAAAGTTTTTGAAATTAAAAAAATAAGTTTTTTTGACTAATAGAATAGCTTTTCTAATTATCTAAAAACTTTATTAGAACAACAAAAAACGACAACAAAAAAAAATGAGTTTTTAAAATTATAAAAAAAAAATTTGACGAATAGAGAAACTTTTCCGAATGTATACTTAATCTTGTAATTATACTTTAATAAGATGGTTGTATCACGTTAATTTTACGTTTATTTAATAAAATTACGTGTTATATATATATATAAATTTAAGTTGGAAATCATTATTATAGTTATATATATATATATAAATTTAAGTTGGAAATCATTATTATAGTTAGGTTGTTTTTCAAAATGATACATACATGATATATAATTTTTCTTAGATTAGTGTGTAATGACATGGTAAACATATTCTATTGAAGCTTTCCTCAAATATTTGAGATGTTAAATGAATTTTCAAAACTTTTTTATGGTTCATTACTATTGTATTATTAGTAATGGATTGTTAAACATTATTTTTCTATAAAAGAAAAAACAAATCTCTTAACAACCAATCTTTTACAAGTAATTTGCTACAATCCCAATTTCTTATATTTAAATAAATAAAGTTATATATAATTTAAGTATCCATTAAGAAATTAATAAAAAATAAAATTCAATTGTTTGGTATCTTTTCTTAGCTTGTAAGATGAGGGTTAAATCAAATGGCACAAGTGGGTTTTTGTGCAAACTAATAATATTAAATTCTCGTTTTTATAGTAGCAGAGCAGAAAATAATAAACTTAAATAATAGTATTATATATATATATATATATATATTTTAATTATTATAATTAATTCAGAATTTAAAAGAAGTAAACACGACTTGAATTTATAATTTTAAGGTGTAAGTGTGAGGGACATACCACTGGCTCGACCTCATCTTATTAGTATTATATATAGTTAATTAAGAATTTTTTTTTATACTATTAAAATTTTATATTACTTTAATACAATTACATACATTTTAAGTATATATTGTATGTAAATAAAATAAAATTTTAAGAGTGTATTGGTCCACTAATACACTAAAGGACGATGTTATTATAAAAATTATAAAAAAATTATAACTATCTTTAACTAAATAATTAATGAGATGTCATTTGCGTCGCATAAAATGAATGGTTGTTGAAGAATTGCATAATTTTTTCTGCTCTTAATAAATTAGTAACTTAGGATAGTTAATTAAAGGACACGCGCTAGGCGCGTGTAGAAGTGAAAAAAAGGAGCATAACCTTGTGGAGGAGCCAAGAGGCAGTGAGCCACCGCCATAGACAACTTTTGACCACATGGTGTTGATCCACGCCGACACATGCTATGATTGCCATTGGTTTTACTTATCCACTTGTGCATTTTATTTTTTGTGACGAATTGTAATAAATACCTTTATGTTTAGCTATATTACAATAAAATTATAAATTTAATTTTAATTATATATTAACACTCTATCAATAATTAACTCAATCAAAATTAACGGTTTGACTTTGACTTATATATGAAATGATATAATTATCCCTGATTAAAAAATAAAAAATTAAAATTAAATATTAAAATAAAAAAGAGAAAAAAATTTAAAATTTTTTTCAAAGGATCTCTATCGTCCATCAAAATTAATGGCCGATAGAGATCATATTACAAAAAATAAAATAAAATATATATTTTTAAAAAAAAAATAAAAAAGAATAAAAAAAATTTTGATGGTAGAGATCTCATCTGGAGATTGAATTTCTACAACAACAAAAAAATTCGATCTCCAACTATGAAGAGTTGGAGATAGGCTCTCCATTGCTGGGTTCAAGCGATCTCCATTGTTGGAGATCGAATTTTTTTTTTTTTAGGTGGAGATCTAATCTCCATAGTGGATCTCCACCGTCCATCAGTCTTGATGGATGGTAGAGATCTAATCTACAAATTGGATCTCCATCACCAAGATTTTTTTTTTTTTCCTTTTTTAATTAATCTTTTTTTAAAAATTTTTTTAATATAATCTCTACCATTTTGATGGACAATAGAAACCCTTTTAATTTTTTCAATTTTATTATTTTAAAAATAATAATAATAAAAAAAATAATCATATTATCCTTCTAATTTCTGGTTGACCGTGAACTCCGACGGTCAATCAGTTAGTCAAATGTAATAACATATAATTAACATTACGATTTCATTACAATATGACTAATATTTTTTTTTTAGCCTACTTTATTACAATTGGTCCTACTTATTTTAACAAAAAAAAATTTTTTTAACTATTTTATATACTTTCCACATGGGTAATTATATTATTCATCATCATGCATTAACTTCAACGGTGGCTCTATTATTATTATTATTTTAAAATCTTACATCAATGGGTCACGGAATTAGGAGAACCATTTAAGATCAAACAGTATACATGTAACTCATCTAAAAATCTACTCCTGAGCCCTGAGATCAAAATCAAACACTATATGTACAGCCGAATCAAGAATCTATTATTATAGTATCAAACATTATATGTGTTGCCTACCTGAAAATCTTATCCGAAACATTTACTAGTTTGTCAGGAGATTTTTCGGAGCACCAAACTTTATAGCTTCATTCGAAGCGGTAGAAAAAGACCCAAGGAAGTTTGTATCATTGACTGTTACTTGGAATATCAAATAGCTCTACAATAATTTATCACAAATAAAGGGTGTTTGAATCTGAACTACTATCTTGGTTCCATGTAGGGATGATCTGCTACTAGCTGCCTAGAGGGCTCACTCCTAGTAGTAAGACAATGGGATTTTTGAAGTTATATTCTTTCGTATGCTCTAGCGAGTTCCATACTCTGGAAGCAATACACACATGAAACTGCCTCGAGCGTTTCCATGATTACCAGCTATGCCAGAAGTGATAATCTTTCCATGCTCAAGTTTATAGACTTCAACCTACACGAATATGACTTCGAACTTCGCACATGATTTGCTTTCTATGTGACTTCTAAGGTCAGCATCCCCTTTGAATTTGAAGGTATATAAAGCCTGTCTCTGTGTCAAGCCGACAGGATGTATTCTGTAAACTTTTAGTTCATCCCCACCTATTAAGCTTTCAGGTCTTTCCTGCTTCCATATTGGCACATGTTTTAGAGACTGGAATTTCATCAGGACGGAAGATTCCAAAGCCTTTAGAGTCAGATTCCCAGACCTGATCATCAAAGAGAAAATAAGGACTTTCCGCACACTTGGAAAATGAGACTAGGTAATGCTGAGCACCACATTGAGATAAAAGTGCTTAACACAGATCCAGCTCAACAGGGAAGAAAAAAGTTGACGACATAAAGGCCGTGCATCCTCTATTGGGTTTAATGATGTAAGGGCCAATGATGCATTAGATTTCTATTGCTTATTTATTTTTCAAGACAACAAAAATCAAATTCCCCAGAAAATTTAACCTGGCAAAATTTAGTTATTATTAATAGGAAAAGACATATGCACAGTGCAAACAAAAACTGTCGAATTTACCTCAAAAATATGGATTCCATCTGAAACCTCCCCCTTTCTCTAACATACAAATGGTACACGGTTTCAGAGCCTCTAGTGCACTTGCAGGGGCGTTTCTTGTAATCAGGGCTTGTTTCTTCTTTCTCCCGAATCATTGTTGCCAGGTGAATGCAAAGACGACATGATGAGTGTACCGCAGCCATATCCACAAGCGCCTTGAAAGAATCAGAGGGGCCCTCATACTTCCACCTGGATATCTCATTGTTAAGAAGACCCTCATAAAGCGACTATATTAGAGGATAAAAGAAACAAGCAGTAGCTACACAAAGGATACCCAAAGTATAGTTAAATCACTCACAATTATTTGATAAGTTTGAACTTTACCTTAACGTCTGATTGTATGCATCAGGATTTTCTGAAAGGTATTTCATTTTCTCCGCAACAGACTTAGCATCTTCTATCTCCCGAATATGTAAAATTGAATTAGGAGAAGGGGCAAAATCTTGAATATTAGGAGCACCAACAACCACAGGGACCGTTCCTATAAGATTTTATACTAACTTTATCATCAGAATCAGTGAACGTTTTCAGAAGTCGAGCATCGAGTTTATCTAGATTTTTCATCAACCGTCCAATACCCAAACGTTCCAATATAAACCATTCATAAATAAGCAATTAAACATTTGAGAATAAATTTGAAACTAATAAATGAAAACTGCTGTTTTAAAACCATAATAGAAAAGGACTTCAGAAATTTATTGAACAGGTTGTAATAATAGTGTGTAATAGTCTCTATCTGAAATACACCATTATTTAATATATGATGAGAGACACAGAGAGAGAAGACTAGTTACCGTACCAGCAACAAGAGACTGGAAGAACTTTTCAGTGACATAATCCTCCTCATTTGAATTTTCAAAAGCCAAACTAAATTTATAGCGCTTCAGAGTTTCCACTTTGTCCACTGCTGACATCATTGAAACAGAGAATGTTAACCTGATATATATCCAGAAGAATATATAGAACAACAGAATAAGTGAAACTTTTGGGTCCCCTAGCATATCAACAAATCAGTCATAATATTGCCCAATCATCCCTCAGCAGATTGGAAACCCACATAAAGAACATAATTTCTAAAGCTGCACAGCATGTGGTAGATAAATCTTGTGCCTACCTACACTCACTGTCTCACTCTTTAAATTTTAATTCATACAAGCACAAAAAAAAAAAAAAATTGTTTTGCACGGCTTCCTAACAAAACTTGGAAAGACAGATTCCAATGACTATTCTTGCTATCATTACAATGTCAACAAACCACCAATTTATTTAAATGGAACGTAATTTGTTAAAATATCTTCTATGCACTAGAAACAGGAAACAAGACACGTCGATCCAATTTCTCTCCAGTTTGACTCATTCCAATTACAATGTTCTAAATACATGCTACCAACAAACCATCAATTTATTTAAATGGAACGTGATTTGTTAAAAGATCTTCTATGCACTAGAAACAGGATACAAAACACATCGATCCAATTTCTTTCCAGTTCGACTCAATTCAAATTATAATGTTCTAAATACATGCTACCAAACACAACAAAAAAAGGTAAAGGAAAATTTATTTGATTTTAAAGAACTCTTGCTACTCAAAAGACAGTTAAAATTTCTGACATACAACCACCCTGCAAATGAAGGCTTGTGTTCTCCTATAATCAGGATGAGAGCATTGTACTAAGCTGATACAAACCTCAGCTTTAATCTAAAAAGTTAGAAGCCTGAACTTCCATAACAAGAACAAACACTTGGCAAACCAAGAACCACTTGGAAAAAGTCACAACAAAAATACTACTGCATAAACTTCAAGCAGTTAAAAATCACCAAGTGAAGACCAAGAAGCATTGTACCTAAAAATAAAATTCCAAGATAATGTCATCACAGATACTATCCCATTATTTATCAAATGAATGATATACTAATTCAAACAGAACCATAATAAGAATGTCAAAAACCATTATGCATTGGTGCACACCTCTTCCATCACGGTTCCTATGGCAGCCACCATAAGAATCTATCTTGACTTTCTCTTTTTCAAGTGCTTCAAGAGCTTGCAAGCGGAAGTTGCGTGCACCACAGTTGGATATGAAAGCAGCAGCAAGGGCAGTCTCAGTCTTTGGCAGCACTGGTGCCATAATATCATACTCAGCCCAGGAAAAATATCCAACAGGAACATCTGAAGAAAGACTGGTTGTCATCACAATCTGATATCCCCTCCTAGTACACAAAATAAGGATGAGATTTTAGTTTTATCAACATTTTTGGGGAATAACAAGAATCAACTACTTGAGTAATTGACTTTAAAAGGCAATCAGTATACAGGTGATCAAGGATCAGACAACATACAAGGTTACTTGAAGTCTGAATATGCATTTTCCACTTAAACACTAGAGCTTACAGATAATAAATGCACTTCTAAGAATACAGTAGGCACCGCATGGACTCTTCCATTTCTGATGGACCATATAAAGGCCACAACATTTGAACTAGACCAAAATCATAGTAAAAACTCTTTTTTCTCAATTTTGCCCAAAAAGTTTCCAGAAAAGATTCTGTTTTGTGCTTCTTAAGATTTTATTTTGAAAATTAGATAATAAAGAAAATGATAAACCAAAACTTACAGCAACTAAAATATTTCAAAACTTAAAAAATAAAAGCAACAGTTAAATATAAAAAACAGGGAGAAAATTTTATTAAACAATTTATTAAAAAACCCTGTTTGTTTTTGTGAGTTTAGATTTCTTGACCTACAACCAAAATTTGCACCTCTTACAACCACAATCCCACTTCTTGAATAAGCAACCTAAAGACTCAGAGCAACCTGCAAGTAGAGGTGACTCTAAGTTCATTTTAGCAAAATTGTGCATATTTCATCTTTAACTTAAGAGTAATACTTGAAAGGAATGCTACCATTGCAAGATTTAAGGCATTTGCAAACTAGTCATTTCCAACTTTCCAATAAGGTCACTAATTAATGCAAGTTTTATGAAAAGATCGTTAAAAACATCCAATTCCTGTGCACTTCAGATAGTTCCAATTTCCAACATACTCAATATATCTTTTGTGTGTGTTTGTGTGTGGAATTCTCAATATATCATCTTGTTAATCATCTTGTTCCATAAACATTCTTGTACCGAATTAATCAAGTGACACACTTAAACAAAGATTTTTACCATGCACATTACTATGTTGTTTGCAGTGGGCAGCTTTACTCTGCTTTGATCCCTAAACATTGACCAAAGTTCCTAATTTACCATGCCCAAGATCAACAAAAAGATAGCACAGCTTGCCAATCCTATACTTTCCCAAGTCAAAAGAAAATACAGTACTTCATTCTCTATTCCGAATGATAATATTTTACAAGCATTAGGTAACTGACTTTATTCACGGGGTTTTAAAGCCAAACACAATCCAACTCCTAGTGTGAGCCCCCAAAATGAGATGGTTTTAAGCCACAACAATCGATGGGAGCCAACATTTCAGTCCCACTCCTCCAAAACAAATTGATAACACAGAAATCTCAACATTTATATATGTTACACAAGGTTGATACCAAACATAATCTCATGCGTCATAAGTCCTCACATTAAGAATCCAAGGGACTTAATCCACAAGTCTAAGTGAGGCAACATTTCAGACAAAAGAAAACAGCATATATATTTCAGTATTTCACTATTCTCAAACAGAACAAGCTGACATTTTACTCATCATGTTGAATACAGACCAAAACTGCATTTAGTATATCACTAGTTCTTTTTCTTAATATCTTCCTACTCCGGAGTAACTGACTCTAAACTAATTTGCTGCTTAGCTTTTCTACAAAATTGAGTAACTCACTCTAACCAATTTGTGTCACAGCTCTGCTCCAAAATTAAGAAGAGATTTCTAATATTAATTTAACTGCCTCCCCAGAAGAGGTCAAACAGATGCTTCAAGGAACATCCAGAAGAAAAAAGCAAAAGAAATATCTCAAATACTTTAACATAACCAGGAAAAAAAAGCATTAAATTGCTTATAATTTCTTAACAAAAAAAAAAAGAAACACGTGTTTTCTTTTCCAAATGTGACAGTCATTTTTTATAGTGCTTACCCACCGTCGTGCCTGAGCAATATTATTCTCATAATAATACTGAGCTGATTCCATTGAACGGAGTACACTAGCTGTTCCACTTTCATGCGGCATACCAAATGCAGCATCAGGCTTCTTATCAGGATCAAATCCAAACTTGCATCCCACAGAACAAGTTTGCCACTCCTGAGTAGCATGTAAGAGGAGGTTCAGATACATAATGAAATAGAGCTAAATTATAACATTACTTAATTGCATTCCAGAACTCCAGGTCAAAATCCACTAAGAAGTTGAACTCACAGAAATCATCACCACATGAAAGAATTTTTCTCAAAGTAAAAAGATTGATTAAATGAAATGAAAAATATATGTTTTAAAATCTGTGACAAATAGGTTAGATACATATAAAAGGAGAAAGGTCCAGCAAAAGTGCAGATAACTCCTATGGTTTTAAATGACACATTTAAAAATATCAATTCTAAAAAAGGGAACAGAATACTGACGCCTTATTTACACTTATTGTGCAACTTCAAACCAACTAAACTTCTAACTTATTCATATCCCAGATAAGATCAGCGCGTATTTAGATATGAAAAACATACATAAAATAAATAACAGCTGCACAGGCCAAAACCACCATAATGATTTCAACATCATGAAGCATATCTGCAGACTAAATACAGTTTTCTACCATTGTCCTCAATTTATATTTAGTTGCCCAATTCAGCGTGAACAGAACACAAAGAAGACAATGAAGGAAAATAATCTGAGAGCCAAGTTTTAAATTTGTTGTCACACATCATGTCCAAAAGAGAAAAAAAAAATAGATCATTGAAAAGCCAATCATAGATAAATTATGAACTTGCAAGTCAAATTACTAAAAGGATGCAAATTGAAAAAAAGTTTAAATCCATTCTCTTAGTTTACCCATATAAGACTATAAATTCAATGCAAGCAACATACACAAATCATGATATAGAACAGTAACTATAAGTGTTACTCCATATCACACAATTAAGCTCTCATGCTGCTTAAATTTCACACTTTGCTTGTGGCAATACATAATAAAATCTCACATGCTCAGAAACTAACACATTTTTTTACATTCATATATCCAAACCAAAACATCATTATTCAGCCAAACATAGTACAAATAGTAAATCAAAATAGAACACAGGGAAAAAAACAATGCATACACGATAATAAAAACTTTATAATGCACAAAATCAAACAACAGACTGATCAGGAAAAGAAGCAGCTTAAAACAAACCTTCTCGGCACCAGAAACCATGATAGGATCCTTGTCAAAATCCCTCGAAAAGACCAGAGCATCTTCTCTCTCCAACCACTCCTCACAACTCTCAACATCCAAAACACGACCACCCTCAAAAGTTCCAGTTCCAAAATCGTTAACGCCACCAAACGATTCCTCTCCACTTGAAGAAATCGGTTTGTGGAAGATATCGACGAGAGAGTCGAGCATGGCAGCATTTTTGGCCATATCAAGACGGCCCAAGAAGGCGATCTCTAGTATGACGACAATTGCCACGAAAAGAGGCATCCAATTTGACCATTTCTTCTTTTGAAGCAAAGATTGAGAGGAACCATTATTATCAGTTACGGGTAGACCTTCTTGTTGGGTACTGTTTGTGTTGCCTGTTCTTGACAAAATACCCATCAAGAGAAACAAAACAAATATGCACGCACTCTATCTAGGCTCTTTTCCACTTTTTTTCTTCTTCCTCTTTTCGCTGCTTCTCTTTCTCGGGAAAATGGTAGAGAAAGAGAAAGAAAGTAGACGAAAGTGAGAGAGATTGACCGTAAATGAGGATTTTTTGTTTTCACATAGAAATTGTGGGATTTATAGTTCCAAGCAAGCAAAGACTTAAAAGCTGTTAGGTCATCTCCAATCATACTCTATTTTTTTTTCATTAAAATAGAGATTTCAAGAATATTCCATCTCCATAAATTCACAACTACAACCATACTCCATTTTATAATTTCTAAATAATAAAATATTATTATTTTTTTACTTTAATAATTATATTTTTTTTTAACTTTTTTAATAATTTACTCTCATAATATATTTATACATAATTATTTTATATGTAACAACCATAGGCTAAGGTTTTAGTAGTATTAATCGTGTAAATGGAGACTATTTATCATAATATTAAAAATTTAAAAGTTTTAAAGTTCAATGTTTTTTTTTTATTGGTTTTAATTTAATTTTCATATACTTATTTTGTGGTTATTTTATTTTTAATATTTTTTATTTATAGATGTTAATGTAATAGTTTTTATTTTACTAAATTATACTAAATAATAATTATATATATATATTTATTGAAACTTTCAAATAATTTAATTTTAAATAAAATAAGTATTAAGTTATTGATTAATAAATAGATGTAATAAATAAAAATTTAAAAAATAATTAAAGTAGAAATTACGCTGAACCTACCTGAGGTTTGCAATTCTACAGTTAGAAACAACTTTATTAAAAATTGACAGCAAACCCCCCTCCAGTTAACTTTGACCGTTAAATATTGACAGTTGACCAACTTGAACAGTGAAAAGAAGAAAATACCCCTAGAAAAAGACAAGGTCAGGGGTATTTTTGTCTTTTTAGATTTTTTAAATTTAATTTTATTAAATAATAATTAAAAAAATTAAGAAAAAATCTCATCCCTCCATCTTTAAAATAACGGACGGTTAAAATTTATTTAAAAAATTAAAATAATAATAATAAAATTAATTAAAAATAAAAAATTAATTATAATTAAATAAATCTATTTTTCAGATTGAATCTCAATCGTCCATCAAGATTAGTGGACGGTGGAGATCCAATCTAAAAAATAGATCTAAAAAAATTTTTTTTTGAAGAACCCATCTGGGTTCTTCGAAGAACCCTTCTGGGTTCATCGAACGAACCCAGAAGGGTTATTCGAACCCTTCTGGGTTCGTTCGACGAACCCAGAAGGGTTCTTCGAAGAACCCATTTTCTGGGTTTTTCGAAGAACCCAGATGGGTTCTTCGAAGAACCCAGATGGGTTCTTCAAAAAAAAAAATTTTTTTTTTTTTTTTTTTTTACTAATTCGAACCCTTCTGGGACGAACCCAGAAGGGTTCTTCAATTTCTTTTTTTTTTTTTAATTCGAACCCTTCTGGGTTCGTTCGACGAACCCAGAAGGGTTCGAATTAGTAAAAAAAAAAAAAAAAATTAAAAAATTTTTTTTTTTGAAGAACCCATTTCTGGGTTCTTCGAAGAACCCAGATGGGTTCTTCAAAAAAAAAAAATTTTAATTTTTTTTTTTTTTTTTTAGATCTATTTTTTTGATTGGATCTCCACCGTCCACTAATCTTGATGGACGATTGAGATTCAATCTGAAAAATAGATTTATTTAATTATAATTAATTTTTTATTTTTAATTAATTTTATTATTATTATTATTTTAATTTTTTAAATAAATCTTAACCGTCCGTTATTTTAAAGATGGAGGGATGAGATTTTTTCTTAATTTTTTTAATTATTATTTAATAAAATTAAATTTAAAAAATCTAAAAAGACAAAAATACCCCTGACCTTGTCTTTTTCTAGGGGTATTTTCGTCTTTTCACTGTTCAAGTTGGTCAACTGTCAATATTTAACGGTCAAAGTTAACTGGAGGGGGGTTTGCTGTCAATTTTTAATAAAGTTGTTTCTAGCTGTAGAATTGCAAACCTCAGGTAGGTTCAGCGTAATTTCTCCATAATTAAAATATAGTCAATATTATACTCACTTGAAATATCTCAACAAAATATTTCTAATGATATAATTTTTATGCTAATTATATTTATAAATAAAAAGTTATAATAAGTTAATTGAGGTTAATTAAAAATTTAAAAAGGATTTAGGAGGAATGAAATTTATTTAAAAAATGGATGAAAGGGTAATAGTGGAATATATAATGTTAAAAAAGTAATAGAGATTGGAATAGTGGATCTCCAAATTGGGAGATCCATTTGCCAATCTCCATTTGATATTTTTTGGGAACAATAATTTAGAGTGTGATTGGAGTGGTTTTGATCTTCAAATTGGATAATTAAAGTGTGATTAGAGATGGCCTTACAAAAGTCTACAGTATACCAATCTCCACTTTGTGTTGGTTTGGTTTGGTACTGGGAAATAAACATACAAATAAAAAAATTCTTTTTTTGCATTCACATAATTATTAAATTACACTTAAAAGTAAAATTGATGTAAATTTACACTGAATTCTCATATCGTTAAGTTTGACTATTAAAAAATAGATTCGAATTTTCCCTTATTCAGGATTCATGGTGGATCGGATTCGAATCTCTTGATTCTTCTTCTACTTTTCTTTTTCTTTAACAGTCAATTCCATTTTTTTTAAATGGTCAAACTTAATACTAGGGTGTTAAGTGTGGGCTTCTGTAAATTTTGAATTTGAGTGTAATTCAATAAATCTAAAATAAGTTCAGTATTATTTATTCTTAGTTTAAGATGACTTTATTTATTTTCAAATGTTTGATTAGATTTTTTAAAAGAAATGTAAATTAAATAATACTTAAAATATTTAAAAATTACACCTTTACTTGTACCTCAAATTAAATGGTTAGTATCACTCCCCCGTCCACCTTAATGGTATGGTTCAAGTCACATCATATATATTTATCCGTATGTATGAGAAATTTTCTACTCGTATTATAGAAGTATATATCCCTTATTATGTAAATAGATATCCAAGTTATGCATGTAGTGATTACTTTCGATATATCCTGACAGACTTATAATTAATCTTATAAATATATAATTAAAAAATTTTAAAAAGTAAAATAATATTTTAAGAGAGCATGGTTTAGATCATCCATCTGGGAGGACTTCTGAGGGTTGCACAAAAGCACAGGTAGTAATACCGCGGTCTTTTTCAATAAGACGTTCAAGAGGAGAAAAATCCTCATCATAATCGTATGGAGAGGCCATATGGCAAGGAATTGGTTGAGCAACTGTCGGTGTAATGAGCTCAGGCTCAGGTGGCTCAGGTGGAGAGGAAGGAAGGAGGCCTTCTTCTTTAAGGATACGAAGAGCTTCATCATAGATATCAAGGGGTTTGCGAGGAGTGTGCAAACCGATCCAGGGTGAATTAGGATTACCCCTGCATTTTCGAAGATGACATTCCGATACATTCCTTCCATTATGACGGTTCTGTCACTTATACAGAAATGAAATGCATGTAAAAGGACCTTGCCAAGCAAAAACCATCTTCTCCAATCCCTTCCAAATATTCCCTTTTTGAATCTGAATATACCTCACCCTCTTCACCTCCAGCTTGTTCCCTATAAAATTATTTAAATTATACACTTCACCTCTATATCTTAAACTCATACTAATTTATTATAGATTAATCGGATTCACGTAGTGTATAATAAATAAGATAAATTTTATTAATGTATATCTAATTATCTATTTATCGATGATCATATTATAAATTTAAATACAACCGTGCTAAATTATTTTTTAAAATTTGTTTTTAGATCAAATATTTTGTACTTTACAGCTCATCACTATTGTTTTTTTAACATTCATGAATCATGGAGGGACAAGTCATAATTATTGGAAAATACTTACTCAAAGGACTAGTGCTTTGTGCTCTTATTTTGACTACGTTTTTTTTTAATCGCATTAAAATGATAGTATTTATTAAACTTTTATTAACTTGATATTACTTTTATAAAATTAGTTAAATTTTAAATTATATTTGATCAATTTCTCTTTTTTTTTACTATACCAATAATAAATAATTAAATAAAAAATATTATCTTATAAATAATTAAATGCTCAATCTATAAAAGCTCATGACAGAATTTATAAATAATTAAAGGTTTCCGATATGTAAATAAATATCCAGATCGTACTAGTAAATTTTAATCTCGATAATTTCCATTGACCCTTTGAATTTTAAGTTTCAGTGACATAGTTTTGAGTTTAGTAAAATTTAAAATTCTAAACCTGATACGATGCAGGATCATCTCTCTCATCGGTCTCACTCTACTACCTCCGTCTCTCCTCTCTCACTTATAATTCTTTTTTTTTTAAGGTAAATTTATTAGCGTTTGAGATTTTGGTTTTTGTGGTTGATTTAAATGGAATTTATTTTTAAAAAGACATTTCTTTAAATGGATTTGATTTAATTAGATAATGAATTTTTTTTCTTTCTTTTTATTATCGAATGGAAAATCGTTAACTGTAATAGCAATTTGGTGAACATACAACCAAGTAGAAGATGTAATTAAAGTAAAAGATAACATTGATACGACATAACAAAGATCGAAACATTCAAGAGTAAGGCGATCCAGTTGCAATACATTGCAAAATAATGACCGTTACAAATAAGTGTTGGCCACATACTGATATTGTATATATGTGAATGTAATTTTATTTCTACAATGTTACCGGAACACAAAAAATAAATAAATAAATAAAATAATTGCCAAGGTGAATATTTGTTCAATGAGTAAGAAACTTTATATTATATAGTAGTATGGAATTAAAAAAAAAAGAAAAAAAAAATGAAGTTGGATAGACAGAGAACAATGGAATCATCTTATTGTGTTGTGTTGGTACAAGTCTAAAAATGAGGGAAGTTTCGATGACATTTCCTTCAATTTCTTCATTATAATATCAATAAGAAATTGTTTCTATTTTGTTTAGGGGGATTTTCATCTGGATCCCTAACTTTTAAAAAAATTATCAATTTTTTAAAGCAATTATGATTATTGATACTCTTGGTCCCTAACTTTTAGGAAATGTATTATTTTGGTCCCTCTGACCAATTTTCTGTCAGTTAACCCTAACAAAATTAATAAAAAGACTATTTTACCCCTGCTTTTGTTTGATGTCTTAAAATGACTGTTTTGCCCTTAAAAAACATGTGCTAACTTTTAATGTAATTACCATTTTACCGTTACCTTGTGTTATCTAAATAAATTTATATATACATTTAAAATTCTAATTTTACCCTTATTATTTATTCTGAATTATTTAAATATACTTATAAAATTACAATTTACAACTTTAAAAACTGTTTTATCACTGCATGTAAAATTACAATTTTACCCTTAAAAGTTATTTCACCATTACATTTAAAATATGTCAACATATGCAATTTCTCACTACTACCTACTATGTGTTGAAAGCTTTGATAATAATAATATAAATAATTTTTATAAAAATTTGCTTATGGATTGCTTTTATTAAATTGCTTTTGGATTTTAATATATATATATATATATATATATATATATATATATATTTACTATCACAAATGAAACAGAACATATTAACATATGCAATTTATTACTATTATTGACTATGTGTTGAAAGCTTTAACAATAACAATATAAATAATTTTTGTAAAAGTTTATTTTGGATTGCTTTTGGATTTTAATATATATATATATATATATTTATTGGCAGGGATTGTTTAAAATTTAAGAAAACATTATTACAGATATAATATCACACTTCAAACTATGCATTTAATAGCTCGAAATGGGTTTATATCATTAAGGGCATAAAATACAAATAAGAGGATGACAAGTGTATACTAAATTAAGTTAAACGAAACAAAAGCCAGTTCATCCACCCATTTTGTTTCTTTCTCCATGATCATCTCTCTCTCTCTATGCAAACCAAAAACCCAAAACAAAGCAAAAAAAAATATATAACTCCATTATGCTTTCAGAAAACAGAAAATAATTTCCATAAAACCACTTCATACCTCCATTCACAGAGACAGAGACAGAGACAGAGAGACAGGATCATAATAAAAACATCTATTTTTTGCCTTCTTTTCTCCTTCCAATACAAGACCACCAGAACGAATTGAAAAACATAGCAATCTGATTTGAATTGAAAAAACTTGTTTTAAACAACTCACAAACACTCTCCATGCAAACCAACCACCCTTTGCCGCCCCCCCCCCCCCCCCCCCCCCCCAAAACAAAAAAGAAACAACTTATACAAAATCCTAACTGAGAAATGCTTCCCTATTTTTTCAATAATTGGAAAAAAATTTCATAGAACCAATTACAAAACAACTCCAAAAACTGTCAATGCAAAACCCACAACAAAATTAAACCAAAAACTTAACCCCTTCAACCAAAATCGAACTAGATGAAGAGGAAAGAAATGTACCTCTTCGTGATGCGCGTTCAACGCCGATCGTTGTCTTGGCCGTCGTGTTAGCCGCTTCGCTTTCAACGGCAATCGACGAACGGTAAGTGGCGAGATGAAGGTGACGCGTGAAATGGGAAAAAATGGGTCAAAGTTTTTTTTTTTTTTTTTTCAAATCTAACAAGGGGTCAAAGCTTGTCAGATAAGTTTTTAGTTTTTATTGGACTTGTGGACTTTGTGGACCCTAGTTAGATTTTTAATGAAGAAGGGCATTTTTATTTTTTTCACTTTTCCATTTTAAATTTTAAATGTACACGTGTCGGCCTTTAGGAAATTACAATTAAAAGACAAAAATAACCCTCTCTCTGTTAATGTTGATTAACGGTAGTTGGTCAGAGTGACCAAAATGATACATTTCCTAAAAATTAGAGACCAAGGGTATCAATAACTATAACTGTTTTAAAAAATTAATAATTTTTCAAAAATTATGGACCCAAATAAAAATCACCCTTTTATTTATAGTTTATATTTGAAGTGTTTTACGTGTTTGAATTTTTTTTTTTTTTTTTAATATATTATATCTTGAAGTTCAAGTCAGTTGATTAAGATGTTTTATGGATAATTTATGATAAAGAAGAGAATGAGGAGAAAAGATCAAAGCATGAAGCTTGAGTTTCCCTTTCTATGCTGCTACTTGGAGGTTTGGGTAGGTTTCAAGCAATTATTTTTCACAAGAAATAATTTTATTGATGTGTTGGTGCTTCTTAATTATTTTATTTTATTTAAAAAAATTAGAAAATTTTATTTTATTTTATATGGATTCGGAAACAAAACCAGCATAGAATTGAAACTTTGGACGGAAAGTTCTAAAATTTAGAGACGATTAGATGGATTTTTTTGGCAACCATTTGATACAATTTGAGATTCAAATAATTCATCTTTTTTGGTGGGATTCACTGGAACTTAAAATAAAAAAAAATTGAAAAAAATTTTCATAAAGAATTAACAAGAAGAAGATATAAAACTCCAACACAAAAATTACTAAAAATTCCTACCAATCCAAAGAAGCTGTGTATGACAAAAACAAAGAGAAAGTTGCAAAGAAGAAAACAAAACCAACCAAAATTATTAAAACCTTATAATGAAATGATAATAATAATAATTTTTAGTATATAGCTTAGTCAAGTTGTTGCGTCACTGTTTGGACCGTAGTCTCGTGAGCAACAGTCAAAGTATTGTATGCCTGGCCTGGGCCGTAGCCTTGGGCTTGGGCTTTTTGGTCCCCTCTGTTGGAGGACGCCTCCCCCACTCCTCGAACCATTGACCTTATGGGTTAGTTCGATAGGGAGTGGGTACCATCTCTACTAAGTTAATAGAGATGGTACCCACTCCCTATCGAACTAACCCATAAGGTCAATGGTTCGAGGAGTGGGGGAGGCGTCCTCCAACAGAGGGGATCAAAAGCCCAAGCCCAAGGCTACGGCCCAGGCCAGGCATACAATACTTTGACTGTTGCTCACGAGACTACGGTCCAAACAGTGACGCAACACTAGTATTAGCCCATTAGACTTAACCCATTATTTATACTGCACACATCCCTAGTCTATATAAAATTCTCTATTCTGCATTATTACATACACATCTATATACAAACTATTCAATTTTTTCTCTCTCAGTTTATATTGTTAACAAATAATAATGACCAAAAGACTTTCATGACCAAACGACACAACTCCAATATCAATTCCCTTGTTTATGTAGCCTCATCTCCTGTTGCGAAAGGGAAAAATCTAATTGAATATCATATTCTCCTCACTTTTTTATTTTTTATTATATCTATCATTTAATATTTTTTTATGGTAATAAAATAAAATAGTTAAATAGGAACATTTTAGACATTTCTCACTAAAAATCTGATCAACTATTAATGTAAACAGAGATCAACTAACGACAGAGGAAGTTTGTACTATTTTAAACAAAAGTTCTATATAAGTACAATTAGACCTGAATTACGCAGCGTATACAATTTGCCCTCCATGAAATCTGTGAAAAACTCTGATCAAGCTAGTGCAAAGCTGCTACAAACACTCCAAGTTCGTTTTGTCGACAAACTTCCTTAAAATATTATGGAATTAATCAAAATCCTCCCTTACAAGGAGAAAAAGTATATCAATTAGACTGGTCTCCATTTTTTAGTCAAACCTCATGAAGAAATATTCCTGAAAATTTATCTAAAAATATGCCTAACATCTCGTTAGCGATATTGCATATAAATTGCGCTTATCATCATCGACATCTATCAGATAGACTACATTTATATATACAATGCAATCACTGTATAAAGCGGGATGCTAAACATGAATGTGAAATATACTTATCTCATATAAGCCTAATTGCTATCGACTAATCATCAACGGCAACTACCTGAAATCTTATCTAACATACATACTGGATGCCAGCAAAGTCCTGCCATATAAGAATGCTTTAACTTCTAAGTTATCACTGCAAAAATTCGACTACCAGCAAGAACCATACACAAAAAATCACCTCTGATACTTTGTCATAAATCTATCTCCAACATTTCTTCAGCTACGCACCTGGACAAAAACCATGAAGTTCTATCTTCTTATTCCGGTGTATAAATGTAGAAGACATAGTTTCGAACTTCAGTTCAGAGCCACAACTCAGTTTCCTCGCAGAAAGTAATGCATATTGGATCTTGGTCTTGGGGTGGCAAAGCTCTCCGGGTGATGTATACGTTCCTCTCTTTCTGAGGAAGCACGACGGACAGCTGTAACATTAGGTGAATGACACCTTCTGAACAATGAAACCTGAATGACATGCCAATAAACAAAAGTGAGACTCAAAATAAGAACACACTCCAATATTCACTTTAATTTAACCGGTTCATATACAAAGTGACAAATGTGGTACTTAGTCTACAAATTACTTGATCAATGCTCAAAGCATCAACACCAGCTGTCTTCAACCTTTTTGCAGTGGATCCACGGCTTGACTTATCCCTTTGGTTTTCATCCACAAAGTTCTGATCTGAGACCTCTGCAAATGATCATACAATTTTTTAAGGAGACAATAAACAATGAAAAAATAGAAATGAGTAGAAGCATCACAATAAGCAAGTTGTATACACCTAGAATTAGCAAAACAAAAATATATGCACAATCACAAATTCTAGAGTCAAGCACAAGACCTTCAAGTGGTGCATCAGGTCGAAGATACATGATATTAAAATTTCCCATTAAAAAGTCGCACAGTAACTTTGTTCATATTCAGTATGTACTGATGCGGTTACTAAATGCTAAGGAATCATGCCTCTGCAATGGGCTGTGTTTTGAGGAAGGCCGTTTAAGACAGAAATATTAAGGAAACCATAAAAATACAGTTCTGCATTATCTTTAGTTTCCCCGGACAACAGGAATCTTTCATTTCTTTTACTACATATTTGATGTTTAAAAAAAAAAAAGAAAAAAAAAAGAGATCCAAAGTGATTAAATGTTTCAAGTTTTCACATTGTCTTAAAACCATGCCGTACATTGATATGTTTTTGGCACTGTAAAATTAATTGGCACTGATCACACCCAAGGCATTCCCTTAGGAACAGGGCTCATTTTGATTTACCTACGTTAAGAAATAAAAAAAAGGTTTCAAGTGAAAAAAGAAATTTTGTCAAGTTTTGACATGGGTTGAAAGAAAGTAAAACGCATAAAGGCCGACATGTCTTAATTATGTTAAGGCCCTAAAAGCTGACTGCTTTCTAAACAATATCCTTGAGCCAAAGAAATGGTTAATGCTGCTCAATATCCAAATTTGGCAGACTTACGGCAAAACTTTATAACAACTAAGATAGATAATGAATTAAAACAGTAATTTTGCTCATTCTATGTGAAAGTGTAATGGTATAATCAGTTTATATACATGCTCTCAACTTTGAAATAGAAAAACAATCAGACATCCATGTCATGAATTATAAATAGAACACCAATTCCAAGGTAAGTAAAAAAATCCAACTCTAATTTGCAGTTCCATTTGCTTGGTTCCAAGTCAATAAAATTAGTAAATCATTCAAAAGTCAGAACCGTGCTCCATCTCTCCTAAATCTCAATTGACGGCAACAATGATCAATGACAATATAGGAAGTCTCTTTCAGATTTAGGAGGAGAAAATAAAAGTTGGCCAGATAATGAATAGTTTTATGACAAACATTCACCCAGTTCTGATTAAATTGTAACCGTTGTTTTATAAATTTAGTAGAGTTTAGTTTCCCACACAATATGAATATCTCCCAATTTTGTCTGGCAAAATATGCCACCTCATTTCTAATTCCTCAAAGATATTTAGCAGATCATACTCAAATCCAAAGCATAACCAAATATCCATGTTTATACTGGAAGGAGAGACTATGAGGGGCCAACCTAGCTAACACTCGCTTAACTTTCCAGTTGGCACAATATTGCCTTCTTTAATCACAGCAAGAGAAGTAAATGTAAAAGATAGTTTGTAAATAAAATTCCCAACGTAGACTCTAGTAAGTATTTTACTACGCAAGATAAGAAATAATCAACATTTATTAATGGTTGGCTAATTAACATTAACTAAAAGCTCATTCATACTGAGATCCAACCAAGACAATGTAGCAATGAAATTAATCATAAATCACCATCCCTAATATGGATGTGGTTATCATCCAGGTTGACAGCAAAGACTACAGCAGTAACAATTATTGTCATCAATCAGAATCAAGGAAAAAAAAAATCTATTACTTGTGTTAAATCTAGCTGTCAGTCAGCTACAATCAAGATGTCAATCAGCCATAGACTGATGTAATTAGCTAGGTAATAGATTGAGTAGCTATTGTACTTCATTTTCTATTCTAGGCTTAACACTATAAATTCATGTACCCTGACTGAATTATATATACAACACAATTCACTTTTCCTCCTATCTCTTGAGTGTTAACATGGTATCAAATTACTCTTATAACCACAACCTTTAAAAACATCGCATATGTTCCGCCGTCTGTAATAGTAGACGGCACAAACACACCTATCATCGTGTGCCCTTTCTCTATTCAAAATTTCAGTGTTTTCTCTTAAAAAATAAAAAATAAAAATCCAGTGTTTTGCAGCTCATACTATCTCCATACACTCAGCCCAAACAAAACCAAGTTTCTTTTTGCAGCGCCATCACCACCAGCAACCACCCAAAACTGCCCAACCCTAAATCACTGCATTGCTTGCCCGCCGACTGCCAAAGACGACCATTTGCTGGTCATCTATGTCCTCAAATGACCTCTCTTGTTCCCATACACCGAGATTTTTCCTTTTCTCCTGCCTCCAATCATCCCGCAGTTCACATCGCTGCTGTTTCCTTCTCTGGCACAAACATCATTGCAACCGACTCCCTTTCCTCTTGTCTCCGGTCGACGCAGCTGTTCACTTGTCTCTGTTTCTGGTCGCTGCTGTTTTTGTCCTTCTCCAGCACCGACCTTACTGCTGTCGACTTCCTCAGTTCTTGCCAGTGCACTGCCAACCGTCGTCAGGATTTTTCGGCAACCCTCCGTGACTCTCTAGCGATCGTTTAACATAAAAAAAAAAAAAAAAAAAAAAAAAAAACTCTCGAACTGTTTCATTGGCATCTCTGTCAAGCTGTTTCATCGACCACTCTCTCAATCCGTTTCATTGACCACTCTGTCAAGTTGTTTATTATGTTTATTACCATTTAAGTTTTTTTTCTTTATTTATGTTCTAATCTGGAGCATTGATAATATCTATGCCCCCACTTGAGGGGGAGTGTTAAATTTAGCTGTCAATTCACTACAATTAAAATGTCAATCAACTATAGATTGATCTAATTAGCTAGGTGATTGATTAATTTAGTTATTGTACTTCCTTTTCTAGTTTAGGCCTAGCACTATAAATTCATATACCTTGACAGAATAATATAAACAACTCAATTCTCTTTTCCCCTCTATCTCTTGAGTGTTAACAGTTTGCACAATTTTGTATCTCCAAAATGATTACGTTTGCATGCACTTGCATTTGTATGACTGAGAAATCTCTGTGTGAATAACTATGGGCACTCATGCACAACAGTGATGTAGCAATGCAACCCAATGCATAGCCATCAACTTAGATAGTTTATTTCAGCCAAAAAAAGGTGGAATTTTAAAAGAAGGAGAAGAAAGGATGATACTGAAGGATTTACCAAAATTTTACGTTACTTTTTAGACTTTATTTAGCGAAGATGCAATTATTTTAACTTTTGACTGCTTTGTAAGCATACTTTTAACTGCAAGGTAGGTTTACACAATTTTAGACCTCATCATAATTGGCTAGGAGGTTAAGGGTCTTTTACGTGTTAAGAGTTAAGAGACGAGCCAAAGTTTTATCGCAACTAAGTTATTTAAGAGACATTGGTCCTCCTATATCCTCCTTTACTCCATTTCTAAAACCTAGTTTTGGTCGGTCATTTCTTTTGTCTTTCTTCTCCGTCAGATACTCTTCTCTCAATTCTTTCGAATTTTCAAAATTCAAATTCAATCTTTCAAGCAACATCATGTAGCAATTGAAACATAAAAAAAAATAACCAAAAAAAAAAAAAAAGCCAAGGCAAGAGAAAGCAATTAATTATTAGACAATGGAAGATTTTTAAAGCAACATTCGAAGAAGGCAAATACCATCCACTAGATGCAAAGTTAATCAGAGTTACCCATAGCACAGTCATCCAAACTTGGATGGCATAAGTGACGATCAAGATGCTGCTCTGAACTTCCAGCTGGTTCAAAAGAGAAAGTTGTATTTTCCCTCGAATGGAGTCCCTCGTCACTGAGCACATTGTGCTCCAGGGCATCGAAAGATGTTGCAGTCTGGAGTTTTCCAACAGATGGAAAATGGTGTATCCGAGGACTTTCTAGCATACCATGAGTATCAGCTGCATCCTCAAATAAAGTTTCATTGACTTCAAATTTGATCTTCTGCCAGCGGCCATCCTGTAGAACCATGAAGTGCAAAAATAGAGTAAGAAAAAGATTTGACTAAAGTAGTAACCAATAGGGTGACACAGAGACATGGATATCACAAGAAAATTGAAGTCCCTGACCTGGTCAGATGAATGACGATTGTTGGCTGACAGTAGTTGCGATGAACATGGCCCTGATATGTTTTCTTGTGTGCACCTACCGTGCAAACCCATGGAACTACGCAACTGATGCAGTTGCTGAACGAAGGACGCTTCTAAAAAGTTGAGGTAAGCGCTGTGCTTCTCATTTGTCCACTCTGCAGATTGGCCCTGCAACAGAAGTAGGAATATGAGGAGAAAAGAAATTATGAATCCAAGAAACCTCCATATTTTATCATATTTATGACATCCACGTAAAGGATGACGATTGCTATGCCGATCACCTTTTGCTTCTTTGACTCCTTCCAAACTATTCAACAGTCTGCATTAATCTAAAGGTTTTAAAATTTGAATGAAGTTGTTTCAGAATCTCTTGATCACACTGAAAAGAAACATGGTGGCTCTAGAAAGTTGTTACAATCTAAATACCCTGCTATTTATCGCATCGCATGAAACTCCAATCTCAACATAAAGAAATGCAGCTTATAAAATATTCTGCGAAAGATCAAACCACATGAAGAAAAACCTAGAGGCACCCATCAAACACACCGAAAGTTAGCAGCTAATTGATGCCAGTAAAGGAAACACCTATAATTTATTGTCTTTTTCCATTTCTCTACTCATATAATTGAATACAAAATATATCAGCACAGCATCCATATCCTTGTCTCCAGTTACCAACTTACCGTGCATAGTACAGTTTAAATTTGAGGTCCAATTCAGTAACCAAAATGAAGATAAATTCTCTAACCCAAATAATATTTAATATAAATTTAAAAACCAAATATTGGAACTTACACTATATCAGAAAGAGATGTATAAAACAGAAATATATCTATATATATATATATATATATATATATATATATATATATATATATATCATCAACTATCAAGACTTCACTTACCGACTCCTTGTTATGTTATATTAACAAAAAAAAATTTTCAACTGCCATGCAAAACAAAATCAAAAAACAATAATTACAGGAAACAATAGATTGAAATTTCAACGCAGAATTTAAAACATATATGAGCACCCAAAAAACAGGAAAAAAAAATGATCAAAGATCGAAATTACCAGTTTTGCATTTGCACTTTGATACAAGCTCTCAACAGTGATATCAGACGAGTCCGAGTAAGTCCGAGTCAACTCACGGCGGCAACCGTCCTCCATTGCTCGGGGATCCGACGACGGAGTACTCCGCAGAATGTTATGGTTCATGTTATTCAAAAACAAAAAAATTTAATTTCTCAGAGAAGAGAAAAAGCTCATTCTTCGTTTTGATCGGACAATTGAAGGAAAATGTGATAAATGCTTTTGTGGTTTTGAGAAGAGAAAAAATCGTCCCGAAAATTTAGCAGAGAATGAGAGAGAGAGGCGGTGTGGTTTGGGTTGGGGCCAATAAAAGCTCCACATGGCGACGCTTTTACACGTGTCGGTTGTATCAGGGGAGAGCCACGTCAGCGGAGGCTGATAATATCTTCAGTCAATGTCTGCCAGATATTTTGTTAGACAGAGAGGCAGATTGTTAGATATCTATTGGGGTTAATTGCACAAATACCCCGAGTTTAGGCCTAATTGTATACATATGGACCTTTTATTAAAATTAACACAAACATCCCCTATTGTTAATGATCAACGGTTAGAGAATAACGGTCAAGGGATAAAATGGTCTTTTAAATTTTAAATTAATTAAAATTATTTAGTTAATTAAAATAAAATAAATATTAATAAAAATTAAAAAAATAAATCATTTTCATCTTCTTTATTTTCATCAATTTAAATTCATTAAATCAAAATTAAAAAAATTTCCATTTTCATAACCCATAAAATGTCCAATTTCATCTTATCATTTAAATAAAAAAAAAAAATTACTTTCATTACCCATCAAATCTCTAAAAAAATCTTCATCATCTATTAAATATCCAACGTCATCTTCACCACTTAAAATAAAAAAAAATAAAAATAAAAAGTTTCATCTCATTACCTTTTAAATACTTAATTTTATTTTTATCACTTAAATGAGACAAAAATAAAATAAAATCTTCATCACTCATGAAATATTTGACTTCATCTTCATCAATTATAAGATACTCAATTTTATTTTCATCACTTAAATTAAAATAAAATAAATAAATAAATTTAATTAAAAAATTATTTTTTTAATTAGTTTTTATTAAATAAATAAAATAAGTAAATAATAAATAATAAAAATATATGTAAGTGGTATTTTAAACATTTTATATAAAAATTGAGTTGACTATTAATTTTAACTGTTGACTACTAACAGTAGAAAATATTTATATTAATTTTAATAAAAGATCTATATGTATGTAATTAGATTTAAATTCGGGGATATTTGTGTAATTAACACTATATTATGATATTATTTTCCATTCGTTAAACAATAATCGCCCCTACGCCCCACGCGCTCTTTTGTGTTTTTGGTTTGGCCGGTTGATCTGATCATTTGATTTGATGCGGTGGTGAAAATGATCAAGTGCTGCTTGGATCACTCTTCATCAACCACAATAATTGGTTTATGAAGAGTGTCATTGATTCTATGGTCATTGAGAGCATCTCCAAACACTATGTTATAAATTTCCTCACAATACTTTATTCTACAATCTCAAAAAATAAATTTGAAATAATTACAACATGACACTCTAAATTTAGAGTAACAACTTTTCATATCCAAATTTACTTTTAATTTTTTATATTCTTATTTTATCTTTATATTTATAGTTATAAATAAATATTAAATATTGATATTTTTTTTATCTTTTTAATTAAATTAAATTAATATATAATAAATTGTAATTTATATCTTCTATTATCATAAAAATTATATCATTATAAAGGTCTTATCTAGATCTTTAAGATTAAACTAATATTGAATTTTTTTTTTTTAAAAATAAAATAATTATTTTTCCTATACTTTATATTATAGACATAATAATAATTATAAGTTAGCACTAAAATAAAGACCGGAATAATTATGGTCACATTAATATTAAAATTTAAAATAAAAATTACAAATAATATAAAAACATTATAGTAACGATAATAAAAAAAAGTAACAAAATTTGGTAGAAAAATCAATTGAAAAAAGTTAGATGGTAAAATATATGAGAAAATATTACATTTTTATTAGTTCATGAATTTGAAAATAAATTAGAAATTAATTTAAAAATTTAAGTGAATGTAAATTAAAATAATATATAATAAATTAATAAAATTATATTACAATTTTAATAAAAAGATTTTAAATAATTAAAAATAATATTAATAAAACTTAGTTTAAAATAAAGTTATATAAAAAATAATTTATTAAAACAATATCAAAAGAATAATAAAAATACAAGATATTTTAAAGATAGAGATAGAGATAGAGATAGATATTATTGTTAGAGTGAAAATGTTTTAGAGATAGAATATTGGGACAAGATTCTCATTTAACTCTCTAAAATGGAGATAGAGATAGAAACATTGTTGGAAATGCTCTGAGTGGTTACGTGGAATAAATCTTCATTATACCGAGTGTACCGGACACTGGAGATGATATGTGATGAAAATTATACATATATTATAAAAAATATTTTTTTTTAGTGACCGGTTGCACTATATATTAGTATACCCGGTGTACTGAAGATTTACTCTACTAATATAAATATTATTTTTTTTTTCATTCTTTTAAAATGATCACCAATATGAAAAATAGAAGAAAATTTTGTAAAGTAAAAGTTAGTAATAGATGGGCTATTATCTACTAATCTCAAACTTGACATTTTAAAAGAAACAATTGTATAAATAAAAAATATGTTATACTGTTCATATATTTTACTTATATGATGTAGTAAAAGTTATAATCATTCTATTAATAGTAACATTATGTGGTGGATAATGTATTGATTATAAGCTATATGTCATAATATTTAAATATGAGTTTAGTTAGTCTAAAATTACTCATAAATAAATTACAATCAGACAAATAAAACAAAACTAGTATATATCGTGTTGTAAGATGTCGAATAAAATATAACATTTTCTCTATGAAATAATAACTTAAAACTCATAGAGAAATATCAAGGTTAATTGTGACCAAAACTTGAATAATGACATGTGTGTAGTTAATTATTATAAACATCATTTAAGTTCAGTTAAATTGTTAAATTATCATTTGTTGATAGTAAAATCTACCGAACAATGAAGTTAAATGGTCAAAGTAACATGTAAGATAAAAAGTAATTATTTGTTAAAAAGTTGTCATTGAAATGAATTTTTGTGCTATTATGTGAGAACTCTCTTTGATGGGGAAAGTTGTCTCTCAACTTATCTTTCAAAATTTTGTGATGCCTAAAAACAAAAGAAACCTTTTAGAAATTTAGGCTGGTAGTCTGCTTTTATACTATGACGATTAAGTTGATGAACAATTGTAGAGAGAGAAAGTTTAAAGTAAGAGAGGCAGGAGTTTTAGGTAGTCAAAGTGGCTTACTTTTTTTATGAGAACACATCTCTATTTATAGCAATGGATGGATGCTTAATTTGCAAAGATACCGAGTTGGAGGACTTATATCATCACTAATGTAGCCGGCCGACAATATAATTTCTCAATCACGCCACCCATATTAAATTTGTATTATTATCAAGTAAATCAAGGGATTTGTACATATTGAGATATGCTAGCAACAGTCGCGGCGACTGTGGCTGGCAGTCACCTTCCGCAGTTGACATGTGTCAATACTATTTTCATTAACTTTATTTTTCCTGTTAATTATAATACCGCCACTTATTAATTCCTTAAAAAATACTGATAAAATTAATGAGCGGCAATATGTAATTAATAGGAAATTTTTTTTTAATGAAAATAGTGTTGACACATGTCAACTGTTGAAGGTGACTATCAGCCACAGACGCCGCGACTGTGACTAGCATATCTCAATATTTTAATTAATAAAAATAGTGTTGACATATGTTAACTGCTGAATACGACTGTCAGTCACAATCGCTAGCATATCTCATATATATTTTGTCAAAAATTAGATAGTGAGGAAATCAACATTCATTATGTCATGTCCATATTAAATGTGATGAAACATGTATTAATTATTATCGTACAACTTTAATTAATATTGATGGGATAATAGACAAGTCTTGAAAAGTAGGCGGACAACTTTACTCGAGGACTTACCTATTAAACCTTTTAGATTAAGAATAGAGAAAATGGAATTGGTTTTCAATTATTCGAAAAGTTTTCATGAATTTTAAACTTCAAATGAATTTGCATGCGCATGCAGTTAACTTATTTTCCAAATATCATAGTTATTCAACCACACTTTAGTTGAAACATGACAGAATGGAGATGAAATTAGGAACTTAACAACAAAAATAGAGAAACAGAATGTATATCAATAAAAATGGTGCCTTGTATACGCAAGACTTAGCGTGCATGTGATACACATGATTTTGTCAACACGCCAAGGAATCAACACCATACGATCACCAAATCATTATGGGATGGATGGATGGTTGCGTGTTCCGCATTCTATTTATTTATTTATTTTTGCTACCATGAGTTGGAATTACAGAATATGACCTCTCCTCTCCTCATCTTATTTTCTTAAATTGTGTAAAAAGACAATTTGAGATTTTTCTTGATTAGCCTTTGTGCCCCACCGTATATATTTTTCCGTATGTGTTAAAAGACTTTATCTTATATTATGTTACGAGAGCAACTATTTAGTGTTTATATAGTATAAGTAGATATTTGGGATGCATTAACTCTATCGTTAATTAAATTTAACAATAATATTACCCAACCTAAAAATTTAATCAAAAAATCAACCTAAATAATATGGTAGTAATATATCTTTCTCTTATCATTCATCAATTCACTATCCCATAATTAAGATCTCAAGTTTCTAAAAACAAATCATGAAAAAAAATCAAAAAGTTGGAAGATTTGTTATGTTTTGTCCATGAAAGTTGTTCGAACGGATCGAAAAAGGTCTCATTATTGTTGTCTTCACAAATGGAAAAGTTGCTCGATCTCTTCGTTTTCAAAAATGGTGGAGACACGAAAAGCTCTTTTTCTTATTGCAAACATTTTTTTTAACCTTTAACCAAAAGATATTACACTCCAAGGCAACTTTCATTTTTTTGTCAAACACTATATATATATATATATATATATATATATATATATATATATATATATAGAGCTTGGAGTTACACGATGACACTGCAAAAACAAAACAAACTGCAAAGTTTGGTACTACCCACACACACGTACTCTATAATCTCTTGAGCCTCATTAGCTTAATATAATTAAACACAGAAAAAGTGATGACCATGTACATATGCATGAGTGGGTGGCTGACAATGTGCCAACTCAGTCACAGTCTTGATCATGAATATCAGTCTTCATGTGTTTGTTGGTTGATTCACATGATCATCATGAAGTGATCCAAACATAGAAATACCTTCTTGATGATCACACGTACATTGCAGTTTTGATATATCAGATTGATAATGTTACTGCTTTTGGCATTTAATTTCATGAATTGGAGATATTATAAAATTTTTAAGAAGGGTAAATTTTTGAAGTATATAAATATATACGGTTTTTTAAGGAGAAGGATAATGCTCTTGAAAAATCTTTAATCATTAAATTTCTCGTCTTGAAATGATCAGATGTTTCAAAGTTCAAACAATAAGTAGTTAAAGAATGGCGCATCGATGCTTATAAAAAAAATAAAATGTAATGATAGTATACTGAGAAAGAAAGGTAGACTGAGAAAATTAGTGAGAGAATTGGAAGAGAGTGAAAGCACGAACAATGCAATAGTTGATATCAACGAACAGCGCAACGACAATATCTCTAGAGAAAAAAATGATGAATCCGTATTTTTTTTAAATTATTATAATTAATTTAGAATTTAGATGAATAAGACGCGACTTGAACTCACAATTTCAAGATGTAAAGTGTTAACAGTAAAACGATATTAAGTTTTACTAGTGCATTGAATTCACGAGAAACAAAAAACAAAAGAGAAAAAAGTTTACTCCATAACATGAATAAGGTGGATTGTGATGTTAAAAGTATACAGAATACTTCAAGTCAGTACTCCTTAATATATTATATGAACATCTTTCAATTCAAACTCTTAGGTCAATGTAAAATTGTTGGATCAATTAAATTAAAAAAAGAAAAGACTTTTTAATAACAATCTTTAAATTGAAAGATGCTTATTATAATATACTAAAGTGGTGCTGACTTAAAAACTTTTATAAAAATATGTTTATTGTATATGATCATATTAAAATAAATTAAAATTTTAATTGTGTATGATGTGTTGGTGTACCAAAAGCGACCATATATATATATATATATAAAGAGGTTTGTTTGATGGATCATTTTCTTTGTTTTAAAATAAGGAGTGCCAATCAAGATGGTATAAATTCTGGTATTTAAAATGATGTCAAGGCAATTCAAGTAACAAATTAATACATTAAAAATGTAATCATCCCAATTTTGGTAGCAATATGTTTTAAATTAAATTAGACAAGTTGTTTTCATAAATGAAAGCTTGACAATTTCAAAATCTGACCGTTGCATTATTGGTTGCTAGTATTAGACTACAAGTGGCCAGCTTTGATTTCTTTAGTTGAAACTATGGGGTGCCGATACCACCACCCACAAAAAAAATTATTTATTTATTTGTTATAATCACCGAGCAAACTTATTTTATAACACCATGATTTTGTTTTCAGTATCATATTAACATGAATGTATATGGCTCAAAGTAAAATATTGGCATCAATTAAATTTTAATAATGGATGCTTTTTTTTTTAAGTATAATTATAAGTTTAATAACAAATCTGATGGAACATGCCGATATTAATCATTAAATGTACGGTTTAGATATTTACTTTCACAATACGGGAGAAAACTACCCCATATATACTGATAAATATGTATAGTGCGATTTAAACTCTTAACACAAATGAAATAGTAGTGTACTAACTATTTGAGTCATGAGTCGATGTGCAATAATGCATGCTCTTTTGCTAATAAGATAAGTGTATTTTTTTTATTTTTAGCTGGACAAATATTTTTTTTAAAGCAACCTAGTGTTATAACAACCAGACAACCATTACAAAGAGACTAGGGAATCATCCAGAACCAAGCTCTCCACCCAAGGAGGGCATTCCTTAACCCAGACAGATTCCTCACACAGCAACAAAGCAGCTTTGGCTAGGCTATCAATTACCTTATTAGCCAATTTAGGAACAAAACAAACACCCAACAGACTAGGATGTAACAGCAAATCCAGAATAACAGAAATCACAGACCCCAACTCAGAACAAGGGACAACATTGGACACAATAAACATAAATTACAAACTTAGCATCTATTTCACACACTGCAAGAAGAAGATTAAACTCCACGACTAACTGAAGCCCTCTCAAGATAGCCAGCCCTTCAGTTATCTGAGGAGAAAAACCATCTGGTCTAGGCACAGTATAAGCAGACATAACCAAGCCATTAGCATCCCTTATAATCAAACAAATATCCCAAAGATTAGCAGATTCATCAAAGGCTGCATCTGTGTTGATTTTGGATACATTATTACTCGGAGCCATCCACATCACCACCGGATTCACTGTGACATGAGGAGGTCTGGGCATATAGCTTACATAAATAAACTCATCAAAAAAAGAACCAGCCCAATCAACGACATCTACAACCTGCGGCTGCAGCCGACCATTGAAAACAGAGTTTCTACGGTACCAGAGCCTCCACAACACCATATAAAGGAGCTTGAAATTGCAAATAGAAATATTATCCTTACATACAATAAGAAAATCCAATAGAGACATGGAGACAGACCAACAAACACCATTCATAAAAGAACATGCAACTCAAAAAACTTTTAGTTTAGGACAACTCCAAATCACATGAAATGAAGGCTACAGCTATAAAAATTGCATCTGGGATCCACCTGAATTTTCCTCTTTGCCAGATTAGCCATCGCCGATATCCAATCATGACAAGTTTTCTAGATAAACAGTTTAACTTTATATGGGAGCTTTAAACGCCAAAGAAATTTCCACCAAGAGGAACCCGCATCTAACCCGGAACAAGAAGGGCAGCAAGGTTAGTTTTACAAAACCAGTAACCACTCTTAACGGAATACATACCAAGCGTATCGAAATTCTATAAAAGAGAATCTTGCTGATTCTGAAAACCAAACAGAAGGGATAAAATAGTAGTAACATCTTTATGAATAAAAGACGAACGTATAAGAATTTCATTCCAGCCTCCTGAAGGCAGCATTAGAGAACTAACTAGAACAAACTCTTCTAACACATGAGGAGAGAAGAACTTTAAAGTTAAAAGTCATGGAATCTATTGATTTTTATAAACATAAACCGAGGAGCCTGAACCTATACGCCAACGCATCCCCTTTTCCAACACTTTCCTACCCCATAACAGACTTTTCCAAATAAAAGAGCCTCGATGAGACGATTTGGCATCCATGAGTGATTCCCGAAGTTAGGAAATATACGTTCTTCAGAACCTTCGCTGCTAAGGAATTAGGATTCTGAATTACCATCCACACTTGCTTTGCTAACAGAGCCTTATTAAAAATACTATGGTCTCGGAAACCCAAACCTCTAACATCTTTATTATCGCACAATTTGGACCACGAACACCAGTGCATCCAATTTGTTTCGACACTATCGCCCTACCAAAACCTTGCACAGGTCATGTGCAAATCCTGCACAAGAGAGCTAGGCAAGCGAAACAAACTCATATATAGAATAAGCCGGAATAGCTTGAATAATCGATTTAATTAGCACTTCCTTACCTCCAACAGAAAAGAACCGACTACTTTAACCTTGCAACCGACACCAAACTCTTTCCTTTATACTAGAGAAGAGGATGCATTTATTACGGCTCAAAAAGCTAGGCAAACCGAGATAATTCTCATGGCAGACCACCTATTTAACCCCAGTATTGTGGCAAAATGAGATCGAATAACAGGACACACACCCTTGCTAAAAGAGATAATGGATTTGGAAAAATTAACAACCTACTCGGATGCTCTTGAATAAGACTCAAAGATATCCTTAAGCACTAAACACTAATTCACTGCAACCCGAATGAAAAAGAGACTGTCATCTGCAAAGAATAAATGAGAGATAGAAGGACTGGATTTACAGCATCGAATCCCTAATAACATGTAACATCCCTAATTTCGAATACATATGAAAAGTATGATTGAATTCATTTTGAATATGTGAATATGATTTTTATGATTTGAGGGGTGGAAATTGTAATTAAATGTATGTATATTTTTAGGTTTCATAATGGACCAATTTGAACGGTCAAAAACAATGCACGAAGAAAAGGGTAAAAATCTGGACAGTAGGCATCGCGACTACTCACCGCGACCAGGGATCGCGATGAGCAGCTCGCGGTGAAAAGGAAGATTTGGGGCAGTGAGTATCGCGACCACAGATCGCGATGATCAGCTCGCGGTGAAAGTGGCACATTTCGACCAGTGAGCAACGCGACCGAAGCGACGCGACCACCGCTCGCGGTACCGGTCGCGATGTCTCAAAAATTTTTTTTAAAAAAAAAATAGCACCGCGTGATGAAGCGGTGAAGCTTCATAAACCAAAATTGAAGCAAAACAACACAGAAACAGAAACATCACAGAACCAGAACGAGAGAGAAAGAAGAGAGGAGAGGAGAGAGAAAGAAGAAGAAGAAGAAGGAGAAAAGAAGAAGAAGAAGAAGAAAAGAGAAAGAGAAGAAGGAAAGGAGAAGGAGAAAGCTTTCAGGTTTGGTGTACACGTATTTTTCGAATTTCCAGTTTTTCAGAAATTTTCGAAATTGACAAATTTTAGACTTTCTGAGTTATTTGAATTATATGGATTATAGATTATAGTTTAGATTTGATATATACGTGTTTTGGAATTTTTTCAGTTTCCAGAATATTTCAGATTGATTGAAATTGATTAAATTTGCGTTATTTGAATTATATTGATTATCGAATATAGTTCAGGTTCGATATATACGAGTTTTCAAATTTTTTCAGTTTTCCAGAAATTTTTGGAATTATCGAAGTTTATAGTTTTTGAATTATTTGAATTCTATTGAGTAGAATGGATAGTTTGAAACTGATTTCGGAATGATTTGAATACGATTTAGTTCTAATAGTGTTATGGAAATATATTGTTAAGGAAATATATTGTGGAAAGTGATTTAAATTATATTATATTGTGAAATGTATCGGAAAATGATTTTGGGGCAATTTGATTCGAAACGGAATTATGAAATACGTATGAGTATATTTTGGATTGATTTGATCTGATTATTGATTTATAAATACATTCGTATATTTCCGTTATATTATATTTGATGAATTTTGTATTTCGAAAATATATATATTGATATGTATTGAAATTGAATTCGATTATTCGGAAAGAAATAAAATATGTTGACATTGGATTGGAGAAAACATTTTGGCTCTGATGTGTATGAACATAGATATGGATATAGGAGGTTGACATGTCAATTGGGTTTCTGCCTGAACAGTACTGTGCCGATTATACCACCCTTTGGATAGTGCAGGCCCCAAGTGCCGGTCCTAGGGTTCTGAAATTTGTCATGGGACATTTACAGCGGGTGATTCCGTTGGTGTTCCATTCTGATCTGATGTTCGGTGAGTGGCCCCGTTTGCGTCCAATGCCGAACAACCCGTAATCCAGTCCGATAACTTATATTTTGTATATCAGGAGCCCAATCTGAAAATTGATTTGTCATATGGAAACGTTTGAGAAATTATGAAAAATTTGTCTGATGATTGATTTTGGATATTTGATTTTATATGAGCCCCATATAGATTGTTTATATATTTGTTATTTATAGTTTTCATTGATATAAAATATGTGTATATACAATTTTGTGTACATCCACTAAGCAATATGCTTAGCGTGTTGAGTTTTCTCGCACGCAGGTAACAAAGGTTCCAAAGGCGAAAAAGATAAAGAAGAGTAGAGGTTGCAGAATTAGAGTCAAGATCACATCTTTCCTGCATACATTTTGGTAGTTTGTTTGTATTAAATTTATATATTTTGATACTATATGCATATACAGAAACTGTTTGTAAATATTTAACGAGCTTCCGCTATGTAAATATTTTATGATATGTTTATGTTATGTGAATCGTTATAACTTATATTGTGATAAATTGGTTGGTACGTCGCACTATATTTGGAAGGGTGCGCAAAATTGATTTGAGAATTTGGACGTTGATTTTATACATTTTATCTGTAAACAGGTTTTGGAAAGTGAGAAAAACAGAGGAAACTCTGGCAAGATTTTCGAAAATTCTTTGGACCATTTTCAAAGGTTTTTAATATAATGTTTATCTACAGTAAAAGTTAGTTTTTAGCACATTGTAGCGCTCCCTGATTCGGTCCGAGTGGATTTGGGTCAGGGGGTGTTACATAACAAACCATCTCGGTGAGTCAAACTGGACAACCCTTCAGTACACACCAAGAATAAATAGGGCGATAATGGGTCCCCCTAACGCAAACCCCTAGAAGGCATCACACATCCACAAATCGTACCATTGATTAAGAAACTATACTACACCGTCTTAATACAATTCATAATCGTCTGAACCCACCAATTTGGAAACCCTAACTTACATAGCATACGATTCAGAAACCACCGCTCAACTCGCTCGTAACTTTAGACATATAGACTTTGAGAGCTACAGATCCAATCTTTCGCTTTGAGTGACGTTTGATAGCATGAAGACATTCAAGCCCCACCAGAGGATTATTAGTAATCAACCTCCTTAGAATAAACGCGTTTTGTGACTCAGAGACTACCTCATCGAGAACCAGTTGTAAACGGTTAACTACCATCTTTAAAGTAATCTTGTAGGAGACGTTGTATAGACTTATAGGTCTATAATTTGGAACCCTCTCAGCTTTATTAATTTTGAGAATGAGAGTGATTAAAGTGGAGTTTAAATTAGCAACAAAATGCCCAAGATTCAAATAGCCTAGGCAAATTGCAGTAATTGACCCTCCAATGATATCCCAGAACCATTGAAAAAACATAGCCGGCAAACCATCAGACCCTAGAGCCTTTGAGGGATGCATCTGAAAGACAGCTTTTCAAACCTCTTCAGTCGTATAATCCCTCTCTAGAAATCACCGACTACTGCCCGACAGCTTAAGTTCCACACAAGAAAGCGCAACAGGAAAATCATCCTCTGAAGGGTTCACCGAGAAGAAAATATCAGAGAAGTATTCCTGAATGATTCTGTCAACCTCTTGTTGATCATCACACCATACCCCTTCCTCATTCAACCAACCAGAAATTTCATTACGCCGTTTCTAGTTCGTTGCCTGAGCATGGAAGGAACGGGTATTATGATTGCCACCCTTAAGCTAAGCCACACGACTCATCTGCTTCTAGTATATCTATTTTGTAGCCAGCAACTCATCAAGCTGATTTTCAACATCTCTAATCTGTCTCCAAGAAAAATCCGAAGGCCTAGAAGAAACCCTGAATAACTCTGCTTTTTTGTCTTTAATAGCTTTTCTGAGGGCAGCCCGATTATGTGAGTTTCAAGCTTGTAACCTGTTTGAGCATACTTTGATTTTATCAACAACAGCCTCTACAGAATCTGGCTTTCTTTGATAGTTCCAAGCAGCTTCAACAAGATCTCTATAATCATCTTTATCCAGCCAGCATTCTTCAAAATGAAAATGCCGCTGAACACGATTAACAACCATATCACCATTACTAATACATTAGGATAGATTTCAAGTAAGATTGGACGATGGTCCGATCTCCAATAGCTTAGGTGACGCATCCGAGAATTAGGAAATAATTCCATCCACGACTGAGAACCAAGACAATGATCCAGTCGCTCTTCAATACGCCCCGGACCATCTCTCTTATTACACCAAGTGAAAGATGGTCCATTAAAACCCAAGTCAAACAGAACACATAAATCAAGCACCTCTATGAAATTATCAATAGCAGAACCAGTCCTAGGAGCACCCCCCCAAATTTTTCCTAGTCGCACAGGATCTCATTAAAATCTTTCCCACAGAGCCAAGGCAGAGAAGAGTTCCCCATTAATCTCTGAAGTAACATTCAGAAATAATGACGTTGAGCTGGATCCAGGTTACCAGAAACCCGTGAACCTCTAAACTTTATCTCTAAGGGATACTATTGAAACATCTACATGAAATCACTAATATGATAATAATGAAATATCCACCTTATCCTTCCAGAAGAAGCACAACCCACCACTTCTCCCCATTCGGTCCACAATTAGCCTACCCAAAAAACCTAACTTCACTTGAAGAAACTCCATTTGATTATGATCATAAAAGGTCCCCATAAGAAGACGCAATCGGGTTTATGGTCCTGCGACATGGAATGCTCGGACATTACCCAGGCACCGAACATTCCAAATTTAGCTTTTCATTGCTCCCGGCAGGCCAGGTCAACCCTCGGTCCCACCGATATAATTTCATAATCATTTTTCACACCACATTCCACTTTGGCCTTCTTACCTTCTGCCACAATGTCCATCACCCCATTGTCTACCAACCTTTTGCCCAATGAATTGCCACTAATCGGATAATCACCATGATTGGCCCTTTCCCTTGCCAATCTTTTCCACTTCGCTTTTTTCAGTCGACTGAGAAGTACCTGAAGGACCTAACTTCATACCTTGTGATTTTATGACAGTGAGAGTATTCTCCACCACACTCTCAGAAGTATCAGAAACCCCAAAAATAAAAACCGAATCCAGACCCGTCTCTGTTAATCTACTTGTCACCACATTAGTGCCACGTAGTTGGACAAGTATTTACAACTGTATTTTATAGAACATCTAATATTTTGGTTTTCCTTTAAAGTTGTTTTATACCATTACCTATCTTTGTTTTCATTTGTACTCCATTAATAGAATATTCTTCCATACAAGTTTGTAATCTTGATATATGGTTCGTTTGAAATTACTTTTGGACAGTAATTTTGACATTAAAAGGTATTTAGCTTCTCTACAATAGATTTTGAGAAATAGTAGGGGTTATTTTTTTAGAGTGATTGTTGAATAATTCACAACATTAACATGTAGACCTTTATTCTCATAATAAATTAAAATTTAAATAAACTAAAACATTTTATTACCAAAAATTAAATATATATTTAAAAAAAATAGTTAGAAATTATACCAAATAAGAAATGCCAACTCCTCAAACTAGAGGGACGATGACATATACGAAGAGGACAATCCCATCTAATTCGTGATATTTATTACGATAATTATTTTAAATGAGCATAAATGTTGTTATTTTAATACAACATTATAATTAAATATTAATTCAAATTAAAATTTAAAATAATATAAAAATATAAACAGATAAAAAGCCGTTACAATATTATGTTAATTAAGTCTTTATACACATTTACCAAATATATATACATTGCTACTAAGTCTCATAGTAAATTTAAAATACAATTAACCAAATGTTTACCTAATTATCTTACTTTTTTTTTTAACAATTACAATTAATTCGAAATTCGGAGAGAGATATATGACTCGAACTCACAACCTCAAGAGTGTAGGTGTTAGGGACAAATCACTAAACCAACCCCATCTTGTCTAATTATCTTAAGAACTTGTCGAAAAGCAAGTGACCCATTATAAATGTAAAATAATTGAACTCATTATCATAACCAAAGTAACCAATACATTTCTTTGTACTACAGCAAAATCCTTCCCCAATCTGCCCCGATAAAAATTAGAAGTACACATCTCAACTTTGTATTACACCATCAACATTCCTATATACGTTTTCTTGTACATTATTCAAGACTCAAATACACAGAAAACAGTTTTATAATTTGTCAGAAACATAAAACAATAGGGAAATTTAATAATAACAAATATATAAAATACTGTGAATACAATATTGAAATGATCATCAAAAATAAAAAAGTAAATATCTCTTGAACGGTAGAAGAACAACAGTTGAAGATGAACTGTTATAACTGTTGTGACCATTTGTCTGAATTATAACACAACTGTTTGTCGTTTTAAATTTAAAATTGGAATTCAAACAACCATATCTCAAAAAATCTTTTTCCAACAACATGGAAGAAATTTCCAGAGGACATTCTAATCGTGAGGAGTAATTTAACTATTAACACTAAAAACATCAAGCAATCAACTATCAGTAACTCAAGAGAAACTCAAAATAATTGAAAAATCAATATATTATAAACACAAGATTTGTAAACTGTGTACATTAAACAACATTCATCAAACACTGTATTAATATAATCATAATATGGTCAGGTATATAAAACAATATCAATTTTAATTCGCTTCTCCAGAACCAGAAATTTGCTTCACAGAACAAGCCACCACCTGGGCCCACTGCTTCAATCTTGTCTTCACCGTCTCTGGATCATCCTCTGTCATCAAATAACAACCGTTAGATCAAAAAATTTGAAAACTTTACCCGGCGGGAGGATAGTTACCTACCTGGATCGAAAATGGTGCTACAGCTACCGGAATCGCTATCGGATAAAAAGGAGGAGGATGATGAGGACCTCGATAATCTATCGGAGTAGTGTCTATTCACGGCGCAGTAAAAGCCTAAAGCGGGTAAAGTATCGGACAGTTTCGGATCGAGATCGGGCGAGTCGGGTTTGAAGCTGAACCCTAAATCGATAACACCCTTGAGCTCGTCCAAATCATCGTCCGTGACGCTCCGGCGTCGTATCTGAGAGGTTCCCTTGCGTCTCTGCCAAGCCTCATCTCGTTCGGCGTCCGGGGTCCAAGACCGCTGCTTGTAAAGCGGCGGAGGAGCCGGAGGCACGTTGTGTTTTGACATGGGGTCACCGTCGACTTGGTGGCGGTGGAAGTGGCGGCTGTGCTAAGGGAGTACTAGGTTTTTGGTTTTGGGGGTTTGTGTGTATTTTCATGTATATATATATATGGGGGGTTTTCTGGGAGCGGGAGGGGCTACTTTGAACTTTTTAATTGCTTTTTTTAAAAATGGAAAAATGTTTTTTTTTTTTAAAGGTTTTTACTTTTTATTGTTGGTTTTAATTATTTTTTTGTTCCACGTGGGCAGGTATGACTGGAAAGTGGGGTTCAAAGCAGAGTTGTTGGTGGGGTCTAAGAGTGGGACCCATGGACGAGAATTATTTGCTGGATATTCTGTCTTATTTTATTTATGTTGAATTAAATTAAATATTCATGGTATGTATTTCACTAATTTGTTAACTAAGCTAATTAAAATAAGAATAATTCTACTAATTATAAAATTTATCCTAATTGATTCCCTCGTAAATGGTATTCATAACTGCCATGTAAAAATTGTACGGTAATGTCACACGTTTGAATTTATGTCAATATATATATAAAAAAAATCATATAAAAATATAAATTACTTATCATATTATTTATATTACCTTCTAATATGGTTTAATAATATCTCAAATTTGAATTACGACCACATGTGTTATCTTAAAAAAATAATAATAAGAAGATCATCATTTTACGTCATAACATCACTTTTAAAAATAGGGTCTTTTGTTATGTATTAATCATCAAGTAAAATCAAAATAATGAAAGGAATGTTAGTACGCATAATCAAATCTTATAAGTATTTAAAATACTTGTAAGATTTGACCAGACAAGAATGATTGATCATCGGGTCAATTATGGACCAACCAACTACGTGATATATTAATATCAAAAAAAGAATTAAAACAATTTGATCAATTAGGTATAATATTATAGATTATAAAACGACATCCATTTTGACATTATCATATTATAAAACAATGTAAAAACGAGAACGAAATTTCACATGCTAGAACGAGATGCAATTTAAATACAATATTGTAAAAACAATTAAAAGTAAATGTTCAGTTTTAATCAAACAAATAATATTTTTCTTTTCTTCTTTTTAGGGTTGCAGTTGTGGGGTTGGAGGGATATTTGCCCTTTTTTTAATAAGTCGTTTGCATAACAAAGAAGGTACATGTTTTCTTGAAGAAAATGTTCATAGAAAGATGAGTAGAAACAGGGTGGCAATTTGACAGATGGACTCTTAAAATTCGTTCTTGGCTGTCAGGTTGGGTTGCTTGAGTTGGGTGCTCTCTTTTCCAGATAAGAACCAAGATTTTTATTTTGGGCTGCCAACTAGTTGGTATATTAAAAAAAGATAAATAAAGCTTCACTTTTCAACATTCATGCAATGCAGGCAAGCATGATGCTGCAAAAAATAAAGAGTTTTAGACAAGTTCGTTGCTTGCAACAGATCACTAAGGGAAGAAACTAATCTACTTTTTTTATAAAGAAAAATCATTCTTGACAAATATGTGCAGAAAACTGAAAAGTTTGTGTATAGAATAACAACTTTTGATGAGTACAGTACAGCATTACCTTTCAAGAACATGAGCCTTTTTCACTTTTCTAGGTCTTTTTTTTTTTTCCCAAGATACAGTCCAGCTGCAGTCTAGACATATGCTTGACTTTGGGCAGCATCCGAAGCACCAGCTTAAGTGAATAATAGTATTTATACATATGGGGTCAGTGTCCGGTGAGAATTCGATTCTTTATGCTGTCAGAATTTGCCAAGGTCTGTAATTGTTTATATTCCATGTCACCAATAGTCTCCACAAGAGCAGATTCCATCTTTGAAGTGATGAAAACGGTTTGAATCTCTAACAATAATCTCTCTCTCAGTAATTCTTGATATGAATTTTGTTGCATTGTGGCAATCACCACAAACCCGCAAGTTCTTGAATATTCGAATAGGACTTTTAGGAGGGGTACTAATAATTGCAAATGCAATTGCCAACCTCTCACTGTGACTCGTGAGGATATGCTCCTTTTCATCATCTTCAACATCCTGTAACACAAAACTGTGGTCCGGAACATAACCAAGGGTCTTCATTTTTGCAGTCAAAATCCTCAACTCTTGGTATATTTCCTCACATTTTGGATGGGTTTGATTCCCAGTATAGAAAACTTCAACTTTGTTGTTCACTTCGGTTGAGCTCCACCCAGGAGTCTTCTTCAATCCTCTGTCTCTAGCCAGTGATCTCACTTTATCCACTCCCTCCCATTTCCCCACATTTGCATACATATTTGACATCAAAACATAGTAGCCAACATTCTCGGAATCAACTTCAAACAACCGGTCTGAAGCATACGCACCCAACTCAACATTTCCATGTATTCGACAGGCACCAAGAAGAGCACCCCAGACAGAAGCATCAGGCCGTATTGGCATATTAATTATAAATTTATAAGCCATTCCTAACTGTCCAGCTCTACCATATAAATCTACCATGCAGCCATAATGCTTCAAATGAGGCTTGATCCCACACTCTCCTTGCATCAGATGAAAGCACCTTTGACCCTCACTAACCAAACCTGAATGGCTACAAGCTGACAATAAAGATACAAAGGTTATGTCATCTGGTTTCACTCCCTCATCTAGCATTTCTCTGAATAGATTCAGAGCTTTGTCAGCATGCCCATGTACTCCATGACAGGATATTATGGCATTCCAAGGAACTGAAGTCTTTCTTGGCATTTGGTAGAATAATAACATTGCATCGTCTAATCTCCCACATTTTCCATACAAGTCAATAAGGCTAGTCCCAACAAAGACATCCAGGTAGAGACCGTCCTTAATCACCTGCCCATGAATTTTCATTCCTTGTCGCAGGGCCCCTACATGGGAATAAGCTGGTAGAATGCTCACCCAAGTCCCTTGGTTTGGGATCATCTCAGTGCACTCTTTCATCATCTGATATACTTCAATTGCCTCACTCGCATGACCATTTTGAGCATAGCCTGTGATCAAAGTGTTCCATGAAATTACATCTTTTATGAGAAGTCCTTCAAAAACTGCACGAGCAAAACCCAAGACACCCAACTTGGCGTACATGTCCACAACTGCATTTCCAAGGACAACATCTTCCATAAGCCAACCTCTCCTCATGATATATCCATGAACTGACCTGCTATTTTGATGATCATTCAATTGAGCAACAATAGATGCCAAGCTCACTAATGTCAACGAATCAGGTTGAATTCTAACTTGCTGCATCTTGTTAAAGAAGCCATATGCATGAATTGGATCATTATTTTGCTCATATGCAGCAATTATTGAGTTCCACGAAACGATATCTCTTACTACCATTTTATCAAAAACTCTCAGCGCATGCTCTAGGATACCAAATTTTGCATACACGTTAATCAAGGCATTGGAAACAAACAAATCAAATTCCAGTCCATGCTTTATGACATACAAATGAATCAGCATCCCACAAACAATATCATCTAATTGTGCACAAACAGGAAGAATACTTGCGACAGTAACTGGATCCATGCTAACCCCTTCCAATTTCATTTCATGCAAGACATCTAAAGCCTCTGCAGCATTCCCACTCTGACAATACCCAGAAATCATAGCATTCCAAGAACCCCTATCTCTTATAGGCATATCATTGAATAATTTACGGGCAACACCAGCTAAACCAAACCGGCAGTACATATGTAACAAGGAAGCAGCCACAAAGACATCCCATTCAAAACCTAGCTTTAAAACCAAGCAATGAATCTTTTTCCCGTCAACTAAATTTCTACAAGCTTTCAAAACAGGAGGAAATGTATAGAAATCAGGTCGAAGACCAGAGGTCAACAAAACCTGGTAGAAGCAATCTACAGCTTCATGGAAACGACCACTGCGAACATAAGCAGATACCATTGAATTCCAGGTGTAAACATTCTTATTTGAGATATGATCAAAAGTGTAGCGAGAGAATGAAACATCACCTAAGTTGGCATAATGATTGACAAGCTTGGTGGCAATAAAGATACTTTGGATCTTTCCCGACACCATAAGAAGGGCATGAAGATGCTTAACAAGGTGCAATTTGGTGCAGGATTGAAACAGAGTATCAAAATCAATCTCTCTGTTCTCATTTCCAATGCCATTTGATGTAACTTGCAGAGAATTGTTAGCTGTTGAAAACAATGGGGAACCCAATTGAAGTAACGGAAAGAATTTAGAAATACGTCTATCTCTGCAGCTCAGTGCCAATCTGGATACAGAAATACGAAACCAATGATCCGTAAGTGAAACTTATTTACTTCATTACTCAACCACAACGTCACGAATTTGGATTTTAATCAGTGCTTCGAATTCAGATAAAGTAAAGTGCACAGAGGTGGTAATATACAAAAAAAAATAATAATAATAATAACAATAATTGGAAATTGAATTCATTCTCATGATGGTCTCTCATTTTCACTACAAAAAATTCATTAATTTTACCCCCGGTGTAGCTTTAACCATTACTAGTTAATTAAACGAATGTGTTAACCTATAAAAGTTACAGATAAAAATATGAGAAAACATAATGTAAAAGAAAGCTAAACATGTGAACTTTTATCTTGTTCTATTTTCTAGAGATAAAACCCTTTCCAAAATAGTTAAAAACTAATTGAAAATCCAAAATCCAAAGGGTTTATTTCCTTCACTTTCCTGCAATTTCTCAGCAACCAAACAGTGCTTTAAAAATTTTCCGAAAAGCAAAGATTTCTTATTTGAGATAATATCGTACGTACCTGAACATAAATGTAGACTTAGGACTGCTTATTGGAGTTCAAACACTTGAGATACGCTCGTGGTTAAAAACCCTCTTCAGAGTTTACGAGCCTTGAAACGACGTCGTTGACAGCTCACGAGGGTTTATGTGGTTAGGGTTTTGCAGGGGAAGAAATGTTTTTTGGGCTTTAGATGGGCCGAAATAAGTGGGCTTAGGGTTTTGGGCCGTCCAAATCAAGCCCATCATATTGAAACCAAAATAGAACACAATATTGTTATGATTTTGGATTGCTGGAAAATAATACTATATTTATCAAATTTAAATTGTTATGAGATTTTTTTTCATGATTTTCAGAACTTGTATTTAAGTCAAACTATAGAAACTGGTTATTCGGTAGAGTTTTTTTTTTTTTTTTTTAATATAACACCTTATAGGTCAGAAAACTTTTATGCAGTAGAGTTCTTTTACAAAATAATAATATTTCATTTTTTATACTGCTGTGTACATTATAACTCAAATCCAGATCCATTTCTTTTCGTGTTCAGACTTCAGATTGTCAAAACCAAAGTAAATAAAAGAAAATTCAAAATTTAATTGGATTTAATCAAAAGATAATACAAATAAATAAGTGGATCAAGTCAAGGATTGCTTTTGTTGAAAAAAATAATAATAAAAATAGTGAAAAATGGATCATCGACTAGAGAGAATGTGGTACGAATGATTCTTGATGATAAGATGTGAATGGCTGCTGATTTCAAGACTCATTTTTATTGGTAGTGTTGCAGGGAATATGTCAGATCTCTGTACGTACTCCACTTTCAAGTTTTCGCTTCCATTTCCGCTCAACGCTCATAGAATTCTTCTACATTTCTGCTTCAGGAACAGCCTCTTTTTCCTCCGTAGCACTGAGGCCTCCCAATTGGGGGAGATCTTTGGCAAAAACCTAAAGAATTGATAAAAAGTTGACTCCGTTTATAATTGAGCAAACCTAAAAGAGAGGGGGTATTTGTTAATAAACCCAAAAATTGACTCCGCCTGTAATTGAGCAAACTTCAAGGGAGGTAGTCATTATTTATTCTAACTTTTAATGAAATTTTTTTAGAACAAATTATCCCTCATCTATATTAAAATTATATAAAAAAAAAACATAATCTTAAACATTAAAAATTTAAAAATAATTAATATTTTTTTATCTTCAATATTTAAAAAAATAATTAAAAATCTTACTAGTTTGTTATCTAAAAATTACTTTTTATAATTAATATTAGAAGATAATTAATAAATTTAATTAAGTCTATTTTTATATTAAAATTAAAGTAAAAATATTTAAATATGTTTAATGTATATAAACAAAATTTTTATTAACAAATTAAATAAATTAATTTTATTATGATGTCTATTTTTATCATTTTATATTTCTACAGTTCAGCCATATAATTTATCAAACACTTTAATACAGTTATTTTCACCTACAAAACTTTTAAAAATATTATTTTTTAAATACTCAGCAGTTTTTTTCTCAAATCTATTGCCACAATTGCTTTAAAAAAAATGCTAAATCTCTACTAAACTCGCCCATAATATATTCACATTTGTTCCAATAATACCTATTATTACAAGGGATCAAATTTATAAGTAGTCCTAAATAAATGGATAATATCAAAACTAGTCTCACTGGAATTTTTTTTATAGCCCAAATAAACATTTTTGGGCCAAATACCCTTTAGTACGTAACTCTTGTGCCTTTCAACGCAATTAAACAGTAAAAAATAGTGAGGGAGGAATCATTTTGAAGTTAGAAACAGAACATCACGGTCAATTCGAGAGGGAAACAACCAATCGAATTTAGAGAGAAAAAACATGTGAACATCTTGGCCTCAAAGAAATGAAATTACGGTCTATCATTTTGGTGTGTGCACATAAGCACATTCATGTCACATGAATATTTTTGTTATTAGCACGTAAATAATTTTAAACATTTGTTTTTAGTGTGTAAACATCTTTTTTTTTTTGTGTAAATGTAACATCCGTAATTTTTATTAATTACAAAAAATACATATAATTGGTGTTAATTATGTAAAAATGATGTAATGTGTTTATTTAGATTAATTTTTAGGTAAAGAAGTGGACCAGGTGGAGCGATCCAGAAAGAGTGCATGAAGAAAAAGGAAAAAGCTGGCAGTGAGCACCGCGACCACAGATCGCAATGAGCAGCTCGCGGTGAAAATGTTGATTTTGGGCAGTGAGCATCGCGACCAGACACCGCGATGGCTGATCGCGATGAAGGCGGTAAAAACACTCCAGTGAGCAACGCGATCAGATGGCGCGGTCTCGATGACCAAAATTTTATAAAAAAAAAATAAGATGACGGTCAGCAATTGGACGCTTGGCCAAATACAGACCGACAGATTTTCATGGACGACGAGATGAGGATGCATCTGCCGCATAATACTGGTTTGAACGGACAGACTGAATATTACAGCAGATGCATTGCACATATGAAGAGAGTTTAGAGTGTGCAGTATCTTTATTGCAGGAGGATGTCTACCAATGGTGGACCTCCATTATACAGACAGTACGGTCGAAAGAGAGAACGTGGGAGTTTTTCCAGAGAGAATTTCGGAGAAAATATGTCGGTCAAATTTACTTAGATAATATGAAGAGATAATTTACCAACCTGAAGCAGAGACAGATAACAGTGACAGAGTACGAAAGAGAATTTGTCAGGTTGAGTAAATATGCTCTGGATATAGTGGCTACAGAGGCGGACAAGTGCAGGAGATTTGAAGATGGATTGAATGATTATATCTGTCTACAGGTTGCTGCATTTGAGTTTGAAGATTTCACTAGACTTGTCTCAGCAGCTTTGAATGTTGAAAGAATTAAGAAAGAAGAACATGTCAGACGAGACAGAAGTCAACAGAGAAAAAGATCAGGGCAATCTAGTTCATATCAGCCACCGAGTAAGAAGTTTAAGGGACCGCAGTCTAGTGGTCCTACTCAGTCACAGAGGCCCATACCCACAACTAGACCAGGTCAGTCTGCTACATCAATAGCCAGTACCCCTGGGAATGCAATTAGGGGACCAGCCCCAGCACTATGTGAACACTGTGGAAGAAGATATCCTGGGGAGTGCTGGAGGATCACAGGAGCCGGTTTGAGATGTGGATCTCGTGATCATTTTCAGAAGGATTGCCCACAGTTTAGAGCTATCCATGTTCAGCAATCAAAGAGATCAGCTCCTACTACTTCCAGAGGTAGGAGGCCCAGTCAAGCAAGAACTGAAGGTGGTAGCCACAGAGGGGTGTCAGAATCAGTGGCAAGACCAGATACTCGTACCCCTGCACGAGCCTATGGTGTTAGGGCTGTTGCATTGATAGATCCGGGTTCTACTCATTCCTATATATGTGATGCATTGTTGAAACAATGAAATTTGAAAACTGAACCCACTGCGTATGAAGTACTAGTTAGCAATCCGATAGGCCAAAGTGTAGTTGTGAACAGTGTGTATAGAAACTGTCCTATTCGGATACAGGAGTATGAGTTTCCAGGTGATTTGATAGAGCTGCCATTCCATGAGTTTGATGTTATTCTATGCATGGATTGGCTATCCAGACACAAGGTAGTGATCGTCTGCAATTTGAAACGAGTAACACTTAGAGCAGCCGATGGCACAGAAGTCACAATGGTGGGTGAAAGGAGGGATTTTCTCTCCAATGTGATTTCAGCCACTACGGCCTGTAAACTAATCAGAAAGGGTTGTGAAGCTTATTTGGCTCAAGTGGTTGATTCTAGAAAAGTTGATTCTACGATTCAAAATATACCCACTGTGTGTGACTTCCCAAATATATTTCCAGAGGAGCTTCCTGGATTGGCACCTCAGAGAAGAAGTGGAGTTTGTGATTGACGTGGTACCAGGTATTTCTCCAATATCGATAGCTCCTTACAGAATGGCACCAGCAGAGCTGAAAGAACTGAAGATACAGTTACAAGAATTGCTGGATAAATGATTCATCAGACCCAGTGTATCCCCGTGGGGAGCTCCAGTATTATTTGTGAAAAAGAAAGATGGGTCATTGAGATTGTGCATCGATTATAGGCAGCTGAATAAACTCACTGTCAAGAATAAATATTCGTTGCCTAAAATCGATGACTTGTTTGATCAGTTGAGAGGAGCCTGTGTTTTCTCAAAGATAGATCTCAGATCGGGTTATCATCAGTTAAGAATAAAAGATTCTGATATTCCGAAAACCTCATTCAGAACGAGGTATGGACACTATGAATTTATATTGATGCCATTTGGGCTGACAAATGCACCTGCAGCCTTTATGGATCTGATGAACCGGATATTTCGACCATACCTGGATCAGTTTGTGGTTGTATTTATTAATGATATCCTGGTATACTCACAGACGACAAAGGATCATGATAGACACCTCAGAGTAGTTTTACAAATTCTGAGGGAGAAGAAACTATATGGTAAATTGAGTAAATGTGAGTTCTGGTTGGCCGAGATTGCATTTCTGGGCCATATTGTATTACCAGAGGGTATTAAGGCAGATCCCAAGAAGATTGAAGCAATTATGGAATGGAAGCCTCCAAAGAATATTGCAGAAGTCAGAAGTTTCTTAGGCTTGGCAGGTTATTATCGATGGTTTGTGAAGGGATTCTCATCCATAGCAAGTCCGTTGACTAAGCTACTGCACAAAAATGTCAGATTTGAATGGAATAACATATGTCAGGCAGCTTTTGACATATTAAAGACGATGCTAGTAGAGGCTCCAGTCCTGATTCAGACAGTTTCAGGTAAAGATTTTGTGATCTATAGTGATGCATCATACCATGGTTTGGGTTGTGCACTGATAAAGGAAGGCAAGGTGGTTGCATATGCGTCCAGACAGCTGAAAACTCATGAATAGAATTATCCGATATATGATCTAGAACTTGCAGCCATCGTATTTGCCTTGAAAATCTGGAAGCATTACTTGTATGGTGAGAAGTGCTATATATACACATATCACAAGAGTTTGAAATATCTGCCTACTCAGAGAGAGCTCAATCTGAGACAGAGACGATGGATGGAGTTGATTAAAGATTATGATTGTGTGATTGACTACCATCCAGGAAAGACGAATGTGGTAGCAGATGCTCTGAGCAGAAAAGCATTATTCGCCCTAAAAGCTATGAATGTTCACTTACAGTTGAATCCAGATAATGCCTTGGTGGCTGAGTTGAGATGCAAGGCAAGTCTAATTCAGCAGATAACAGAAAAACAGAATCAGGATGATAGAATTCAGATGATATGTAGACAGATCCCTGAGGGGAAGCATCCGGATTTTACAGTCAGAAATGATGGTATTGTGTATTTCAGAGACAGGATTTGCATTCCAGATGATGAAGAATTGAAAAAGATGATCCTGACAGAAGCACACAGTAGTTCGTATTCAATGCACCCAAGTAGCATAAAGATTTACAGAGATTTGAAGACTCAGTATTGGTGGTCTGGGATGAAGAAAGATGTGGTGGATTTTGTGAATAAATGCATGACATGTCAACAGGTGAAAGCTGAACACCAGGTTCCATCAGGTGTGTTACAGCCAATATCAATACCTGAATGGAAATGAGATCGTATCACGATGGACTTTGTCACTGGGTTACCACTCACTCGGAGTAAATATGATGCAATATGGGTGATAGTGGACCGATTGACGAAATTGACACATTTCCTACCTATCAGAACTGACTATTCACTGGATCGACTGACAGAATTATATATAAAAGAAATAGTCAGATTGCATGGAGTGCCTGCATCAATAATATCATATCGAGACTCGAAGTTTACATCCAGATTCTGGAAGAAGTTTCAAGAAGCTTTGGGTACTCGACTGAGTTTTAGTACAGCCTTTCATCCGCAGACAGACGGACAATCAGAAAGAGTAATTCAAGTGCTAGAAGATATGCTCCGGAGTTATGTAATTGATTTCGAAAGAAGTTGGGTGGATCACATTCCATTGATTGAATTTGCATACAACAACAGTTATCAATCGAGCATAGCTATGGCACCATATGAAGCACTGTATGGAAGGAAATACAGGACACCAATATGCTGGACAGAGTTGGGAGAAGACAAGTTAGTAGGCCCAAATTTGATCAGGCAAACTGAAGAGAAGGTGAAGATCATCAAGGAATGACTGAAAGTAGCATCTGACCGACAGAAATCATATGCAGACCTGAAAAGAAAAGATATAGAATATGAGGTCGGTGAAAAAGTTGTTCTGAAAGTATCTCTATAGAAGAAAGTGCTCAGATTTGGTAGAAAAGGGAAGTTGAGTCCAAGGTTTATTGGCCTATATGAAATTATTGAACGTGTGGGACCAGTAGCCTACAGACTTGCTTTACCTCCTGAACTAGAAAAGATTCATAATGTGTTTCATGTGTCAATGCTGAGGAGATACTGATCTAATCCTTCCCACAGAGTCCAGGTTAAAAGTATTGAAATGCGACCAGACCTGACATACGAAGAGAAACCAGTGAACATTCTGGATAGGGATATTAAAGAATTACGAAATAAAAAAGTTCCACTGGTGAAAGTCCTCTGGAGGAATCATAATATAGAAGAGGCTACCTGGGAGAGCGAGGAAGTAATGAGACAGCAGTATCCTCAACTGTTTGACTAAGGTAAAATTTCGAAGACGAAATTTCTAAGAGGGGAAGAATTGTAACATCCGTAATTTTTATTAATTACGAAAAATACCCACAATTAGTGTTAATTATGTGAAAATGATGTAATGTGTTTATTTGGATTAATGTTTAGGTAAACAAGTGAACCAGGTGGAGCGGTCTAGAGAGAGTGAGAGTGCATGAAGAAAAAGGAGAAAGCTGGCAGTGAGCACCGCGACCACAGATTGCGATGAGCAGCTTGCGGTGAAAATACTGATTTTGGGCAGTGAGCATCGCGACAGACACCGCGACCATCGCTATGAAGGCGATAAAAATACTCCAATGAGCAACGCGATCAACTGGGGCGACCACAGATCGCGAGGCGCGGTCGCGATGACCAAAATTTTATAAAAAAAATAAGATGACGGCGGAAGCTTCACGAAGAAGCAAACAGAAAATGGAGAGAGAGAGAGAGAGGAGAGAGAGATAAAGAGAGAGAGAGAGAGAGAGAGAGAGAGACCGGGGGAAAGAAAGAGAGAAAAAGAAAAAGAAGAAGAGAAAGAAAGGAAGAAGAAGAATAAGAAGAGAGAAGAAGATAAAGGAGAAAGAAAAGAGGAGGGAGAAAGAAAAAAGGTGGAGAAAAAGGAAAATTCAGAAAAGAAACTACCGTAAAAACGGTATCCAGGTTGGTGTACACCTATTTCTGAAATCTTTATGACTATCGTTATATGCTTTGATTTGGATTTCTATTGTTTGATTAAATGAGTTTGAAAACTTATTTATTGATTTTGAAAACTTATTTCTGGAATATGTTAGTATCACTGAATTTTTGCGATATCGTATGTTTTCGAACATGTTTTATGCATATTGTTTTATGAATATGGTTGTTGTTGAATTGATGGAATCTCTGTAAAACAAAGTTGTTGAATTTGACATGAATGAACTGAATTGATATGAAAGTTGAAACTTGTATATTATGAAACGGCCCTAGGATACTTGAACATAGAAAACGGATATAGGAGGTTGGTATACCAGCTGGGGTATTTTAGCAGTACTGCACCGATATTGATATTGATCTTGATATTACGTACCTCCCTAAGGATTTGTCCTGAGGTAGGGAGTTATGATATTGATATGACGTACCTCCCTAAGGATACCGAGTACCCGGTCCTAGGGTAGGGAGTTTTGATCACGTACCACCCTTGGATGGAGCAGGCCCCAAGTGCCGGTCCTAGGGTTGGGAGTTATGTTCGATGGGCAGCCACTAAGTGGTCGATGTCGAACGGCCCATATTCCAGTCCAGAAAATTATATTGAGTATACCAAAGGGCCAAGATTGAAATGAATTTGAATAAAATGATTATAAGCGAATTTAGAAATTGATTTCTTATGATTATTTATTTATTTGAGTTGCATAATAATATGTTTGAATATGATGTTCTTTTGAAAAGTTATTTCGTGAATTTTATAAATATTTTAGTATACACCCACTAAGCGATATGCTTAGCGCGTTGATTTTATCACGTGTAGGTAATAAAAATACTAGCGGAGATAGAGACTAAAAAGGAGGTCGCTGCAGATAAAGATTCAGAGTCACTATACCTTTGGGTAGTTATATAGTTTATATATTATTTTTAGTTAAGCATGCATATACAGAAGTTTGTAAAGTTTGTAATATATGAGTTTTGTAAATGTTTTTAAATATTTGTTTAATGGTTTATACTTTTCAGAAATTTGTAAATCGTAAATGATGTATTATTTTATTGAATATATTTGGGAAGTCGCACTATATGGCAGAGTGCGCATATGATTGAGAAATGAATTTTTGAAGTGTTGATATTCTATTGTTTGAATTTTTGTTGAAAATAGAATTTTTGAAAAGTCAGAAAAACAGAGGAAACTCTGGCAAAATTTTTCAAACAGTTTTGATGGGCTCACTATAAAGGAATTTTAAAATATAAATTATTTGGTTTTCAATGGTTTTCAAATTATAAAGTGAGTTAAGAAAAGTTTAAAAATCGAGTAGCGCTCTTTGGATCGATCCATGGCGGGTCGGGTCAGGGGTTGTTATAGTAAACATTTTTTTTCTCAACATATAAAGATTTGTTCTTAGCATGTAAACAGTTTTGCTCTTGACATGTAAATATTTTTTTGTTCTCAACATATAAACATTTGTTATATACATGTAAACATTTTTGTTATTTACGTTTGAATATTTTTTTTCTTGGCGTGTAACTATTTTTTGTTCTTATGGTAATGTATAACACTTTCAAAGGACTTGTAAGGGGGCAAATGATATTGGGTTTGCATTTAGAATGTGTCATTGGAATCGTTTTGACGAGAAGAATAAAGTTGTTGAAAGAAGAAAGAGAGTGTGTGAGAAAATCAAGAAGTCAGAGAAACCTAATGGAGGGAGGAAAGAAAGTTGAAGAGACAGAAACACAAATGAACGACAGAGACGAAAGAGTAAAGAGGAGAGAATCCTAGTGAGCGAGGGAAGAAAGTTGTGGACAGATAAAATCATGGACAGAGAAAATTGTAAATAGAGAAACGCAAATAGATGAGAGAGAGGGTAAATATGGATAACTCATGTTTTTAGGAGATGATGAGGTTAAAATTACTATATGGGTAACTAAGATGTTTCTCTTATTATGTAGGGGTATGTTTCTCAACTCAATGATAAATATTGACAAGAAAAGAAAACATTTCAGGGATGGTTAAGATTGAAATCACAAAAAAACTTAAGAGTTAAAAGTAAATAATTTCTTTTATTTTTTTCATTTTCTCATTCAACCTTGAATTTTTCCCCCCCTTTAAATGTAACTTTAAAAATTTGACAACAATCTTAACCTTGTGAATTCTCAATGACACATGTTGACCTTTGAATAAAATCATTTTAAGGTATTATTTAACGAGTTTGTATCCTCTGTTGAGCATCATTTATATTAATGAGTATCGACCTTGCTCCGTGTCGTGCTCCTTGAGGAAGTATGAGTAGAAATGGGCAGGCAGACTAAACTCAATCGTCTCCCTAAAAGTTTTGAGCGTGAGCAGAATCCGCCAACCATTTGGCATAAGTTGGCTCGGAGCGATCTCATGGAAGTCTAGCACCTGTGCAACCAGCGGTGGTATAGGGAGTTAAAGGCCCAGTTAAATGGATGCTCATAAAAGTAAGTCCACCCAGGAACGAGCCAATCTGGTCGCTCTTCCTTCCGTGGAACCCTTAACTCGACATTCTCAGGGATCCCATAGCTGTATCGAATCCAAGTTAGATCAGCGCTGGTAAGCTTACTTATAGGATCAAAGACAAGTAACCCTAAAGGTCTATGGGCGAGTTTTCCACCAGGTCAACATTAAAACGCGTGCTAACCCTTGACCCACTCGGTCGTTCGACCATTTTCACTCCACTCGATGGCTCAAACACCATTCTTTGTGACCCTTCATTCAACAACCAAGGATTGCCCTCAATCTCAAGTTCTAATCGAGCATCAACAACCGTGACCTCTGCATCTCGCCCCTCGACTCCCCTTAGGAATCCAAGGATAAATCCACCTGTTCGACAAGCTCTTTTCTAGAGGTGCTATGACTACTTCACTCCTCTTGACTTGACATGCTTTCACTCAAACTGTTGACCAAACACGATATTTGGTTAGTATAATGAATGAATTGACTCTCTCATTTGTGTTAAAGACGGCTGCTAGCCTTTTACAGTCAACTATCGACGACCCATATATAATCTAAAAGATTCCTACATTCTACGCAGTCGACCATGGGAACAGAGTTCCTGTATGGGGTCGTGCGAAACCTCGACACTTTACCATTGCTTGACACGGTCGACAAATAAGTTAGAATTCGTACTCCTAGACCCAAGAAAGATCTAAGGCTGGCAGTTTTTAACAAACTAAAAAAAAAAAGAAGGAAAAACAAGAACACCAAGAACTGAGCAAATGAAGAAGGAAAGCACAACAATTAACGATAGTAAAACAAGTAAACAACGAAGAAACTCGCCAAAAGAATACCGGAATCGAAGTCTATATGTCTAAAAATGCCGAAACGTGCCTGAGAATACTCGCTTAGTCACCGAGAACGTAGCTTTTGGGAGAACTCTGATGGGATCGAAGAGAGAGGAAAGCTTAAATACTAAAACTAGAAATGAAAGTGGCGAGGCAAAAGGAAAACAAGCAGGAAATATAGGGGAAGCTAAAAGACCTGATGATTTGGTGCATACGACTGTGTTCATAGCCAGATCAAAGCATCCTACCATAGTCGATGTAACACCCCCTGACCCGATCCGTCTGGATCGACCCAGGGAGCGTTACCGGGTTTTCAAAACTTTACTGAATTCTGTTTATAAACTGAAAACCATATAATTTATAATTTAAAAACCTTTTCGAGTGAGTCCATAAAAATTCAGTTTTAAAAATTTCGGCAGATGTTTCCTCTGTTTTTTTGATTTCCCAAAACCTGTTTTCAAATCAATCTTAAACCAAATATAATTCACAACACTTCAAATATCATTTCATTCAAATGCGCACTCTGCCGTTTAGTGCGACTTTTAAACAGTTTATAAAACAATTCATTAATTACAGTCCTTTGAAAATGAAAAACAGAAAGCATAAAACAATTAATTACAGCACATAATTACAAAATATAATTACAAATTCTCTGTATATGCATGCATATCTAACTACATTATACAGGACTACATATATAACTACCCAAATGTAGTGACTCTGGCTCTCTGTCAGCAACTCTCTCTTCAATCTTTGGCCTCCTCAGTATCCTTGTTACTTACGCGCGATAAAAAACCGACGCGCTAAGCAATAATGCTTAGTGGGTGTACACTAAAATAAATTGCAATATCATATAAAACACTAAATTGTAAATTCAGAAATTCAGAAAGATATATAAATAAACAATAAAGCTTTAAGTCAAAAATTTCAGAAATATAAATATATAAAACAAACATGGTATTTTAATTACTGAACCTATATAGACACAAGATATTTCAACAGTTTCTGGGTTTCAATTTCAAGATCATTTCTTTATTTTCCAAAACATTTTCTAACTACTGTGTGCCTCTGTCAGGATCATCATTCTTAATTCTTCATTATCTAGAATACAAATCCTGTCTCTGAAACACACAATACCTTCAGTTCTAACTGAAAAGTTCGGATGCTTCCCAGAGGGGATCTGTTCACATATCATCTGGAGTCTAGCATCCTGCTTCTGTTTTTCTGCAATCTGTTGAATCAGACTGGGTCTGCATATCAACTCAGCTACCACTGCATTATCTGGATTCAGCTGTCATTGCACATTCATCGCTTTCAGAGCAAACAATGCTTTTCTGCTCAGAGCATCTGCGACTACATTCGCCTTTCCTGGATGGTAGTCAATTACACAGTCATAGTCTTTAATTAACTCCATCCACCGTCTCTGTCTCAAATTAAGCTCTCTCTGGGTAGGCAGATATTTCAGACTCTTGTGATCCGTGTATATATAACATTTCTCACCATATAAGTAATGCCTCCAGATTTTCAAAGCAAATACTATGGCTGCAAGTTCCAGATCATGAATCGGATAGTTCTGTTCATGATTTTTCAGTTGTCTGGACGCATATGCAACCACCTTGCCTTCCTGCATCAATACACAACCTAAACCCTGATGTGAGGCATCACTATAGATCACAAAGTCTTTACGTGAAACAGGCTGAATCAGGATTGGAGCCTCAACTAACATCGCCTTCAATCGGTCAAAAGCTGCCTGACATCTGTCAGTCCATTCAAATCTGACATTTTTATGCAGTAGCTTGGTCAACAGACTTGCTATGGATGAAAATCCCTTCACAAACCGTTGATAATAACCTGCCAAACCTAGAAAACTTCTGACTTCTGTAACATTTCTGGGAGGCTTCCATTCCACTATTGCTTCAATCTTTTTCGGATCTGCCTTAATACCCTCTGCTGATACAATGTGACCCAGAAATGAAATCTCAGGCAACCAGAATTCACATTTGCTCAGTTTGCCATACAGTTGCTTCTCTCTCAGAATCTGCAATACTACTCTGAGGTGCCTGTCATGGTTCTCTGCCATCTGTGAGTACACCAGGATATCATCGATAAATACCACCACAAACTGATCCAAGTATGGTCGGAATATTCTGTTCATCAGATCCATAAAGGCTGCAGGTGCATTAGTCAGCCCAAATGGCATCACTACAAATTCATAATGTCCATACCTGGTTCTGAATGCAGTTTTCGGAATATCTGAATTTTTTATTCTCAACTGATGATAACCTGATCTCAAATCTATCTTTGAGAAGATACAGGCTCCTCTCAGTTGATCAAATAAGTCATCAATTCTAGGCAACGGATACTTGTTTTTGACAGTAAGTTTATTCAGCTGCCTGTAATCGATGCACAATCTCAATGACCCATCCTTCTTTTTCACAAACAGCACTGGAGCTCCCCAAGGAGATACACTAGGTATAATAAAGCCCTTATCCAGCAATTCCTGTAACTGTATCTTCAGTTCCTTCAGTTCTGCTGGTGCCATTCTGTAGGGAGCTATAGATACTGGAGACGTACCTGGTACCACATCTATCACAAACTCCACTTCTCTCTAAGGTGGCAAACTAGGAAACTCCTCTGGAAACACATCTGCAAAATCACACACTGTGGGTATCTTTTGGAGTTCAGAATTAACCTTTCTGGAATCAACCACCTGTGCCAAATATGCTTCACACCCCTTTCTGATAAGTTTACAGACTGTAGTGACTGAAATGACATTGGAGAGAAACTCCCTCCTTTCATCCACCATTATGATTTCTGCACCATCTGCTGTTCTAAGGGTCACTCATTTCAGTTCACAGTCAATCACTACTTTATGCCGAGTTAACCAATCCATGCCTAATATCACATCAAACTCATGGAATGGCAACTCCATCAAATCTCCTGGGAATTCACATTCTTGTATCCGAATCGGACAATTTCTATACACACGGTTCACAACTACACTTTGACCTATCGGATTACTAACTAACACATCATATTCAGTAGGTTCAGTTCTCAAACTTCTTTGTTTTAATAATGCATCACATATGTATGAATGAGTAGAGCCTGGATCTGTCAATGCAATAGTTGTAGTATCAAAAATAGAAATAATATCAGCTATCACATCAGGTACATCCTTGTCTTCCTGAGCTCTAACACCATAAACTTGTGCAGGAGCTCGACTATCAGGTCTTGCCACTGATTCTGACACCCCTCTTTGGCTACCACCTTCAGGTCCGGCCTGACTGGGCCTCCTACCTCGGGAAGTAGTAGGGGCAGATCTCTCTGGTTGCTGAACAGGAATAAACTGGTATTTTGGACAATCCCTGTAAAAATGATCACGAGCTCCACACCTGTTGCAAGCTCCTGTAACTCTCCAGCATTCACTAGGATGCCTTTTTCCGCAGTGCTCACATAATACAGGGGCTGGTCCCCTAACTGCCCTCCCAGGGGTACTGGCTATGGAGGTTGCAGACAGACCCGACCTAGCTGTGGGTATGGGCCTCTGCGACTGCACTGGACCACTGGACTGCGGTCCCTTAAACTTCTTACTCTGGGGCTGATATGAGCTGGATGGCCCTGCCCCTCTTCTTTGCTGACCTCTGTCTCTTCTGGCCTGCTCTTCTTTCTTAATTCTCTCTACATTCAGAGCTGCCGAGACGAGTCTGGTAAAATATTCGAATTCAAAGGCAGCAACCTGTAACATTCATCAATTAATCAACATTCTATTTATATATTTAAAATTAATTACTTAGAAATTAAGAATGTTACACAACCTGTAGGCGGATATAGTCGTTCAGTCCATCTTCAAACCTTCTACATTTATCCGCCTCTGTCGCCACCATATCTCATGCATATTTACTCAACCTGACAAATTCTCTCTCATATTCGGTCACTGTCATCTGCTTTTGCTTCAGGTTGGTAAATTCCCTCTTCAGATTGTCCAAATAGATGTGACCAATATATTTTCTCCAAAACTCCTTTTGAAATAATTCCCACGTTTTGTCCTCTGGTCGCACTGTCTGTATAATGGAGGTCCACCATTGATAGGCATCCTCCTGTAACAAAGATACTGCACACTCCAGTCTCTCTTCAAGTGTGCAGTGCATCTGCTCCAATATTCTGTTAGTCCTCTCAAACCAGTACTCTGCGGCAGATGCATCCTCATCCTTTCTGCTATGGAAATCCGTGGGTCTGTATTTAGCCAGTCGCTCTATAGCTGATCTTCGTGGCGCTGCTCTGGCCACATTCTGAAAGAACTCAGCCATTTGCTGCATGAATGCTGGTTGTACAGCGTCCGCCACTCTCGGACTTACTGATTCCCTAGATGCTCCCCCAGCCACGCTGGCGGGACTCTCACGTCTATCACCACTTCCTTCCATTTCTTTTATCCTATAAGACAGAAGAGAGGTCTGCAGATTAGAGTCACACATTCCTATGGGTATCTTTATACAATGCATGCATATACATACTCTTTTGGTCCAGAAACGCCTAAACCGCACTTTGATACCACTTAAATGTAACACCCCCTGACCCAACCCGTCTGGATCGACCCAGGGAGCGTTACCCGATTTCCAAAACTTTACTGATTTCTGTTTATAAACTGAAAACCATATAATTTATAATTTAAAAACCTTTTCGAGTGAGCCCATAAAAATTCAGTTTTAAAAATTTCAGCAGAGTTTCCTCTGTTTTTCTGATTTCCCAAAACCTGTTTTCAAATCAATCTCAAACCAAATATAATTCACAACACTTCAAATATCATTTCATTCGAATGCGCACTCTACCGTTTAGTGCGACTTTCAAACAGTTTATAAAACAATTCATTAATTACAGTCTTTTGAAAATGAAAAACAGAAAGCATAAAACAATTAATTACAGCACATAATTACAAAACATAATTACAAATTCTCTATATATGCATGCATATCTAACTACATTATACAGGACTACATATATAACTACCCAAATGTAGTGACTCTGGCTCTCTGTCAGCAACTCTCTCTTCAATCTTTGGCCTCCTCAGTATCCTTGTTACCTACGCGCGATAAAAAACCGACGCGCTAAGCAATAATGCTTAGTGGGTGTACACTAAAATAAATTGCAATATCATATAAAACACTAAATTGTAAATTCAGAAATTCTGAAAGATATATAAATAAACAATAAAGCTTTAAGTCAAAATTTCAGAAATATAAATATATAAGGGAATTTAGCAAAATTGCCCAAGCTCCACTAACAGTTGCAACACTACCCAAGCTCCACTAATTTTTGCAACATCTACCCAAAGCCATTTTTTGGACAAAATTGCCCTTACTTTTACATTTGACCACTGCACTGTCTTCTTCTTCTTCATCTAGACAACTTCTTCACCTCAACCGGTTCTCTCGTCGTCGCTTCTTCTCTTCTCTTCTTCACATTTTCTTATTTTTCCTCTCTTCTCTTCTCCATAAATCTCTTACCCAACCTAAGCCAAGAAATTCTCAAGTTATCTCTTGCAAATAAACCATCGATCCATCTCACAAAGTCTTCTTCTCCATCAAAAATTCCAAGGTTAGTGTTAAACTTTTTTTTTTTAGTGAATGCAGACCTTTATGGGTTTTAAATCAGTTGTAGGCATTTCACATTTGTTAATCCTCCATCAAAAAAATGAAGAACGAATTTTTATAAAATTTTTTTTTTCATCATGCCGACCCGATGGTTTTGGCCCGATGGTTTTTCTTCATGTTTTTTCATTGTTTTTGGCCCGATGGTTTTATCATGTCGGCCTGATGGTTTTTATCATGTATTTTGACATGGCGGCCCGATGGCATTGGCCCGATGGTTTTGTTTCATCATGTATTTTCACATGGCGGCCCGATGGCCTTGACCCGATGGTTTTATCATGTCGGCCCGATGGCCTTGGCCCGATGGTTTTGTTTCATCGTGTATTTTCACATGGCGACCCGATGGCCTTGGCCCGATGGTTTTCTTTCATAATGTATTTTCATATGGCGGCCCGATGGCCTTGGCCCGATGGTTTTTTTCATCATGTATTTTCACATGGCGGCCCGATGGCCTTGGCCCGATGGTTTTATCATGTCGGCCCGATGGCCTTGGCCCGATGGTTTTATCATGGCGGCCCGATGGCCTTGGCCCGATGGTTTTATCATGTCGGCCCGATGGTTTTATCATGTGCCTTGGCCCGATGGTTTTATCATGTCGGCCCGATGGCTTTGGCCCGATGGTTTTATCATGTCGGCCCGATGGCCTTGCCCCAATGGTTTTCTTTCATAATGTATTTTCATATGGCGGCCCGATGGCCTTGCCCCGATGGTTTTCTTTCATAATGTATTTTCATATGGCTGCCCGATGGCCTTGGCCCGATGGTTTTCTTTTATCATGTATTTTCACATGTCGGTCCGATGGCCTTGGCCCGATGGTTTTATCATGTCGGCCCGATGGTTTAATTTCATCGGGCCACTGCGGCCCGATGATTTAATTTCATCGGGTCATATAGTGACCCGATGACCCGATGAAATTAAATCATCGGGCCACAGTGACCCGATGAAATACAAATTTCCATCCAAATTCAATCCCATGATAATTTAACAAATCTCAATGAATTCAACATTCAAATTGGAAAACCCATAACACTAATTTCAAATCTAAATGTTTGTTCTTAAACACTAACTAAAATCGGTTGGTTTTGTAGCAAATCTTACTTGGTTTTGTAACAAGAAAAATTGTTTGTTAATAGCATTTCAGATCTAGCAAGGAAGAATAGAAAACTGTGGAATGTAGACTCGCTGAAAGAAGTACAAAAAAAAAAAAACATTTGTAGAAGTAAATCAACAATATATAGCTGTGGCGCTGTTGCACCCAAAATGATTTAATCGGGCAGGGCCGACCCGATGAAAAAATCATTGGGCAGGGCAGACCCGATGAAAAAAATGTTTCATCGGGCAAGGCCGGCCCGATGAAATTTTCATCAGGCCGGCCCTGCCCGATGATTTTTTTTTTTTTTACATCTTCTTCCTCCGCACTTCTTCTTCCTCCTTGCGCCGGTCTTCTTCTTCCGCCGCAAACTGTTCTTCTTCTTCTTCTCCTCTTTTCTATTTCACTCTTCTTCTTCTTCTCCACTAACCTTGAAATTTTCTAATGGTGGGAGTTTGTGAGATGATTTGAATGATTTTGCAAATGTGAGAGTTTAGGGAGATGAGAAATGGAAATTTTCTTGGCTTAGTTTATAAGAGATATATGGAAAAGAGAAGAGAGAAAAAAAAATGTGAAGAAGTAAAAAAAAGAACAAGTGAAGAAGAAGAACCCGTGTGAAGAAGAAAAAGATAGTGAAAAAATATATTATGAGGGTATTTTTGTCCAAAAAAATATTTTGGGTATATGATGCAAAAGTTAGTGGAGGATGGGTATATTTGCAATTTCAAGTTATTTTTTGGGTAATTTTGCTAAATTCCCAATATATAAAACAAACATGGTATTTTAATTACTGAACCTATATAGACACAAGATATTTCAACAGTTTCTGGGTTTCAATTTCAAGATCATTTCTTTATTTTCCAAAACATTTTCTAACTATCAATTCCCAAATTGGGCCCTTGATACATATAACAGGGTTTACAGGACTGGATTACGGATTTTCCAGTCGGGTTTTCCATCTCATATGAAATGGTATCCCTATATAAACAGTCGGTTTCCCATTTCACGAGGAAATGGTATCCGAATATTCTCACAGTCGGTTTCCCATTTCACGAGGAAATGGTATCCATATAATTAACAATCAGAGGCATCATAAATCACGGTGCAGTATTGCCATAAATTCACCTAATTGACATGTCAATCTCCTATATCCATATATCCCTCTACATATATCAGGGCCGTTCAAATATCATAACAAATTAATTCTTTGGTTTCAGAAATCAACGAATATCAATTTCAATCAAGCATCATAAATAGGAAAACCAAACAATAGTTGTAAACCAGGTTTTGAAAACATATGCTTTTATTCGAATTTCCATAATAGCATAATATTGCACAAATAGTCCAACAATATGCAAAAATGAAATACGAGTATATAAACAAATCAATACGAATATATAAAATCCATAACTATATTTCCAGACTTACTAAATCAAAACATTTATCAAAAATAAGTTCATAAACGTGTGTACACCAACCTGCATACTGTTTTACCGGTTCTACGCCCTTTTCCTTCTGAGTTTTCCTTTTTTCCTTTCTTTTTTTTCTTCCTCCTCTTTCCTTTCTCTTTCTCTTTTCTTTCTTTTCTTTTCTTCTTCTTTCCCTTCTCTTCTTCTTCTTTTCTTCTTCCTCTTCTTCTTCTCTTCTTTCTCTTCTTCTTCTCTTTCTCTTCTTCTTCTCTTCTTCTTCTTTCTTCTTCTTTCTTCTTCTTTCTTCTTCTTCTTCTTTTCTTTTCTTTTTCTCACGGTATTCTCTCCTCTCTTTTCTATCTGTTTTCGATGGCTTCTCACAGAAGCTAACTTTTTTTTTATATCATTTCAGTCATCGCGACCTGTGATCGCGCCACCTGGTCGCGGTACTCACTAGAAGACTTCCACCGCTTTCATCGCGAGCACCCATCGCGGTACCATGGTCGCGCTGGTGGTCGCGTTGCTCACTGCCCGAATCCCAATTTTTTTTTTTTTACATCCACATTTTCAAAATTAATTATTCAAAATTAGGGATGTTACAGTCGAACCAAACACAATTGTTAATTCATATATGAAAAGTCTTCGACCTCCAACATAACAACTCATATGACATAATCGATTGCACTAGAATTGGATCTTAAGGGAATGCTGGAACGATCAACTAAGTAGTCAACTTACTTAAACCCTCTCCAGCGTAGGAACAACCACCCACCAGTAGCGTTTGACTCACTCGACTATAGGTCGAGCAGGCATATGATCAATTCTGAAACAATCATACTTGGTCGATTCTCAAAAAATCAATTCAAACAATCATACCTGGAAATTTTTATTTAAAAAAAAAAACAATCACAAAATCTTATACCTAGTTGGGATTCAAAGTCAGGTTCGTCATCATGCTTCGTCGAGTTCGTATTCAGGTGTGTCGTTGGGTTCGTCGTCAGCCAAACATTAGGTGTCATCACGTTTCGTCGTCGTCGGGGTTCGTAGCGAAGATGGTGGCTAGACTTGGAATGGTCGGAGTCGGGTTTGTCGTCATGATTTGTCAGGTTCTTTAGGTTCGTCGTTGGGGTTTGTAGCCGGAGATGATGTATGGACTTAGAACGGTCGACGTCAATGGTGCTAAGTGGAAAAGAGATGGTAGCTGTAGAGGTGGTGCTAAGTGGGAAATGGTGGGCTGGACTTGTGGGGTTTGAGATTTGTTTGGGATTTGATAGGGTTAAGTTAGGGATTTCATAAAATATTATTTTAATATTTTAAATATTTTATATTATTTAATTATTATATTAAGTATTTATTTACACACGTCATTAACTGGTACCTATTATATTAAATAACTAAAATAATTTTTATTCAGTTAACTTTTAGTAACGGCATACTAATAAAATAAATATTTTGATTGATTTTTAAAAGGTCAAAAATTATGAAAATAAAAAAATAAAATAGTAGTTAAAAAGTAATATTTTATTAAACGTGAGCACCAAAATGATTTTCATCCCATAAAAAACAAAAAGGGTAGGATTAGGAATAAGAAAACGGATGAGGACGTACTCCTGAAGCGAAAAGCAATCTGATTGCGCCACATGATGTGGGCCCACAATGACTAATGTTTTGCTGCAATAAGGGGATCATCAGTGACGACGTGGTGGTTTGTGACCCACAGTTATGGGGTGTCAGAATGTGAAAAAAAATATTGTTTTTTGGTTGACTTTTGTAGGTTTTTTTTTTGGAGAGATAACCATCAATCCATCATGATATGATAAGGCTATATAACATTGATAATGCTATGTTGGTTACCGCAAAACTTAAAATACACAATTTTATATTTATTTTTTCCTACACAATTTCTCTATCTCAAAAAAAATATATATAAATTTTTTATTTACTCAATCAATCTTTAACGTGCGTTATAAAAGTACATATTAATATTTTTATATATTTATATGTATTTCTATAAATAATTCTAGTACAAAATGAGTGATGATAAATTGTTTAAAAAATTGTATAAAAAAAAATTATTTAAATAATATAATATGTATTATTAATACTATATAAATTATTAAATAATATTATAAATAATTAATTTTGACAAAGTTACATAGTATGTTATTTAGAAATAAATCTATACAATATTTTTAAGAGATATTATTAAAATTCTCCCTATAGTTTGATGTATTCATCAAAATGCCCCTCTAATTTTATTAATGGCCAAAATTTCCCTTGTAGTTTGATTTATTCGTCAAAATTCCTTCTGCCGTTAGTTTTAATTACTAAAATACCATTGACCGTTAACTTTTCAGTTAGTAATATTATTAAAATACCCTTCTAATTTAATAAATTAGTCAAAAGTTTCTCATAGTTTCATTTATGATCAAAATCATCCCTATAATTTCATTTTATAGTCAATTTTTCTCCTACCATCAATTTTAATTACCAAAATATGTTTAATCATTAACTTTACGTTTAAAATTTTAGAGCACCAAGGGTATAAAGGTAAATATTTATATAGATTAAATTAAAATATTTTAATGTATAATATTAATAAATCTCTATGGTCCATCATATGATGACATTAGAGATCAAATATAAAATATTAATAATTTTAAATTTTAAAATCTATGGAGATGGACGTGGAGGTCTATTTTTTATTTTTTAATTTTTTATAGTTTTTATTTTTAAAAACAATATTTTGTGTTTATACTTTCTACTATCCATTTATGTAGATGGACAGTGGAGATCCGTTGTTTTTTTTTAAAGTTTTTTTTAAAAATTTGGTAATTATTTTTTAAAAATTTTGTATTATGATATTCACCGTCAATCTATGGACGGTGGAGATTCAATTTTTTTAAAATTTTTAAATTTTTAAGTTTTTAAAATTTGATCTCTAATGTCCATTATAATATCGAGGACGATGGAGATCTATCTTTTTATTTTTAATTATTTTTAATTTTTTTGTAATTTTTTAATATAAATTTCTCCACCGTCTCTACCGCTCATCTATAAACGGTGGAGATCCAACTTTTTTATTTTATAAATTTATAATTTTTTAATATTTAAGATTTGATCTCTAATGTCCATCGTAATATAGAGATGGATGATAGAGATTAATATTTTTATTTTTAACTTTTTAATTTTTTTAAAAAAATTTGGTAATTTTTTTTAAACAAATTGTATTTGTGATTTTCACCGTCCATCTATACACGGTGGAGATTCAATTTTTTTTAAATTTTTAATATTTTAAATTTGATCTCTAATATTTATGATAATATGGAAATGGACGGTGGAAATTCATCTTTTTATTTTTAATTATTTTGGAATTTTTTTTAAAAAAAATTGTGTAATAGACTGTGAAGATCCAACGTTTTTTAAATTTTTAAAATTTTATATTCGATCTCTTATGTCATCATGTTATGGACCTTAAAGATTCATTAATATTATAAATTAAAATATTTTTAAAATATTTTAATTTAATCTATACAGATATTTACCTTTATATCCTTGATGTCCTAAAATTTTTAATATAAAATTAATAGTTAAAAGTATTTTTACAATTAAAACTGAGGTAAGGGGAAAATTGACTATAAAATGAAATTATGGAGTTGATTTTGATCATAAATAAAATTAGGGAAACTTTTGACTAATATATCAAATTAGAAGGGTATTTTAATAATATTACTAACTGAAAAGTTAACGGTCAATGGTATTTTAGTAATTAAAATTGACGGTATGGGGATTTTGACGAATAAATTAAATTATAGGAGGAATTTTGGCTATTAATGAAACTAGAGGAGAGATTTTAATAAATACATCAAACTAAGGGGGGATTTTAATAATATTTATATTTTTAAACTATCTAATTTTAATATATGAAATATCAACCGTTGAGGGCATTTGATATGCGGCCCCACCGGTTTTGTCCACACTCACTCACATATTGCGTATTAGTGAGTGAATAGACCACTACGCACTCTTCTCTTACAATGTCATTTGTTGTGGTACGATTTCCCCCCACAAAGAAGACACATGAATGAAATGGCAAAATAACACGTTTTTAAAAAGCACTAAAAAACAAGAAAAAAAAGTCATGCAACGTTTCATGAAAATTGCTTAGCAGGACTGGACTGAACTTATCCAGATATGTGTTTATTGCCCACACAGGATTAGGAATCCTGTGTGGGCAACTTGTTCTACTGTAGAGGGATTCTTTGGTCCCTCTTTTTAATATTTAATTTAATTTAAAATATTATATTTTTTTTAAAGTTAATTTAAAATATTATATTAAAAATTAAAAAATTATATTTTAATATTTAATTTTGAATAATTTTATTTATTTTAAAATAGTATAAATATTTTATTTATAATTAATTTAAAAATATTTAATATAAATATATTTATATTTTATTTAGATTTATTTTAAATAATTTTTAATTTAATTATATAATATTTTAAAAATAATTTTATTTTATATGAAATTAATTTAATCAAGCATGATATTAGAAAGAAATGGCATACCATCAATAAAGGTGTTATAGGAGAGACCGTTGAAAATTCTAATGATTTGATAGCCGACTGCTCTCTCTCGCCTATAAGAGTGAGAATAAGAAAGGGGAGCATTGTCGATTTGATCTATAAGCACTGTATACCCATCGAGCCTTTTTGTCGAGAAAGGATACAAGTGGTTGAAATACAGTTCAAACTCTAATAACATTAATAGCACATGCTAAGTGACATTTAATACGTGTATCATAACATAAATGTCAAGTATATGATGACAATAAATACATAACTCTTTAGGCAACTTAATATCTGGCACGTCTATAAAATTCTAGATTTACTCAATAAAATTAAGGGATTTGACGTGGAGGATGTGGCCGAACAATGGTGGTTTTCGGCCAACCTCCTTATGGATGATACCAACCCTCTAACTAGATATCTCATCCAGATAAGCACTTAACCCACCTATATAAATAGAGTTAGCATTTAAAAACAGGGTAAGAAAAGCTCACTTGTAAAAACTATTGTCTCTTTTACTTTATATTTTCTCCCTTAAAACAGTTATTTAACTTGATTGTCGAAGTGTAATAGCCGGTTATTAGCTGACACTTATAATGGAACTTTCTTTGCTTTCAAGTTAGTTTTCAACATATTAGACGTGAGACAAACTTGACGTTAATTCTCCAAGAGACTCACAATCATTACGAAGAACATCTCGGGACTCAGACTTTGATCAAAATAAACATTTATTGACCTATTTTTTTATTTGATTCTTACATATTATTTTAACCATTTAACTTAATTATTGAGTAAAATCCGCTATCAACAAGTATAAAACTCGATCTCATCCTCTATGCTATTTAATATATAAGGAAATTAGTTGTGTCCGTACTAATATTGCCCATCTTTTGCCTTGAAATCCACTTATAAAACATTACTTAATATATAAAATGAATTGTTAATACCATTATTCATATGTAAATTATGAAATAATATAATGAGTGATGTGCTAGTTTATAACTCACATGCTAAAAAATCAAATAGAAAACATTGGAATTATATACACGTCGATGGTTGAGATTGAATTCCACCTCTGCAACCTACCGCACACAATCTCCACTCAACCAAACCCTCGAGACATCTAGCCACGCCACCATCCCACAACCAATAAAATCCAAGCTCTCCCCAATTAACAATCACCATTATTCATCCATCCAATCATCCTTGTCGGTAAAGTGCATATCAACGGTCCAGATCCACCCATTTTGCGATAACTCATTGGCCAGATGTCCCATCACTGTTTCAACCCTCTTGGTATTGGACCACGTTGCGCAGTATCCGTGGCTACTCACTCTCTCTCTCTGACTCTCTCAGAGTCGCACCAACATATTTTGGGGAAAAATCGAAAAACACTCCAAAAGGGAAGCTCCTTAAATGACGACTCGTGTCGAAGCTGGCTGCAATAGACACTTGTCGCCTCCGCGCAGCAAAACCTCAGAGAACGACACACTCTCTCTACTCAACACAGTTTTTCCACACAAAAAAAAGGTAAAATTAAATTGCTATTATTTTATCTCTCTCTCTCGCTCCTCCTCCTCCTCCTCCTCCTCCTCACTCTCTCCTCTGTTTTTGTACTGTACTGGTTTTAATTTTGTCTTTTTCGATAATAATTTTGGTTATGAAAGATATTTTGTTTTTTTATTCTTTTTTC
>CM010615.1:33150068-33294497 GCA_003430845.1 Xanthoceras sorbifolium
ATTTCAGCCACTACGGCCTGTAAACTAATCAGAAAGGGTTGTGAAGCTTATTTGGCTCAAGTGGTTGATTCTAGAAAAGTTGATTCTACGATTCAAAATATACCCACTGTGTGTGACTTCCCAAATATATTTCCAGAGGAGCTTCCTGGATTGGCACCTCAGAGAGAAGTGGAGTTTGTGATTGACGTGGTACCAGGTATTTCTCCAATATCGATAGCTCCTTACAGAATGGCACCAGCAGAGCTGAAAGAACTGAAGATACAGTTACAAGAATTGCTGGATAAATGATTCATCAGACCCAGTGTATCCCCGTGGGGAGCTCCAGTATTATTTGTGAAAAAGAAAGATGGGTCATTGAGATTGTGCATCGATTATAGGCAGCTGAATAAACTCACTGTCAAGAATAAATATTCGTTGCCTAAAATCGATGACTTGTTTGATCAGTTGAGAGGAGCCTGTGTTTTCTCAAAGATAGATCTCAGATCGGGTTATCATCAGTTAAGAATAAAAGATTCTGATATTCCGAAAACCTCATTCAGAACGAGGTATGGACACTATGAATTTATATTGATGCCATTTGGGCTGACAAATGCACCTGCAGCCTTTATGGATCTGATGAACCGGATATTCGACCATACCTGGATCAGTTTGTGGTTGTATTTATTAATGATATCCTGGTATACTCACAGACGACAAAGGATCATGATAGACACCTCAGAGTAGTTTTACAAATTCTGAGGGAGAAGAAACTATATGGTAAATTGAGTAAATGTGAGTTCTGGTTGGCCGAGATTGCATTTCTGGGCCATATTGTATTACCAGAGGGTATTAAGGCAGATCCCAAGAAGATTGAAGCAATTATGGAATGGAAGCCTCCAAAGAATATTGCAGAAGTCAGAAGTTTCTTAGGCTTGGCAGGTTATTATTGACGGTTTGTGAAGGGATTCTCATCCATAGCAAGTCCGTTGACTAAGCTACTGCACAAAAATGTCAGATTTGAATGGAATAACATATGTCAGGCAGCTTTTGACATATTAAAGACGATGCTAGTAGAGGCTCCAGTCCTGATTCAGACAGTTTCAGGTAAAGATTTTGTGATCTATAGTGATGCATCATACCATGGTTTGGGTTGTGTACTGATACAGGAAGGCAAGGTGGTTGCATATGCGTCCAGACAGCTGAAAACTCATGAATAGAATTATCCGATATATGATCTAGAACTTGCAGCCATCGTATTTGCCTTGAAAATCTGGAAGCATTACTTGTATGGTGAGAAGTGCTATATATACACATATCACAAGAGTTTGAAATATCTGCCTACTCAGAGAGAGCTCAATCTGAGACAGAGACGATGGATGGAGTTGATTAAAGATTATGATTGTGTGATTGACTACCATCCAGGAAAGACGAATGTGGTAGCAGATGCTCTGAGCAAAAAAGCATTATTCGCCCTAAAAGCTATGAATGTTCACTTACAGTTGAATCCAGATAATGCCTTGGTGGCTGAGTTGAGATGCAAGGCAAGTCTAATTCAGCAGATAACAGAAAAACAGAATCAGGATGATAGAATTCAGATGATATGTAGACAGATCCCTGAGGGGAAGCATCCGGATTTTACAGTCAGAAATGATGGTATTGTGTATTTCAGAGACAGGATTTGCATTCCAGATGATGAAGAATTGAAAAAGATGATCCTGACAGAAGCACACAGTAGTTCGTATTCAATGCACCCAAGTAGCATAAAGATTTACAGAGATTTGAAGACTCAGTATTGGTGGTCTGGGATGAAGAAAGATGTGGTGGATTTTGTGAAAAAATGCATGACATGTCAACAGGTGAAAGCTGAACACCAGGTTCCATCAGGTGTGTTACAGCCAATATCAATACCTGAATGGAAATGAGATCGTATCACGATGGACTTTGTCACTGGGTTACCACTCACTCGGAGTAAATATGATGCAATATGGGTGATAGTGGACCGATTGACGAAATTGACACATTTCCTACCTATCAGAACTGACTATTCACTGGATCGACTGACAGAATTATATATAAAAGAAATAGTCAGATTGCATGGAGTGCCTGCATCAATAATATCATATCGAGACTCGAAGTTTACATCCAGATTCTGGAAGAAGTTTCAAGAAGCTTTGGGTACTCGACTGAGTTTTAGTACAGCCTTTCATCCGCAGACAGACGGACAATCAGAAAGAGTAATTCAAGTGCTAGAAGATATGCTCCGGAGTTGTGTAATTGATTTCGAAAGAAGTTGGGTGGATCACATTCCATTGATTGAATTTGCATACAACAACAGTTATCAATCGAGCATAGCTATGGCACCATATGAAGCACTGTATGGAAGGAAATACAGGACACCAATATGCTGGACAGAGTTGGGAGAAGACAGGTTAGTAGGCCCAAATTTGATCAGGCAAACTGAAGAGAAGGTAAGATCATCAAGGAATAACTGAAAGTAGCATCTGACCGACAGAAATCATATGCAGACCTGAAAAGAAAAGATATAGAATATGAGGTCGGTGAAAAAGTTTTTCTGAAAGTATCTCTATGGAAGAAAGTGCTCAGATTTGGTAGAAAAGGGAAGTTGAGTCCAAGGTTTATTGGCCTATATGAAATTATTGAACGTGTGGGACCAGTAGCCTACAGACTTGCTTTACCTCCTGAACTAGAAAAGATTCATAATGTGTTTCATGTGTCAATGCTGAGGAGATACAGATCTAATCCTTCCCATAGAGTCCAGGTTGAAAGTATTGAAATGCGACCAGACCTGACATACGAAGAGAAACCAGTGAACATTCTGGATAGGGATATTAAAGAATTACGAAATAAAAAAGTTCCACTGGTGAAAGTCCTCTGGAGGAATCATAATATAGAAGAGGCTACCTGGGAGAGCGAGGAAGTAATGAGACAGCAGTATCCTCAACTGTTTGACTAAGGTAAAATTTCGAGAACGAAATTTCTTAAGAGGGGAAGAATTGTAACATCCGTAATTTTTATTAATTACGAAAAATACCCATAATTAGTGTTAATTATGTGAAAATGATGTAATGTGTTTATTTGGATTAATGTTTAGGTAAACAAGTGAACCAGGTGGAGCGGTCCAGAGAGAGTGAGAGTGCATGAAGAAAAAGGAGAAAGCTGGCAGTGAGCACCGCGACCACAGATTGCGATGAGCAGCTTGCGGTGAAAATGCTGATTTTGGGCAGTGAGCATCGCGACAGACACCGCGACCAGACACCGCGATGGCTGATCGCTATGAAGGCGATAAAAACACTCCAATGAGCAACGCGATCAGCTGGCGCGACCACAGATCGCGAGGCGCGGTCGCGATGACCAAAATTTTATAAAAAAAAATAAGATGACGACGGAAGCTTCACGAAGAAGCAAACAGAAAATGGAGAGAGAGAGAGAGAGAGAGAGAGAGAGAGAGGGAGAGACCGGGGGAAAGAAAGAGAGAAAAAGAAAAAGAAGAAGAGAAAGAAAGGAAGAAGAAGAATAAGAAGAGAGAAGAAGAGAAGAAGATAAAGGAGAAAGAAAAGAGGAGGGAGAAAGAAAAAAGGTGGAGAAAAAGGAAAATCCAAAAAAGAAACTACCGTAAAAACGGTATCCAGGTTGGTGTACACCTATTTCTGAAATCTTTATGACTATCGTTATATGCTTTGATTTGGATTTCTATAGTTTGATTAAATGAGTTTGAAAACTTATTTATTGATTTTGAAAACTTATTTCTGGAATATGTTAGTATCACTGAATTTTTGCGATATCGTATGTTTTCGAACATGTTTTATGCATATTTTTTTATGAATATAGTTGTTGTTGAATTGATGGAATCTCTGTAAAACAAAGTTGTTGAATTTGAAATGAATGAACTGAATTGATATGAAAGTTGAAACTTGTATATTATGAAACGGCCTTAGGATACTTGAACATAGAAAACGGATATAGGAGGTTGGTATACCAGCTGGGGTATTTTAGCAGTACTGCACCGATATTGATATTGATCTTGATATTACGTACCTTCCTAAGGATTTGTCCTGAGGTAGGGAGTTATGATATTGATATGACGTACCTCCCTAAGGATACCGAGTACCCGGTCCTAGGGTAGGGAGTTTTGATCACGTACCACCCTTGGATGGAGCAGGCCCCAAGTGCCGGTCCTAGGGTTGAGAGTTATATTCGACGAGCAGCCACTAAGTGGTCGATGTCGAACGGCCCATATTCCAGTCCAGAAAATTATATTGAGTATACCAAATGGCCAAGATTGAAATGAATTTGAATAAAATGATTATAAGCGAATTTAGAAATTGATTTCTTATGATTATTTATTTATTTGAGTTGCATAATAATATGTTTGAATATGATGTTCTTTTGAAAAGTTATTTCGTGAATTTTATAAATATTTTAGTATACACCCACTAAGCGATATGCTTAGCGCGTTGATTTTATCACGTGTAGGTAATAAAAATACTAGCGGAGATAGAGACTAAAAAGGAGGTCGCTGCAGATAAAGATTCAGAGTCACCATACCTTTGGGTAGTTATATAGTTTGTATATTATTTTCAGTTAAGCATGCATATACAGAAGTTTGTAAAGTTTGTAATATATGAGTTTTGTAAATGTTTTTAAATATTTGTTTAATGGTTTATACTTTTCAGAAATTTGTAAATCGTAAATGATGTATTATTTTATTGAATATATTTGGGAAGTCGCACTATATGGCAGAGTGCGCATATGATTGAGAAATGAATTTTTGAAGTGTTGATATTCTATTGTTTGAATTTTTATTGAAAACAGAATTTTTGAAAAGTCAGAAAAACAGAGGAAACTCTGGCAAAATTTTTCAAACAGTTTTGATAGGCTCACTATAAAGGAATTTTAAAATATAAATTATTTGGTTTTCAAATTATAAAGTGAGTTAAGAAAAGTTTAAAAACCGAGTAGCGCTCTTTGGATCGATCCATGGCGGGTCGGGTCAGGGGTTGTTATAGTAAACATTTTTTTTCTCAACATATAAAGATTTGTTCTTAGCATGTAAACAGTTTTGCTCTTGACATGTAAATATTTTTTTGTTCTCAACATATAAACATTTGTTATATACATGTAAACATTTTTGTTATTTACGTTTGAATATTTTTTTTCTTGGCGTGTAACTATTTTTTGTTCTTATGGTAATGTATAACACTTTCAAAGGACTTGTAAGGGGGTAAATGATATTGGGTTTGCATTTAGAATGTGTCATTGGAATCGTTATGACGAGAAGCATAAAGTTGTTGAAAGAAGAAAGAGAGTGTGTGAGAAAATCAAGAAGTCAGAGAAACCTAATGGAGGGAGGAAAGAAAGTTGAAGAGACAGAAACACAAATGAACGACAGAGACGAAAGAGTAAAGAGGAGAGAATCCTAGTGAGCGAGGGAAGAAAGTTGTGGACAGATAAAATCATGGACAGAGAAAATTATAAATAGAGAAACACAAATAGATGAGAGAGAGGGTAAATATGGATAACTCATGTTTTTAGGAGATGATGAGGTTAAAATTACTATATGGGTAACTAAGACGTTTCTCTTATTATGTAGGGGTATGTTTCTCAACTCAATGATAAATATTGACAAGAAAAGAAAACATTTCAGGGATGGTTAAGATTGAAATCACAAAAAAACTTAAGAGTTAAAAGTAAATAATTTCTTTTATTTTTTCCATTTTCTCATTCAACCTCCCCCCCCCCCTTTAAATGTAACTTTAAAATTTTGACAACAATCTTAACCTTGTGAATTCTCAATGACACGTGTTGACCTTTGAATAAAATCATTTTAAGGTATTATTTAACGAGTTTGTATCCTCTGTTGAGCATCATTTATATTAATGAGTATCGACCTTGCTCCGTGTCGTGCTCCTTGAGGAAGTATGAGTAGAAATGGGCAGGCAGACCAAACTCAATCGTCTCCCTAAAAGTTTTGAGCGTGAGCAGAATCCGCCAACCATTTGGCATAAGTTGGCTCGGAGCGATCTCGTGGAAGTCCAGCACCTGTGCAACCAGCGGTGGTATAGGGAGTTAAAGGCCCAGTTAAATGGATGCTCATAAAAGTAAGTCCACCCAGGAACAAGCCAATCTGGTCGCTCTTCCTTCCGTGGAACCCCTAACTCGACATTCTCAGGGATCCCATAGCTGTATCGAATCCAAGTTAGATCAGCGCTGGTAAGCTTACTTATAGGATCAAAGACAAGGAACCCTAAAGGTCTATGGGCGAGTTTTCCACCAGGTCAACATTAAAACGCGTGCTAACCCTTGACCCACTTGGTCGTTCGACCATTTTCACTCCACTCGGTGGCTCGAACACCATTCTTTGTGACCCTTCATTCAACAACCAAGGATTGCCCTCAATCTCAGGTTCTAATCGAGCATCAACAACCGTGACCTCTGCATCTCGCCCCTCGACTCCCCTTAGGAATCCAAGGATAAATCCACCTGTTCGACAAGCTCTTTTCTAGAGGTGCTATGACTACTTCACTCCTCTTGACTTGACATACTTTCACTCAAACTGTTGACCAAACACGATATTTGGTTAGTATAATGAATGAATTGACTCTCTCATTTGTGTTAAAGATGGCTGCTAGCCTTTTACAGTCAACTATCTACGACCCATATATAATCTAAAAGATTCCTACATTCTACGCAGTCGACCATGGGAACAGAGTTCCTGTATGGGGTCGTGCGAAACCTCGACACTTTACCATTGCTTGACACGGTCGACAAATAAGTTAGAATTCGTACTCCTAGACCCAAGAAAGATCTAAGGCTGGCAGTTTTTAACAAACTAAAAAAAAAAAGGAAAAACAAGAACACCAAGAACTGAGCAAATGAAGAAGGAAAGCACAACAATTAACGATAGTAAAACAAGTAAACAACGAAGAAACTCGCCAAAAGAATACCGGAATCGAAGTCTATATGTCTAAAAATGCCGAAACGTGCCTGAGAATACTCGCTTAGTCACCGAGAACGTAGCTTTTAGGAGAACTCTGATGGGATCGAAGAGAGAGAAAAGCTTAAATACTAAAACTAGAAATGAAAGTGGCGAGGCAAAAGGAAAACAAGCAGGAAATATAGGGGAAGCTAAAAGACCTGATGATTTGGTGCATACGACTGTGTTCATAGCCAGATCAAAGCATCCTACCATAGTCGATGTAACACCCCCTGACCCGACCCGTCTGGATCGACCCAGGGAGCGTTACCGGGTTTCCAAAACTTTACTGAATTCTGTTTATAAACTGAAAACCATATAATTTATAATTTAAAAACCTTTTCGAGTGAGCCCATAAAAATTCAGTTTTAAAAATTTCGGCAGAGTTTCCTCTGTTTTTCTGATTTCCCAAAACCTGTTTTCAAATCAATCTTAAACCAAATATAATTCACAACACTTCAAATATCATTTCATTCAAATGCGCACTCTGCCGTTTAGTGCGACTTTTAAACAGTTTATAAAACAATTCATTAATTACAGTCCTTTGAAAATGAAAAACAGAAAGCATAAAACAATTAATTACAGCACATAATTACAAAACATAATTACAAATTCTCTGTATATGCATGCATATCTAACTACATTATACAGGACTACATATATAACTACCCAAATGTCAGCAACTCTCTCTTCAATCTTTGGCCTCCTCAGTATCCTTGTTACTTACGCGCGATAAAAAACCGACGCGCTAAGCAATAATGCTTAGTGGGTGTACACTAAAATAAATTGCAATATCATATAAAACACTAAATTGTAAATTCAGAAATTCAGAAAGATATATAAATAAACAATAAAGCTTTAAGTCAAAAATTTCAGAAATATAAATATATAAAACAAACATGGTATTTTAATTACTGAACCTATATAAACACAAGATATTTCAATAGTTTCTGGGTTTCAATTTCAAGATCATTTCTTTATTTTCCAAAACATTTTCTAACTACTGTGTGCCTCTGTCAGGATCATCATTCTTAATTCTTCATTATCTAGAATACAAATCCTGTCTCTGAAACACACAATACCTTCAGTTCTAACTGAAAAGTCCGGATGCTTCCCAGAGGGGATCTGTTCACATATCATATGGAGTCTAGCATCCTGCTTCTGTTTTTCTGCAATCTGTTGAATCAGACTGGGTCTGCATATCAACTCAGCTACCACTGCATTATCTGGATTCAGCTGTCATTGCACATTCATCGCTTTCAGAGCAAACAATGCTTTTCTGCTCAGAGCATCTGCGACTACATTCGCCTTTCCTGGATGGTAGTCAATTACACAGTCATAGTCTTTAATTAACTCCATCCACCGTCTCTGTCTCAAATTAGGCTCTCTCTGGGTAGGCAGATATTTCAGACTCTTGTGATCCGTGTATATATAACATTTCTCACCATATAAGTAATGCCTCCAAATTTTCAAAGCAAATACTATGGCTGCAAGTTCCAGATCATGAATCGGATAGTTCTGTTCATGATTTTTCAGTTGTCTGGACGCATATGCAACCACCTTGCCTTCCTGCATCAATACACAACCTAAACCCTGATGTGAGGCATCACTATAGATCACAAAGTCTTTACGTGAAACAGGCTGAATCAGGATTGGAGCCTCAACTAACATCGCCTTCAATCGGTCAAAAGCTGCCTGGCATCTGTCAGTCCATTCAAATCTGACATTTTTATGCAGTAGCTTGGTCAACGAACTTGCTATGGATGAAAATCCCTTCACAAACCGTTGATAATAACCTGCCAAGCCTAGAAAACTTCTGACTTCTGTAACATTTCTGGGAGGCTTCCATTCCGCTATTGCTTCAATCTTTTTCGGATCTGCCTTAATACCCTCTGCTGATACAATGTGACCCAGAAATGAAATCTCAGGCAACCAGAATTCACATTTGCTCAGTTTGCCATACAGTTGCTTCTCTCTCAGAATCTGCAATACTACTCTGAGGTGCTAGTCATGGTTCTCTGCCATCTGTGAGTACACCAGGATATCATCGATAAATACCACCACAAACTGATCCAAGTATGGTCGGAATATTCTGTTCATCAGATCCATAAAGGCTGCAGGTGCATTAGTCAGCCCAAATGGCATCACTACAAATTCATAATGTCCATACCTGGTTCTGAATGCAGTTTTCGGAATATCTGAATTTTTTATTCTCAACTGATGATAACCTGATCTCAAATCTATCTTTGAGAAGATACAGGCTCCTCTCAGTTGATCAAATAAGTCATCAATTCTAGGCAACGGATACTTGTTTTTGACAGTAAGTTTATTCAGCTGCCTGTAATCGATGCACAATCTCAATGACCCATCCTTCTTTTTCACAAAAAGCACTGGAGCTCCCCAAGGAAATACACTGGGTATGATAAAGCCCTTATCCAGCAATTCCTGTAACTGTATCTTCAGTTCCTTCAGTTCTGCTGGTGCCATTCTGTAGGGAGCTATAGATACTGGAGACGTACCTGGTACCACATCTATCACAAACTCCACTTCTCTCTGAGGTGGCAAACTAGAAAGCTCATCTGGAAACACATCTGCAAAATCACACACTGTGGGTATCTTTTGGAGTTCAGAATTAACCTTTCTGGAATCAACCACCTGTGCCAAATATGCTTCACACCCCTTTCTGATCAGTTTACAGGCTGTAGTGGCTGAAATGACATTGGAGAGAAACTCCCTCCTTTCATCCACCATTATGATTTATGCACCATCTGCTGTTCTGAGGGTCACTCATTTCAGTTCACAGTCAATCACTACTTTATGCCGAGTTAACCAATCCATGCCTAATATCACATCAAACTCATGGAATGGCAACTCCATCAAATCTCCTGGGAATTCACATTCTTGTATCCGAATCGGACAATTTCTATACACACGGTTCACAACTACACTTTGACCTATCGGATTACTAACTAACACATCATATTCAGTAGGTTCAGTTCTCAAACTTCTTTGTTTTAATAATGCATCACATATGTATGAATGAGTAGAGCCTGGATCTATCAATGCAATAGCTGTAGTATCAAAAATAGAAATAATACCAGCTATCACATCAGGTACATCCTTGTCTTCCTAAGCTCTAACACCATAAACTTGTGCAGGAGCTCGACTATCAGGTCTTGCCACTGATTTTGACACCCCTCTTTGGCTACCACCTTCAGGTCCGGCCTGACTGGGCCTCCTACCCCGGGAAGTAGTAGGGGTAGATCTCTCTGGTTGCTGAACAGGAATAAACTGGTATTTCGGACAATCCCTGTAAAAATGATCACGAGCTCCACACCTGTTGCAAGCTCCTGTAACTCTCCAGCATTCACTAGGATGCCTTTTTCCGCAGTGCTCACATAATACAGGGGCTGGTCCCCTAACTGCCCTCCCAGGGGTACTGGCTATGGAGGTTGCAGACAGACCCGACCTAGCTGTGGGTATGGGCCTCTGCGACTGCACTGGACCACTGGACTGCGGTCCCTTAAACTTCTTACTCTGGGGCTGATATGAGCTGGATGGCTCTGCCCCTCTTCTTTGCTGACCTCTGTCTCTTCTGGCCTGCTCTTCTTTCTTAATTCTCTCTACATTCAGAGCTGCCGAGACGAGTCTGGTAAAATATTCGAATTCAAAGGCAGCAACCTGTAACATTCCTCAATTAATCAACATTCTATTTATATATTTAAAATTAATTACTTAGAAATTAAGAATGTTACACAACCTGTAGGCGGATATAGTCGTTCAGTCCATCTTCAAACCTTCTACATTTATCCGCCTCTGTCGCCACCATATCTCATGCATATTTACTCAACCTGACAAATTCTCTCTCATATTCGGTCACTGTCATCTGCTTTTGCTTCAGGTTGGTAAATTCCCTCTTCAGATTGTACAAATAGATGTGACCAATATATTTTCCCCGAAACTCCTTTTGAAATAATTCCCACGTTTTGTCCTCTGGTCGCACTGTCTGTATAATGGAGGTCCACCATTGATAGGCATCCTCCTGTAACAAAGATACTGCACACTCCAGTCTCTCTTCAAGTGTGCAGTGCATCTGCTCCAATATTCTGTTAGTCCTCTCAAACCAGTACTCTGCGGCAGATGCATCCTCATCCTTTCTGCCATGGAAATCCGTGGGTCTGTATTTAGCCAGTCGCTCTATAGCTGATCTTCGTGGCGCTGCTCTGGCCACATTCTGAAAGAACTCAACCATTTGCTGCATGAATGCTGGCTGTACAGCGTCCGCCACTCTCGGACTTACTGATTCCCTAGATGCTTCCCCAGCCACGCTGGCGGGACTCTCACGTCTATCACCACTTCCTTCCATTTCTTTTATCCTATAAGACAGAAGAGAGGTCTGCAGATTAGAGTCACACATTCCTATGGGTATCTTTATACAATGCATGCATATACATACTCTTTTGGTCCAGAAACGCCTAAACCGCACTCTGATACCACTTAAATGTAACACCCCCTGACCCAACCCGTCTGGATCGATCCAGGAAGCGTTACCGGGTTTCCAAAACTTTACTGATTTCTGTTTATAAACTGAAAACCATATAATTTATAATTTAAAAACCTTTTCGAGTGAGCCCATAAAAATTCAGTTTTAAAAATTTCAGCAGAGTTTCCTCTGTTTTTCTGATTTCCCAAAACCTGTTTTCAAATCAATCTCAAACCAAATATAATTCACAACACTTCAAATATCATTTCATTCGAATGCGCACTCTACCGTTTAGTGCGACTTTCAAACAGTTTATAAAACAATTCATTAATTACAGTCCTTTGAAAATGAAAAACAGAAAGTATAAAACAATTAATTACAGCACATAATTACAAAACATAATTACAAATTCTCTATATATGCATGCATATCTAACTACATTATACAGGACTACATATATAACTACCCAAATGTAGTGACTCTGGCTCTCTGTCAGCAACTCTCTCTTCAATCTTTGGCCTCCTCAGTATCCTTGTTACCTACGCGCGATAAAAAACCGACGCGCTAAGCAATAATGCTTAGTGGGTGTATACTAAAATAAATTGCAATATCATATAAAACACTAAATTGTAAATTCAGAAATTCAGAAAGATATATAAATAAACAATAAAGCTTTAAGTCAAAATTTCAGAAATATAAATATATAAAACAAACATGGTATTTTAATTACTGAACCTATATAGACACAAGATATTTCAACAGTTTCTGGGTTTCAATTTCAAGATCATTTCTTTATTTTCCAAAACATTTTCTAACTATCAATTCCCAAATTGGGCCCTTGATACATATAACAGGGTTTACAGGACTGGATTACGGGTTTTCCAGTCAGGTTTTCCATCTCATATGAAATGGTATCCCTATATAAACAGTCGGTTTCCCATTTCACGAGGAAATGGTATCCGGATATTCTCACAGTCGGTTTCCCATTTCACGAGGAAATGGTATCCATATAATTAACAATCAGAGGCATCATAAATCACGGTGCAGTATTGCCATAAATTCACCTAATTGACATGTCAATCTCCTATATCCATATATCCCTCTACATATATCAGGGCCGTTCAAATATCATAACAAATTAATTCTTTGGTTTCATAAATCAACGAATATCAATTTCAATCAAGCATCATAAATAGGAAAACCAAACAATAGTTGTAAACCAGGTTTTGAAAACATACGCTTTTATTCGAATTTCCATAATAGCAGAATATTGCACAAATAGTCCAACAATATGCAAAAATGAAATACGAGTATATAAACAAATCAATACGAATATATAAAATCCATAACTATATTTCCAGACTTACTAAATCAAAACATTTATCAAAAATAAGTTCATAAACGTGTGTACACCAACCTGGATACTGTTTTACCGGTTCTACGCCCTTTTCCTTCTGAGTTTTCCTTTTTTCCTTTCTTTCTTTTCTTCCTCCTCTTTCCTTTCTCTTTCTCTTTTCTTTCTTTTCTTTTCTTCTTCTTCTTTTCTTCTTCCTCTTCTTCTTCTCTTCTTTCTCTTCTTCTTCTCTTCTTCTTCTTTCTTCTTCTTCTTCTTTTCTTTTCTTTTTCTCACGGTATTCTCTCCTCTCTTTTCTATCTGTTTTCGATGGCTTCTCACAGAAGCTAACTTTTTTTTTATATCATTTCAGTCATCGCGACCTGTGGTCGCGCCACCTGGTCGCGGTACTCACTAGAAGACTTCCACCGCTTTCATCGCGAACACCCATCGCGGTACCATGGTCACGCTGGTGGTCGCGTTACTCACTGCCCGAATCCCAATTTTTTTTTTTTTACATCCACATTTTCAAAATTAATTATTCAAAATTAGGGATGTTACAGTCGAACCAAACACAATTGTTAATTCATATATGAAAAGTCTTCGACCTCCAACATAACAACTCATATGACATAATCGATTGCACTAGAATTGGATCTTAAGGGAATGCTGGAACGATCAACTAAGTAGTCAACTTACTTAAACCCTCTCCAGCGTAGGAACAACCACCCACCAGTAGCGTTTGACTCACTCGACTATAGGTCGAGCAGGCATATGATCAATTCTGAAACAATCATACTTGGTCGATTCTCAAAAAATCAATTCAAACAATCATACCTGGAAATTTTTATTTAAAAAAAAAAACAATCACAAAATCTTATACCTAGTTGGGATTCAAAGTCAGGTTCGTCATCATGCTTCGTGGAGTTCGTATTCAAGTGTGTCGTTGGGTTCGTCGTCAGCCAAACATTAGGTGTCATCACGTTTCGTCGTCGTCGGGGTTCGTAGCGAAAATGGTGGCTAGACTTGGAATGGTCGGAGTCGGGTTTGTCGTCATGATTTGTCATGTTCTTTAGGTTCGTCGTTGGGGTTTGTAGCCGGAGATGATGTATGGACTTGGAACGGTCGACGTCAATGGTGCTAAGTGGAAAAGAGATGGTAGCTGTAGAGGTGGTGCTAAGTGGGAAATGGTGGGCTGAACTTGTGGGGTTTGAGATTTGTTTGGGATTTGATAGGGTTAAGTTAGGGATTTCATAAAATATTATTTTAATATTTTAAATATTTTATATTATTTAATTATTATATTAAGTATTTATTTACACACGTCATTAACTGGTACCTATTATATTAAATAACTAAAATAATTTTTATTCAGCTAACTTTTAGTAACGGCATACTAATAAAATAAATATTTTGATTGATTTTTAAAAAGTTAAAAATTATGAAAATAAAAAAATAAAATAGTAGTTAAAAAGTAATATTTTATTAAACGTGAGGACCAAACGATTTTCATCCCATAAAAAACAAAAAGGGTAGGAGTAGGAATAAGAAAACGGATGAGGACGTACTCCTGAAGCGAAAAGCAATCTGATTGCGCCACATGATGTGGGCCCACAATGACTAATGTTTTGCTGCAATAAGGGGATCATCAGTGACGACGTGGTGGTTTGTGACCCACAGTTATGGGGTGTCAGAATGTGAAAAAAAATATTGTTTTTTGGTTGACTTATGTAGGTTTTTTTTTTGGAGAGATAACCATCAATCCATCATGATATGATAAGGCTATATAACATTGATAATGCTATGTTGGTTACCGCAAAACTTAAAATACACAATTTTATATTTATTTTTTCATACACAATTTCTGTATCTCAAAAAAAATATATATAAATTTTTTATTTACTCAATCAATCTTTAACGTGCGTTATAAAAGTACATATTAATATTTTTATATATTTATATGTATTTCTATAAATAATTCTAGTACAAAATGAGTGATGATAAATTGTTTAAAAAATTGTATAAAAATTTTTTTATTTAAATAATATAATATGTATTATTAATACTATATAAATTATTAAATAATATTATAAATAATTAATTTTGACAAAGTTACATAGTATGTTATTTAGAAATAAATCTATACAATATTTTTAAGAGATATTATTAAAATTCTCCCTATAGTTTGATGTATTCGTCAAAATCCCCCTCTAGTTTTATTAATGGCCAAAATTTCCATTGTAGTTTGGTTTATTCGTCAAAATTCCCTCTGCCGTTAGTTTTAATTACTAAAATACCATTGACCGTTAACTTTTCAGTTAGTAATATTATTAAAATACCCTTCTAATTTAATATATTAGTCAAAAGTTTCCCATAGTTTCATTTATGATCAAAATCACCCCCATAATTTCATTTTATAGTCAATTTTTCTCCGACCATCAATTTTAATTACCAAAATATATTTAATCATTAACTTTACGTTAAAAATTTTAGAGCACCAAGGGTATAAAGGTAAATATTTATATAGATTAAATTAAAATATTTTAATGTATAATATTAATAAATCTCTATGGTCCATCATATGATGACATTAGAGATCAAATATAAAATATTAATAATTTTAAATTTTAAAATCTATGGAGATGGACGTGGAGGTCTATTTTTTAATTTTTAATTTTTTATAATTTTTATTTTTAAAAATAATATTTTGTGTTTATACTTTCTACTATCCATTTATGGAGATGGACAGTGGAGATCCGTTGTTTTTTTTTAAGTTTTTTTTAAAAATTTGGTAATTATTTTTTAAAAATTTTGTATTATGATATTCACCGTCAATCTATGGACGGTGGAGATTCAATTTTTTTAAAATTTTTAAATTTTTAAGTTTTTAAAATTTGATCTCTAATGTCCATTATAATATCGAGGACGATGGAGATCTATCTTTTTATTTTTAATTATTTTTAATTTTTTTTATAATTTTTTAATATAAATTTCTCCACCGTCTCTACCTCTCATCTATAGACGGTGGAGATCCAACTTTTTTATTTTATAAATTTATAATTTTTTAATATTTAAGATTTGATCTCTAATGTCCATCGTAATATAGAGATGGATGATAGAGATTAATATTTTTATTTTTAACTTTTTAATTTTTTTTAAAAAAATTGGTAATTTTTTTTAAAAAAATTGGTAATTTTTTTTAAACAAATTGTATTTGTGATTTTCACCGTCCATCTATACACGGTGGAGATTCAATTTTTTTAAAATTTTTAATATTTTAAATTTGATCTCTAATATTTATGATAATATGGAAATGGACGGTGGAAATTCATCTTTTATTTTTAATTATTTTGGAATTTTTTTAAAAAAAAATTGTGTAATAGACTGTGAAGATCCAACGTTTTTTAAATTTTTAAATTTTTAAAATTTTATATTCGATCTCTTATGTCATCATATTATGGACCTTAAAGATTTATTAATATTATAAATTAAAATATTTTTAAAATATTTTAATTTAATCTATACAGATATTTACCTTTATATCCTTGATGTCCTAAAATTTTTAATATAAAATTAATAGTTAAAAGTATTTTTACAATTAAAACTGAGATAAGGGGAAAATTGACTATAAAATGAAATTATGGAGTTGATTTTGATCATAAATGAAATTAGGGAAACTTTTGACTAATATATCAAATTAGAAGGGTATTTTAATAATATTACTAACTGAAAAGTTAACGGTCAATGGTATTTTAGTAATTAAAATTGACGGCAGGGGGATTTTGATGAATAAATTAAATTATAGGAGGAATTTTGGCTATTAATGAAACTAGAGGGGGAATTTTAACAAATACATCAAACTAAGGGGGATTTTAATAATATTTATATTTTTAAACTATCTAATTTTAATATATGAAATATCAACCGTTGAGGGCATTTGATATGCGGCCCCACCGGTTTTGTCCACACTCACTCACATATTGCGTATTAGTGAGTGACGAGACCACTACGCACTCTTCTCTTACAATGTCATTTGTTGTGGTACGATTTCCCCCCACAAAGAAGACACATGAATGAAATGGCAAAATAACACGTTTTTAAAAAGCACTAAAAAACAAGAAAAAAAAGTCATGCAACGTTTCATGAAAATTGCTTAGCAGGACTGGACTGAACTTATCCAGATATGTGTTTATTGCCCACACAGGATTAGGAATCCTGTGTGGGCAACTTGTTCTACTGTAGAGGGATTCTTTGGTCCCTCTTTTTAATATTTAATTTAATTTAAAATATTATATTTTTTTTAAAGTTAATTTAAAATATTATATTAAAAATTAAAAAATTATATTTTAATATTTAATTTTGAATAATTTTATTTATTTTAAAATAGTATAAATATTTTATTTATAATTAATTTAAAAATATTTAATATAAATATATTTATATTTTATTTAGATTTATTTTAAATAATTTTTAATTTAATTATATAATATTTTAAAAATAATTTTATTTTATATGAAATTAATTTAATCAAGCATGATATTAGAAAGAAATGGCATACCATCAATAAAGGTGTTATAGGAGAGACCGTTGAAAATTCTAATGATTTGATAGCCGACTGCTCTCTCTCGCCTATAAGAGTGAGAATAAGAAAGGGGAGCATTGTCGATTTGATCTATAAGCACTGTATACCCATCGAGCCTTTTTGTCGAGAAAGGATACAAGTGGTTGAAATACAGTTCAAACTCTAATAACATTAATAGCACATGCTAAGTGACATTTAATACGTGTATCATAACATAAATGTCAAGTATATGATGACAATAAATACATAACTCTTTAGGCAACTTAATATCTGGCACGTCTATAAAATTCTAGATTTACTCAATAAAATTAAGGGATTTGACGTGGAGGATGTGGCCGAACAATGGTGGTTTTCGGCCAACCTCCTTATGGATGATACCAACCCTCTAACTAGATATCTCATCCAGATAAGCACTTAACCCACCTATATAAATAGAGTTAGCATTTAAAAACAGGGTAAGAAAAGCTCACTTGTAAAAACTATTGTCTCTTTTACTTTATATTTTCTCCCTTAAAACAGTTATTTAACTTGATTGTCGAAGTGTAATAGCCGGTTATTAGCTGACACTTATAATGGAACTTTCTTTGCTTTCAAGTTAGTTTTCAACATATTAGACGTGAGACAAACTTGACGTTAATTCTCCAAGAGACTCACAATCATTACGAAGAACATCTCGGGACTCAGACTTTGATCAAAATAAACATTTATTGACCTATTTTTTTATTTGATTCTTACATATTATTTTAACCATTTAACTTAATTATTGAGTAAAATCCGCTATCAACAAGTATAAAACTCGATCTCATCCTCTATGCTATTTAATATATAAGGAAATTAGTTGTGTCCGTACTAATATTGCCCCTCTTTTGCCTTGAAATCCACTTATAAAACATTACTTAATATATAAAATGAATTGTTAATACCATTATTCATATGTAAATTATGAAATAATATAATGAGTGATGTGCTAGTTTATAACTCACATGCTAAAAAATCAAATAGAAAACATTGGAATTATATACACGTCGATGGTTGAGATTGAATTCCACCTCTGCAACCTACCGCACACAATCTCCACTCAACCAAACCCTCGAGACATCTAGCCACGCCACCATCCCACAACCAATAAAATCCAAGCTCTCCCCAATTAACAATCACCATTATTCATCCATCCAATCATCCTTGTCGGTAAAGTGCATATCAACGGTCCAGATCCACCCATTTTGCGATAACTCATTGGCCAGATGTCCCATCACTGTTTCAACCCTCTTGGTATTGGACCACGTTGCGCAGTATCCGTGGCTACTCACTCTCTCTCTCTGACTCTCTCAGAGTCGCACCAACATATTTTGGGGAAAAATCGAAAAACACTCCAAAAGGGAAGCTCCTTAAATGACGACTCGTGTCGAAGCTGGCTGCAATAGACACTTGTCGCCTCCGCGCAGCAAAACCTCAGAGAACGACACACTCTCTCTACTCAACACAGTTTTTCCACACAAAAAAAAGGTAAAATTAAATTGCTATTATTTTATCTCTCTCTCTCGCTCCTCCTCCTCCTCCTCCTCACTCTCTCCTCTGTTTTTGTACTGTACTGGTTTTAATTTTGTCTTTTTCGATAATAATTTTGGTTATGAAAGATATTTTGTTTTTTTATTCTTTTTTCAGGAATATTTTTGAACTAAAAATTAAGAAAAATTGGAATTTGATTCGATTAGGGCGAGATTTTATTTGTTCAGTAGAAGAGATTATTAACTACAGATGGAGATTAAATTTGTTATTTTCTTTTTTAATTTTTTAATTTTGTTTTCTGGTGCTATAACCTAGAAATGGGTTTTGGTTTTGATTTTGATTTTTCGTTTTTTGTTTTTCTCTTAATTTGTTTTAATTTTTTGATGGGGTTTGTTTTATGATCGAAATAATCATGAGTTTTAATTTCTGACGTTTTTAATAATATTTGATGTATGAGCTAAGAAGATGTGCAGTCGCGATGACCATAAAAGTTGAAACTTGTTATATGTTGGTCAGATAAAATGATATCAGGTGGATTACTTTTACGGTTTTCGATGAATAATATGGATCTTGAATTCTAGTAAGTAACATGACAAAGGAAGTTTAGGTTCCGTCTGATCTGATAATTTGATACTTGTCAAGGACAGTTTGTTCGGTAGCCATTGCTGATTGTAAACTTTGTACTGCTAATTGATAAGATTCTTGCAAATGGCATCTTTACATGCAAATTTTGCATTTTTTTTTTCCCATGGTTGCAATTTTCTCAAGCTATGATTGCTTCGATTTTTTTTACTTTTTATGTATACTGTGTGATTCGTTCTGAAACTTAGGGAATGGTTTTGGTAAGTTCATGTGAAGTTGATGTGTGTAGTTTCATTTTTATTGTAAAATGAATTTTGGGTTTTTATTTTATTTTTAAAGTTTGTCTACAATTGGTAATAAAATGAGGATGATATGATATGTATGATTGACATAACCTTGACTTAATTTGGTGAACTTTTAGATCTCAAGCTAAAGAAAGGAAGTTGAAAGAAGTGGAGTGAGATACTCTTGTGAATTACTTCACCTTACATGGAAGTATAAGTCGCCTTTTATTGGAATCAAGTATAGGCACTGCTTGAAACAGGAATGGGATCTCATATGAACTTCAAGAACTATGGTGATCCACACCGTGGAGAAGCAAAGCCACCTGGGAATCACCCGTTGGCTAGACAGCCTTCTGTATACTCATTGACCTTCGAAGAGTTTCAAAACACCTGGGGTGGGATTGGAAAGGATTTAGGATCAATGAACATGGATGAACTGTTGAAAAATATATGGACTGCTGAGGAGACTCAAGCTATGACTTCTTCAACTAGTGTTATTAATGGAGAAGGAAATGTCCCTGGCGGGAATTTGCAGAGACAAGGATCGTTAACTTTGCCACGGACATTGAGTCAGAAGACAGTTGATGAAGTTTGGAAAGACTTGATTAAAGAAAGCGGTGGTGGTGCTAAAGAAGTGAGTAGTAGTGGTGGTGGAGGAGGAGGAGGATCAAATATGCCACAAAGACAACCAACTTTAGGAGAAATCACGTTGGAGGAGTTTTTGGTGAGGGCAGGAGTAGTGAGGGAAGATGCTCAACAGATTAGTGGAATGACAGATAATGGTGTATTCTATGCAAATGATAACAATAATAGTTTAGCTCTTGGGTTCCAGCAGCCAAGTAGAAACAATGGGCTGATGGGTAATAGGTTAATGCAGAACAATAGTTCAGTCCCTGGTCAGCCTCCTGCTTTAGCACTGAATGTAGGTGGTCTTAGATCCACGCAGCAACCACAGCAACAGCCACAACAGCATCGATATCAACAACAGCAGCAGCTACAACAGCATCCATATCAACCTCAGCAGCAGCAACAGTATCAACCTCAGCAGCAGCAGCAGCAGCAACAACAATATCAACCACAGCAGCAACAGCCACTCTTCCCTAAGCAAGCGACTGTGGCCTTTGCCCCTCGTATGAATTTAGTAAATTCAACACAGCTGAATAGCCCAGGAGCAAGGGGTGCAGTTGTTACTGTTGCAAATCCATCCATGAATAACAATTTAGTTCAGGCTGGTGGGCTGCAGACTGGAGGAATGGGCATGGTTGGTTTAGGAACCGGGGGAGTTACAGTTGCTTCTGGATCTCCTGCAAGTCAGGTCTCTCCAGATATGATTGCAAAGAGTTCTGCTGATACATCTTCGTCGCCAGTTCCTTATGTGTTTTCCCGGGGAAGAAAATCGGGTGCTCTGGAGAAAGTAGTTGAAAGGAGGCATAGAAGGATGATAAAAAACAGAGAGTCAGCTGCTAGATCACGGGCTCGAAAGCAGGTCAGTATGGTGATATTGGTATCGATAAAATAGGTTAGTCTTATAGCATTTAAGTGCAAAGTTACTGCATTTTTCACTTTGCAAATTATGCTTGTTAGTCAGTCAAGTTTATCCTAGTTGCATTTTCCTTGTAAGTACAGTGATTTTCAGCATTGCAAATACAAAAATTATAGCTATACTTTTATCTTCTTATTAAATTGCAGTTTGCGTGTTCCCCTCACTATTGAGAAACTAGTTTTGTGTGAGAAAGTACAATTTAACATATGATTAGAACTAGTTTGAAGTATTGTGTTTGACATAAGTTATATAGCATTGAAGTGCGGAGGATGCTGCAAATGCAATTTGTACTTTGGAACATGATGTCTGGTACAAATTCAATTTATAGCTTGTATAGCATTCCGTCTCTTTGCGGTGGTTGCAGTCTGATAACAGAAGTCATCACCATACTTGGATGGCACATTTGCATAGTTGTAACATGTAACTTGCATGTACTCATATTTGCAAAAGAGAATTTTTGCTTAATAAATATAACTTATTAACTTATTGTTCTGAGAAAGGTTAATGTGGCATTTAACTTAAGTAGTACAAAGTTGATGAATCGAGATCAAGGGAAATAAATACTTTACACTACGGGTTTTCTTTTATATCTTTGATAATCATTCTGCATACTGTTTGTTTCTATACTGGTGCTGCTAGAAGCTATCATGATATCTGTCATTGTTTCTAGACAGGCTCTATCAAAGGAAAATTTACTGTCATGAATCTACTTTGGTCATAACATGAATTGAAATGTTCTACTTTGATACCCCTAGCAGTGGAGGAACATTTGTGAAAGAATTATGTCCTTGGAACATAAAATGCCTAGGAAATTTGCATATGTTGGCTCATATGATACTGTTGTTGTTGTATGCATAAATAGCCACAAAAAGGTGGGTGTCCATAATGATGACCCGTAGAACATGGTCTTTCTTTAATTAGTATTGTACCAGAAAAAACTGCAAAAAAACTTTCTGATATTTCATGGAAATCCAGGCTAGTGGTTTTGCTATATTCCTAATGACAATGCATTATGTGTGTCATATTAATTGCATGTAAACTAAGAAATGAAACTACTTCATCTCTGTTGAAGAAATAATGTTGAACAACAAATCACATCAATCTTTTGGTTTATGCAGATTTTATTGCTCAGAAACAGTTTTATTAATTTATAAAGCTCTATTTGGCTATTCAACTTTGTTTTCTTGATAGAATATTGATCCACACTTAATGTTGCGTTTCTGTTTTGGGTTTCTGCCAGGCCTATACTTTGGAACTGGAAGCAGAAGTTGCAAAACTTAAAGAATTGAACCAAGAGTTGCAGAGAAAACAGGTATGTTTTCTTTACCAATTCAATTCTGGTCCCTGTACCTATAAAAACTATGGTTGTGTCAATGCCCCTTAACCCTACTTTGGTTGTTGCAGGCAGAAACTGTGGAAATGCAGAAAAATCAGGTACACTGACTGTTACTTCTATCACCGTTTTACCTTTATGTTAATTTTGTACATTCAATTTGATTATTTTTTCTAGTTATATCTAAAAATCAGAATAAACATTTCTGTTATTTTTGCTATAGTCACCATAGTTGTCCATAAAAGACATGCTTTTATGTAATGAGTTTGTTTATACACTGATTTTTTTTTTCTTTTGGTCAAGAGGGGGGCACAAGGCCCAGAAAACACTACACTACCGTATTAGAAAATCTAACAGTGATAGTACCCTCCAAATCCCTATTGAAAGCAAGCAAAACAAAGGGAGGAGGAGACTGAAAATAAACAATATCACTGCCCAGATAATGGCCTTCCCTAGCTAAAGAATCAGCAACACAATTACTCTCTTTGTAGACATTCATCAGGTCACAGCTCCAGCTCCTGTCCATCAAAGCTTTGCATCTTTGAACCAGATGGAATAAGGGGTTGTTATCATTACAAGCTTCTTTGATTAAGGTCACAGCCTCAAGGGAATCACAGTTCACCTGAACCTTCTTGTAGCCATCATCCCAGACCATGCTCAACCCTTCCACAATAGCCCACAGTTCAGCCTTAACAATGCTGCCAAAACCCTTAGACACAGCAAAGCTGCCAAAACCCTTAGACACACTAAAGCCTTTGATCCAACTTCTACTCTGATCTCTAAGGACTCCACCTATAGCAATGTGACCTGACTCACTGCTACAACTGCCATCAATATTAAGCTTCACCCAGCCCTCAATGGAAGGCTCCCAAGAAATAAGAATTGGCTGCAGCTGTTTATCACCAGCATCTCCTCCATTGGCATTCAACCAATCCCACTTATACTTTCTAATAATCATATGGGGCTGCATAGGAATGCTGAAGTCATCTTCAAAAACAGCTTTGCACCTCCATTTCCATATATACCACAGAATTAAAGAAATGGATAGGAAGCTGCAGGCCCTATCCTCATCCACCCTGCTGTTCCTCAAATTCAGCAGTAACCAGCTCTCTAAGTCCCCTCTGAACTCATCAGACTGAGAAATTCTTTGTTTCCATCCCTCCCAAATGGCTATAGAAAACCTGCAACCTCTAACCAGATGCTCAATATCCTCTCTGCCTATACCACATCTAAGGCATGTCTCCTCCAAAGTGATACCCCTGGCAGCCCTTTGGACTTTAGTTAAGAGCTTCCCATGAATGAGCAACCAGAAAAAATACTGCACTTTTGGAGGGATTTTGAGCCTCCAAAGAAACTTCCATGTCCATTCAACCTCCCCCTAATTAATATCATAAGCTGATTTGACAGAAAATTCACCATTCCCAGTCAGCTTCCAGATTTGTTTGTCAGCAATGCTGCCACTCAACTCTATTGGAATATTCACAACTCTATGCACAATATTCCAGGGTAAAACAGTAGAGAGTTTAGCCACATTCCACCCTTCATTATCAACATAGTCACTCACTTTTTCAAGGAGGGCATTATCAGAAGGAACATTTGTAGCATAGGGTTTGAGAGTCCTTAAATTAGCAACCCAATTATCTTTCCAAAAAGGGATCTGTCTCCCACAGCCAATTCTCCAAATAAGACCCTTAAGAAGAAGATTGTAGTCCCATTTGACTGCTCTCCAAGTGCTGGAAATGCTGCTATTGATCCCTAACCCTTCACTTGTCATAACCTGCTCCTTAGAGTATTTATGTCTAAGCATTTCACTTCACATGCCATCTTCACCAGTGGACAGTCTCCAGGCAGCCTTAGCAAGGAGGGCCTGGTTTAAGTCCCTAGTCTTTTTAATACCTAAACCACCACACCTCTTATGAAGACACACTTTATCCCAACTAATCAAATGCATTTTTTTACTCTCACTAGTGTGGCCCCAAACAAAGTTTCTATTTAATTTGTCAAGCTTGCAACAAATATCATTTGGAATCTTCACCGATTGCATAGTGTAGACTGGGAGAGCTGAGGTCACAGCCTTAACCAGAGTAACCCTGCCAACCATATTGAGTGTAGCACATTTCCAGGCTGCTAACCTTTTGTGAACTTTGTCAACTAAGTCCCGGTAAGTATCATTGGTAACCCTCCTATGAATCAAGGGAACTCCAAGATTCCTACCTAGGTCAACAGTAGAGGAGACCCACATTTTCTGGCCAAATCTCTAGCAGTACTCTCATGGATGTTCCTAGAACAAAAGAATCTAGACTTATCAAAACTCACACTTTGCCCCGAGTTACTACAAAAAAGGTCAAGGCATTCCTTCATCACAGTAGCTTGACCAAACAAAATGAGGTCATCCGCAAAGAAGAGGTGAGATATCTCCGGACCACCCCTAGAAACCTTAATGGTTTTCCATTCTCCATCCACTAATTTTTGGTTAATTATGTGGGAGAGTTTTTCCATGCATAACGCAAAAATATAAGGCGATAGGGGAATCCCTTGTCTAATACCTCCTCTAGGCATAAAACTGCTAGTGGTTTCCCCATTGACATTAACTTTGTAGTTAACACTGGTGATACCATGCATGATTAAATCACCAATGCAGCCATTAATCCCTACCTTACTTAAAACATCCCTAATAAAACTCTAGCTCAACCTGTCATAAGTTTTGGAAAGATCAATCTTCCAAGCAATAAAGCCTTTCTTACTCTTACAATTTCTAAACTTATGTAACACCTCTTGAGCAGCAATTATGTTGTCCTGAATTTAGCGACCAGGGACAAACGCAACTTGATTAGGACTCACTAATTTAGGAAGCAAGGGTCTCAGTCTTTGAATCACCACCTTACTTATCACTTTATAGATGGTGTTACATAAGCTAATCGGTCTCAACTGATTTATGTTAGCAGGGCTCTCAACTTTAGGAACAAGAGTGATGAGGGTCTGATTAATACTGTTAGGGAATTTCCCTTGCTGTAAACTGTCCCTAACAAGCCTAATCAAATCTTCCTTGCACACTTCCCACTGGTTTTGGAAGAAAATGACAGGGAAACCATCAGGGCCTGGGGCCTTGAGACCCCCAATATTGAACAAACTAAGCCTAACTTCTTCTTCACCAGTGTCGGCAAGCAGGCTGTCCAAATCCTCATCATTCAACTTGGGAAACAGCCTAGGTAACTCATCATAGCTGCCACTTCTATTATTCCTCACAAACAAATCTCTAAAATATCTGACCACCACTTCCTTCAGCCCCTCTCCTTATCATAAACTCAAATGCCATCCTTATTTTGGTGACCTTCAATTTTATTGTGTCTCCTTTTGATTAGGGTGGAGAGATAGAAAAATTTAGTATTCCTATACCCCTCCTTTAACCATTTATTCCTAGATTTTTTCTTCCAAAAAACTTCTTCTTGATTTAAGATACTGTTATACTCCTTTTGAAGCTTGCCCTCAAGCACAACAAACCTGTTATTATATATCCTACTAAGGCTGTTTTGAATCCCTGAGAGCCTAGCTAAAATTCTGTTTTTCCTTCTGAAAATACACCCAAACACATATCTATTCCACTTCTTGAGAAATTCAGCCAAGCTGTTGACTTTTTCAACAATACTAGCCCCTGAAATCAACCACTCATTTTTCACAGTAGAAGTAAAATTGGTATGATTAAGCCACATGGCTTCAAACCTAAAAGGTTTTATAGCACTACTAGGGATATGATTGGTCTGAATAAGGAGAAGGATCGGACAATGATCAGAGTTCACTCTAGGTAAGTGCTTAATATAACCCTTTGCAAAATTACACCTCCATTCCAACGAACAAAGAGTCCTATCCATTCTAACCCAGATATTATCTCCAACACCCCTCTTAGCTACCCAGGTAAAATTTTGCCCAACAAAACCCATGTCCACCATCCTATGTCTGTTTATCCAATCATAAACCCACTTATAGCAAATCTAACTCTTCCACATTTTTTCTCATTACTAATAATTAAATTGAAATCACCCGTAACCGTCCAAGGGCCACAAAAACAACTACGAATAGTATCTAGATAACTCCATAAGTTTCTTCTAATACTAATAATAGGGCTCGCATACACAACAATGAGAATCCAAAAATATCTACCCATATCAACTAAAGCAGTGATAGTCTGATTGGAATCAACTATTATTTTCAGTTTAACTTTAGAACTATTCCATAAAAGCCACAGCGCCCCAGAGAAATCATTAACATTCAGTACAAAATTATTAAAGAAGCCAAGTTTACTAATGATAGAATCCGCCTTAGTACCACTAATCCTAGGCTCCAAAACAACAAGAATATCAAAATAGTAAAGATTTTTAAGGTCAAGAACAATTCTTACGAAGTTTCTTTTCCCCGCAACTCTAATGTTCTACGTACAAATCATAGAAATAAGATAACAGTATAGAAACACACCTGAGAGCAATTACTTCAAGGCCACCACAATTGCCTCATTGAGTTGAGAGGCCATCTTCTCCATACATGCCTGGTTTAAGGAATTAAGGCCACCACAATTGCCTCCTATGAAGTTGTTGCAACACTTCCAAATCCTCTAAAACAATGTCACCTTCATCACTCCTAGTAGTATCAACCTTCTGTGTAACTTTGTTTTTTTCCCTTTTTGGTTTTAGTCACCACTGCATCCTTCTCCTTGCCATAACCAAAAGCATGATCAGTGGTAGCCTTCTTTTGGTTAAAGATGGTACTCTTGAGATAGGTCGGCCTTTCCTTTCCTTCAACCTTCTCCTTCTTCTTGTTGTAAGATCCCATCTTGCCTTTTGCCTTAACATTAGCAACATCAGTCAAGGCTTCTCTCTTGTTGTTATCACCCAGGTTTTTATGACCCTCAGAATTATCTTCCATGTCATCCCTTATAACATCAAACCTCGATCCCCCAGCCTTAGAACCCTCTCCACTGCTGAGCTTGTTATATTTGAATCCTCCCTTCTTTTTTCACAGACCTGAACCTTCCTTAACAATGAACCCCAAATTGTCTCCAACCTTATCATTCAACCCTCTGCCAGCTTTGCGTTGGGAGACTCAGCACCTGTTCTATTGAAGGTTTCGTCCTGTCTACCAGTCCTATTGTTTCTATTGTTCTACACATTTCTAAAATTTCTATTATAAGAGACTGTCAGTCATGGGCCATAAGAGTTCGAGGTTACCTGCTTATGGACCTGATTATCTTCATTGGACTCTTTGTTGGCCTTAAACTCCTGAGGATGCTGCATACCTTCACGACAACTATCCTTACCGTGCCCAATTCTGCCGCAATTGAAGCAGATTAAACCCACACTTTCATATTCAACCTTCACTCTCCTTCCATCTATCATCAGGGTGCCCTTAAGAGGCTTGGCTACTTCGATTTCAACGCAGAGTCTAGCAAATCTGCCTCTGGCTTGGGATTCAGTAGTTGGGTCGACTTTGCACATGTCACCCAGCATTCCTCAATGTTCCATAGCACGTCAACCTCTATCCACTCCGTAGGAAGCCTCGAGAGCCTGACCCAAACTGGCATTTTCTGAATGCCCTGCTCGCCAGGGACAAAGTGGGGTCTCCAACGTTGAGCGACCAAGTACTGATTCGCTATCACCCAAGGCCCCCAAGTCAACACCAAATCCAAGTCTGCCTTCAATTGGAACCCAGCAACAAAGTACCCCTCCTCTATGTCAGTAAGTTGCCAATGACCGGCGAGGGACCATTTTTGCTTCAGTTTCACGAGCATGAAATTCAATGTATGGGGCCTCCCCATATTTTTCAGGATAAAGGCGTTCTCCTATGGCTTGTGAAGTGGTTTCTTCAATTCATCAGAGAAACTCATTTCTGGTTCATCAGGGCTCTCAGAGATCACGATGTCCCCCTGCCCTATCTTAAGCTTTTCTTTGTTACTACCAAAGCCCTCCCAACACTTGGCGTTTGCCATGTTCAACAGAGTACACTTGAAGCTGGCCGTTGTCGACTTCCCACGATCTTCGATTTCCTTGTCAGACCTAGCCCTCTTCGAGGTTGAAAGCTCCAAACCCTCAGCTACAATCTCATCCTCCATGCACACATCCTTCTATTGAGCTGATAGAACAAACAGATCGTTCGTCTCCATCACTACCCTAGACAGTTCGTCTCCACGCCGGTTCCAGTTCCGGTTTTGAACTGGAATTAATTTTTTTTTTTTAATCTCTCAACACACAATTTTTTTTTTTTTTTCAATTCTTTTTTAAAAAAGGAACTGGAATCAGCAGAACTGCCGGTTCCAGTTCCCCGCTAGTTTTGACCGCTACTAGTTTTGAACCAGCGGTCCTGGTTCCTAAAATTAAAAAACCAGAATTGGGACCGTTGGTCCCGGTTCTGGTTAATCGGTTCCTAACTAGTTTTGAACCGGGATCGGCGGTTTGAACCGGGATCGGCGGTTTGAACCGAATCGGGGCGAACCCTAGTCTAGGGTACCATGCGCAGGCGCGTTCTGGTTATATTGAATATTAATTTTATACACTGATTTTATTGCCTCATAGTAGTAGTAAATTATATGAAGACAGATTTTACAGACCTGATCTTATAAGGATAAAATTTTTGCTTTTATCATATAGAGTTAGAAATCAGATTGGTTAGAGGATCATTAAATGAAACAAGATCTGTTGGGACTCAACTCTGACTTTAATTGTCAATGATATATAGTTAATTATTAAAAGCTATATTTCCTGGAACCGATTGGCCTACTTCACTTAGTCTCTCCCCAAAAGCGAGGACCATGTCTTTAAATTCCTCTCTCTCTCTCAGCTTCTGTTAGTCAAGAACCAGCAATCTTGATTATATTAACTGTAAAGCATTCTGCATTACGAACATTGCTTGCTGCTCGATTAGCTTTACAAGCAAAGCAAGAAGTTGATTGCATTCTATTATTTTGTTGCTGTTTTGACAGATTATGGAGAAAATGAGACAGCAATGGGGAGGTAAAAGGCACTGCTTGAGGAGGACACTGACAGGCCCTTGGTAGAGAGTTAATAGTAGAAAGAAAGAGTACTACTTTGAATCCACAATCTTGGCCATTGAGATATGGTACAAGGATTGGGGTGATCTACATCTGATACTATGAATGTTAGATATGTAGCTGTTGTATGTATATAGGTGCAGTGAGTGCTGTGTTGTAAATTATGAACCAAGTCTGAATTTTTTTAGTTTTTATACTTATAGATAAAACTTTTCTTTTGTCTGAGATTTCTGCTTTCTTCTTTTCTGATGATCACTAATGGGTTGTAGGATAGTGATTCAAAAGTTAGCTCCACTGTGTTTTCACTAATAAAGATATTTAGTTTTATATATAAATATCTCTTATTTGCATTTTTTTTTGTTTTTTTTGTATGACTAAGCTTAAGGTCATCATAGATTTCTATATACATTGATGTGGATGTGAATCAAGTCCCATTTCTTTTATCATTTGGTTTATTGGTCAATTTTAGAAAGCTCTGGAATTGTCCTTGTTTGATTAGATTCTATGTATGACTTGTCTAGCAATCTAACTTGCTATTTTTGTAGCTAAAAAGCTTAGATCATCATATTTTTATATTACTAACCGTTATAGTCACTGTCTTTTTTTTTGTTAACTTCTTTTCTTATTTCTATTGTCATCTTTTAAGAATTTCACAGAAGCTTCCATGCATATCCGTGGCATTTTTAGAGATGCTCGATTTCATTTTTATATCGGTTTGATGTCATTGATAAAAAATTTAACGTAAAATAAGCGTAGGATAAGATAAGGGATGATATTTCTAGTTTATTTGTTACTAGTTAGATACATGTAAATTAAAGAATCATAATAAGTTTAAAAATCATATAATAATTCCCCAAAAAAAAAAAAAAAAAAATTGAATTATGAAAGGTGAAGAACAAACCAGTTCATAAATGATTGTACTATGAAATGAAACAATGAGTTAGCTGTGTTGGAATTGAGAAAACGTCTCTGAAAACATATCTTGCCTTTTCATTTTGTAAATAGCACAATTACTCATAAGAAGTTAATTCTTCTTACAAGCGGTTGTGAAGAACAAGCAACAAATGTGAAGAACAAGCACAAAGATGCACAATCACCCATAGCCGCCATAGCTCGACCAAATATAATTTTATAACATATTTTAAATATTATAATTATTTATTAACTCTTTGTATGAATTAACACATGTAATAAGAGACACTACATAGTATTAAATTTAGACCAATACAATTTAATTCAATAGGTATTGTAATATAGTAATAAACTTAAGTCTAAAATTGTAAAATACAATGCAGTTGAATTCAATACCATCAAATTCAGTATAATCCACTACAACTTTGTTGGTGGAGTTTGTAGATAAAATTTTCAGATTTTGTTTGACACTTTCAGGAAAATAATAATTATAGAAAAAACTTTACACTTATCTTTTTTTATTGGACAAATTGCAATAAAATACCCTAACGTTTAATCATATTATAATAAAATCGTACTTTTCCTTAATTGACAACCAAGTACTTAATTATCATTTGGGTCCTTAATATATTTAAAAATATCACTTTTTGATATATTTTTACTTTTTTAACTCACATGGTCTTTATTTTTTTCAAAATATATCAATTTAGTCCCTATGGCTAAAATTTTGACGGTCAAACCTGACATAAAGTGTAAATTAACAATCTTACCCATTTTTATTAAATTATTAAATTAGAATGACGCTTTTATCCTTTAATTTTTGAACAACTTTACCTATTTGGATAGTCCAATAAAAAATTGATATATGTTATAAATTTTTTTTATAAAAATACTTAAAATGGATTAAATAATAAAATAAATATGATAAAATTATTAAAAATAAAAAATAAAAATAAAAATATTATAAAAATTAGAAAAATATTAAAAGTAATATCATTTATTAAAAATAAAATAAATTGGGTTAACGGAGTCCGTGATTGTCAACTGTACCACTAGGATAACTGAATAGTCGGCAACTATAAACTATTAAGTATTATGGTTTGTAGTGTTTTGAGTAGAGTTCTCGGCGAAGTGGGAACTCAAAGGTTGTAGTCGCCTAGGAATAATATCTTAAAAACAAAAAGAGATCGGTGAGGAGTGCCGGACTGATGCTGACAATCAAGTTAGTTTCCTTAAGATGTTGAATGGATAATCAAAATAGTAGAGTTTGGGCTCAAAGAGTTAATTAAACCCTACCTTGATCCTTCACTTTAGTTCCTATTTATAGATGTCCATCATGCCTTATTGGCTTCACTTGCATAGGTGTGGTCAGTTGTCATACCAATCACTCATCGTCCGCCCATCCCTTTAGTCTTAGGTGATGATATCCTCGGAGCGTGATTTAGGGGACTCGATAGCTCAAGTGGCTGATTGGTGGCTTAAGAAATCCCGTAATTAATGCATCATATTACGAGATTCAATATGGGTTGCATGTGTAATTAGTGTTGTTAGGTGCATTAAATGTGCGTAGCCTTACTCCTTGCAAGGCCATGCGTGGCGCCATTAATGCTGACTTGACGGTCAATAAATGCTTGTAGGAGAATTTATTATGGTCGAAAGTCTCTCTTTTTACTGATCCTTATCTCCGAGAAGTATCTCGGTTGGATCCTTTATAGCGTACAAAAGGTGGCGTCGAGAGTTTTCTCGATGCTAATGAGTAAAATAGTGACCTTTAGCCTTTTAAACGACTCTTCTTCAGTGTGCTGTGACGTGACACCTATTTAAAAAAAAAAAAAAAACTACCCTCAACAATATGCAAAATGTAAAACAAGGTACTTGCTTCTGCCTTCACTAAATTTTTAATTATTTAATTTTATTTTTTATTTTAATTAAGATTAGTTTATGTGAATATAGTGTTAGTAATCTGGTATATAAAATACAAATACTGAAATATTAGAATAAATCGAATAAAAAGTAGTTAACAATACAAAAGAACAAATAATGAATCAAAGTTGAGGCTTGTGTTTCACACGATTTTTTTAAAATATATTCGTCCTTTACCTGGTACATCTGTCTCCAAGAGTATAACAACTTCTGATAATTATCGATTAGACAACTCTGATAAACTGAACTTTATCACAATGAAGGAACTAGATGAAAAACACACAAACAGAAGAAGAAAATTCCTCTAATGATTTTCTTAAAACATATTTGTCCCCTACATCCCAAGATACAACAACTTCTGATGATTGTTGGTTAGACAATTATGTCGTACTGAACTCTATCACACTGAAGGAACTGGATGAAAAACACACAAAAGGAATAAGAAAATTCTTCACATGATTTTCTTAAAATATATTCATCCCTTACTGGGTAGGTCCGTCTCGCATGATACAATAACTTCTGATGATTGTTGGTTAGACAACTCCGACGAACTGAACTCTATCACACTGAAGGAATTGGATGAAAACACACAAACATAAGAAGAAAATTTGTAGAAATTTTCGGTATTTTTCAAAACCTATTAGCTGCCATCGGTATATTTTCTGTGTTTTTCAATAATAATTGAAGAATTAGTTTATTTTGATTTCAAGCTCGCATATAATTCTGTGGGCCGGAGGTCTATGATTTGCACCTGCTGTGCGCGAAGAGAAAGTGTCTATGTAATACTTACTTGACAGCTATACATTAGTCAAGTATATATAAGTACAATTTTTTCAATTCATTAGGTGCACTTTGAGTAACAATTTCTCATTCACTCGAAAATTATTTTGATCATATGAATATATTGTTTCAATTTTCTCACAGAGGAAAACACGAATCCATTTTGACCCATTATTTTTATAATGTCAGTTTTACTTGAATTTAAGCTTCAAAAAATCTATTCAAAATGCCATTTTCTAATATATAGTTTAGTTGGTCACTAAATTTTTTTATATACAAAACTTGGATTAGTTGATAATAATTTCATATTTTATTTCATCTCTTAATAAAGAAGCATTTTTTAGTTGTTTAAATACTTAAAAAGAAAAAATAACTTAATATGTCAAGTTTTGACCCATTAAATATTAAGTGAAAAAAAAAAAACGGACCTCCCTAATATTACATGAGTTTTTACAGCACATAAAGTGGATTTTGGACAAAATACTCTACTTCTCTTCCCAAGACAAATAACTTTAAATTCAAATACTCCTCTATAAAAGTAACATGTATTGAATCTATAATAGTTAATCAGCATTCAAAATTTCAAATAACTTTTATTAAAATTTTAATTTGTTAGAGTTTTGTAAATTTTTGGGTGGGTGCTATAAATATTAAAACTCCCGTTTCTCTGACTTTTCAATTTAATATTTGATTATATAACATGTTAATAACTTCAACTCATGCAACAATCAAAATCAAAACAACAAACACCTCATTCAAAAACAAAGTCACAATTCAACATCCAACCATGTCATTATCCTTCTCGGTTTTTCAATCAAATAAATTAATCCAACTAAAATATGAAACCAACAACCTATACATACTAACTTATCCTATCACGTTCACTCATAACTCAAATAGTTACTATATTTTTCTATCAGTATATGTGGGTAGTTTTCTCCCATATAAAACTGGAGGTCGTAATATTTATAGAAAATATAAAAACAGTTTCAAATGATGTTTGTTAGGCACATTCTCTCTTTAATTATTTTTTTTTTAAATTTAATATCGATTAGGTAGAGCTACCACCACTTTACTATTAATGGATGAACATTCTTTCTTTAACCTATTATATTATAATGGATTATAAATAAATTTTATAATTTTTTATATCTTATATAATTAAAAATAAATATTTTCTAGTTTATGAAAGGGTAAAAAAAGAAGACAATTTCCTTAACTATTTATATATGACGTTTAAAACGTGACATTTGGTGAAAAAATAAGTATTAATTGCACTAACTTTCTCTTAGTGATGTAAGTAAAATTTTAAATAAATATCTAAAATTAGTACAAACCTCCATGCCACCTATTGATTGGGTACCATTTTCTTGGGTGGGTCTGGCTCTTCGGGTCCGGATATATTCAATTATCATCCCTAAATTCGTCAAACATAAACTTGTCTCTGTTGACTTGTCGTTTGGGCGGGCTCGCTAGGGTTTTAGCGAATTTCTGACCAGTTCAGGTGAGAAATCTAAGCTCCAGCTTCTCTCAATCCTCGTGCGTATGTTTGTTTAGTTTTTGATTGATTTCAAATTTTGAATGACGGTCCTTAGATGCCATGTGATTACTGCTTGACAACTTGTATTTTTTGCTACAATCCGCATGGAATTCAATTGCCCCATGAGGTATATCATCTGTTACATACTTTGCTTAGGTCTATCGATTTCTCCTCTGCTTTTATGAGACCTAAAAATTAGTGCTTTGTTTATTATTTTTTTCTTATATATATATATATATAAATGGCGGTTGTGGAGCCTAATAGTGATATTTAAAATTGCAGGACGCTTGTATAATACACCATAGTTTAATGATTTTTGGTTAGCAGCGTATAGATCTGACTGCATCAAATTTACCTTCTTGGCTTCTCGAATTTAGAGGGTATTGATTTATGCCACAACTATTTCTCTACTATATCATTTCGTGTTAACTATTGCTAATTTTTCTCTTTTTCTATTACTAGAGCTAGATGCTTGGGTTTTTGTGCTAGTTCAAGTGATTTAGAGTTGTAATATGTATGTGTTTATTTATTTTTGTATAACAAGACTCGAAAAGTTTAAAGTCAGGTTGTTTGTTCTTTTGTTGTCATTATGAATTTTGATTTTCTTGCAGGTTGCTTGTGTTTTCTGGGTTTTGTTTTTCGTGCCCTAGAAAAGATGGTAAGTTACTCTCTCAAAGTTTCTTGGCATTCTGTTTGGTTGGCTAGAAGATGAAGAAAAATAATTGGAATAACATTGTATCTTCAATTATTTGTCTGTTGCGTAGTTACATTGGTTTTCCAACATATTTACGAGGAGTAAATGGAAGAAGTTTTAAGTGCTGTTTGCTTGCATCTTTTAAGCTGATTCTTTATTCTTTCCTTTTATTCCCTCTTCCCCCACCCTTTTCTTGGCCTTTTTCAAGTTAATACCAATACCAATGCCGACCAATCAATATATTTCATTGTTTTTGGTTTCTATTAATGTGTTTTAGAGCTTTTTATTATTATTTCTTCTAATCAACTTAAATTTTTTCCTGCAGCTTCCTCTTTCTTTACTTAAAACTGCACAGGGCCATCCTATGGTAAGGGTTTATCCTTTTGACTTAAAACTAAACGATCTATTTTGATGTACTTTCTTTATAAAAATTGTGTCACGCTTTGCTTTTTCTTTTTTGGTTGGTAATTTCTAATTTATAGTGTTTGCCTGTTGTTATAGTTGGTGGAGCTGAAAAATGGGGAGACTTACAATGGACATTTGGTCAATTGCGATACATGGATGAACATCCATCTCCGTGAAGTCATTTGTACCTCTAAGGTACTCTATATTTTCAATTAGCTTTTTCATTTTTGGTATTTAAAAGCTTATTTCTCATATCATGGTCGGGTTTAATTGGAATGTTGATGCAGGATGGAGATAGATTTTGGAGAATGCCTGAATGCTACATTCGTGGGAATACAATTAAGTATCTTCGAGTTCCTGATGAGGTATATGATATGTATATCATATTTTTTTGTTTATTTTGCTTGGATGTATGGTTTTTTTGGGTTTTCTTTTTCTTTTTTTGTTATTTGTTTCAAATTTTTGCAGTTCATAACACAGTTTTTTATTGGATTGAACATTGAAGCTGCTTAATATCCAATGATGTCATGTTGCCTAATCATGTTTGATAGAGCATTAACAGAGTGACTTTTACTTTCTAGCATTCAATAACTTTCTTCTGCTGGAAGATAGTTGGTTTAAGAGTTGATGTATTAAAATTCACAAAGTAATGAAGACATAAATTTATAATTTTGACAAACTTTAGGTTGATGCATGGTGTTTGTCTTCCTAATGTAATGGATTGCACCCAAAATGTCAGCATATTTTTTACAAAATATGAAATAATTTATAAACTGATTGTCTTAGCATCAGAATATAACTCCTTTATCTTATCAAAAAAATAAAAAGAAAAAGGAATATAACTCCTTTAAATGGTACTTAAAGAAGATCTTACAAGATCCTCTTTGGTAATAGTTTTCTTAGTTCCAGATCCCTATTATGGTTGAAAAATTGAATTCTCAAGATTTGACTGAAAACTGATATTTTCAAATACGTTGGTTTTTTCCAAAATTTTTGTCTGGTTTCTATTTACTTTAAATTTATTAGTTGTTAGTCTAATCTGTATCGTTGTCTTTTTATTTCAGGTGATTGATAAAGTTCAGGAAGAAACCAAGAGTCGTTCAGGTATGCCTTATATTCCGATCTTTTTCTTTTGGGCTAGGTACCAGGTTATCTATCTTAATGTTCATTTCTCTAGAAGAGAGCTCAAAAAAGGAGAAAAGACATTGCAAATCATGCATCCCAGAACTTATTGAGAATGATTTGCTATTAGCTTTGCTTGACTACTGTAGTTGTAGTAATTGACAACTGTCTAGATTGGTGCAAAGTGCAAACCACCATAAAAGTCATGTTTGGACTTAAATGATTTATAATTTTCTTCATTTTTTGCTGCGAAGAGCACCCCTGACTCTTTCTTTTGTCGTTCTTTGTTTGTGTTTTTATTTACTTCATCCTTGGCACTTAGTTTCCTTTGAGCTTTATACCTTGAGAAAAGGTGGAACTCTAAACTTTGGTCTTTTTCAGATCGTAGACCACCTGGGGTAGGGCGTGGCAGAGGAAGGGGTAGAGAGGACGGTCCAGGTGGAAGGCAACCAAAAGGAATTGGCCGTGGACTAGATGATGGAGGTGCTAAGGGTTTAGGTGGAGGCCGAGGCAGAGGTGGATCTGGTGGAAAGCCTGGCGGTAACAGAGGTAAGACTTTAATATTTTTTTTTGTTTGTTTTTTATATAGCACGCTTAATGGATTGGGACTTTACTTTATTGAGTAGGAAAGAAAGGAGTATCATGATAGACAGTTGTTTCATAAAATATGGATTTAATATGCTGCCGTTGAATTTAACATGGCTCATCTGCTTTAATTTAATAGCTACACATGATATCTTGTTTTCATTTTCTTTCTTGAGTGGGGTAAAACTGTTTAAGCCATTTTGTAAAGAGGTGAAATAGCTGCTTGCACATCAAAATAATATTCTCTGCATTCTGGCATGACAACACATGTAGTAGATCAACATATTGTATTTACACATTAAAAATCTGAGATTGCAGACTGCATTTTCTGATAAGATCACGATTTGTTCTTTTTTCAAGGACAGCTAAATTTGCTGCGACTCTACATACATTATATTTATCCCTTCGCAGGTAGCTTAATTTGCAATAAATACAGATAACTTATGTTTTCGAATTTGGTGGCAGGTGGAGGGCGAGGGCGAGGTTGATATGTTTTAAAGGGCAAGCTTGCTATTTTTGAAGGCATTTTATGCCCCATCTTCGATCTGAGTACCCGAAACTCTGTTTCCGTATAGGATTGTGAAGCTGGAATGATTAATCTATTGCCAAATGTACGTAGGTGGTATGACATAACATAATTAAGGTGCTTTTATTGTGGTTTGTTGTTTACTTCTTCAGTCCTTTTGTTATGGTGGTTTAAATTATAAGACGAAATATGTTTCCGGTTGTGCTTATCATTCTAGAGAACTCCGTGTGTGATTCCCTACACGAAACGATTCCTGCTGCTTGCTGACTGGTCTATCTAATCAGTTTGCAAGTTAAAGCATCTTTATCCATGAATTCTGATAATTTCAAGTATGCATTGCAGTTTTAGTTTCGTCAAGAAATGTATTACTAGCTGTAGACCCCAATAACATCTCTCACTGCAAATCAGTGTCTAAAATTGGTTGATAATGAGATACCATAAGCAAGAAGTTAGCTTTTTGCTTCGTTTTTTTACCTGAACCGGAAGAAATAACTTTTTGATAGGCGAATTATATTGAAGTACCTTAATGTCCGGTCATATTATAATGAAATTATAAGTTTAGCCTTAATTACACGTTAGTATTCTATCGTCAGTTGATCCAGTCAAATATAATGGTTTGACTATGATTTACGTGTAAAATAATATAACTATTACTGGTTAAAAAATTAAATTAAATTAAAAATAAAAAAATTATTATTTTTAAAATTAAATCTCTATCGTCCATTAAGATTGATGAACAGTGGAGATTTATTTTTTTTAAAAAAAATTTAATTTTTTTTAAATTGAACAATTTAAAAAAATTATATTTATGTTATTATTAATTATTTTTTTGTGTTATTGGTGGAGGGTGGAGGGTGGAGGTTGGATCTCCCCTACAAGAGCACAAAATTTTTTTTGTTTTTATTTTTTTATTTTAATATTAATTGTTTTAATCGGTCCTTTTTATAAAAAAAATTTCTTTTTTAAATTTTTTTAAATATAATCTCCACTGTCCATTGATGGACGGTTTTTTAAAAAAAGGGAAAAATTTTTCTTTTATTTTTAATTTTTTTATCTATATAATCTCCGCCATCCATTAATAATTTTTTTTTTACATTTTTTAACTTTTTTTTTTAAAAAAAATTAAGGTGAAAATGACCATATTACTCTTTGACTATTAGTTGACCATCAACTCTAAGGGCGCGTTTGGTGTGCGAGATTAGATTGTACTATTTTTATGGGATATGATAGGATAAAATTAGATTGGACTAAATTAATATTATCATGTATTTGGTGCAGTATGGATTGAAATAAAAATAATATTGTCTCTTGCTTTGTACAATATGGAATTGAATAAAATTAGAATGAATTAAATTAATTTTAAAAAAAATAAAATTATTTTAAATATTTTATTATTAAAATAAATCTAAATAAATATAAATATTTAAAATTATTTTAAATAATTAAATATATTTATATTATATAAAATATAATATGTTAATGAATTAAATATAAAAAGTATAGAAAAATAAATATGTTAAAAAAGGTATAAAAGCACGTGCTTTGTTTGGTATAGTAGAAATTGGATAAAATACAGTTTTATTTTATATTTTATATAGTGTGAGATTAGTTAGTATAAAAATTAAATTAAATTAAATTTTAAAGTAAAAATAAAATCATTCAAATTTTTTTTAAAAAAATTATATTATTTAAATTAAATTTGGTTTATTAAATAAAATAAAATATTTAAATATTACAAATAATATTTATTTTTATTGATATTAAAATTTATTTTTTAAAATTATTTTAATAAAATATGTTAAATAAATATAATATTCTACATAAAAATATGTAAATAACAAATAAAAAAATTGTTAAAAAAAAGCATAGAATAATTCCGTAAATTAGATATCTAATTTATGTAAACATAAAAATTTCTTTTTATTTATTTAATAGTTATTTGAAATTATTTAATAAAAAATTTAATCCAAGAGTATGAGACTAATTAAACCCATGGTGAGTGGTGAAACTAATTAATCCTATTGCAATAGGATTATTTGGGATTAAATAATCTCATCCTATTACATTCACCAAATATGAGACTAAGATTAGATTCATTTAAAATAGTTCATTTAAATAATCTACGCTTGATGACCTGGCGGTCTGAATTGTTGAATAGGGGACGACAATCTACAAAACAGTAAGGAAATCATCGTGCTCTTGGGACATCGGGATGGTGCCAGCCAAATAGTCTTCGACGCCCAAGTTAGATCATAAATCTAAAAGGGAAAGTAAACGAAAAGAATGCTACCTGAATCGATCGTATGTCGAGCGGCGGATGATAGTTTGAGATGTTGAGCATAGGTAGTAAAGCTTAAAGGAGGCTATGTCGTGCGTGGCTGGTCTTAGGATCGTGTCGTGCATGAGTCTGATTGATCAGTAGCAAAGTGACAACTTTTGAGTGAAATTGTTTGACCCCTCATAATGAAGCTATAGAGTTGTATTTATAGGGGTTAGTGTTAGCCATTACACACAAATCGGGTTGAGGATGTCGTGCTTCGAGATATCAGGAATTCCTGTTATCTCGAAGCTATTTGACTGGGCATGTCATATCAAGTCTTTTGGACGTAGTCAAATAGCTTGACTTGGTCCATTGGCAGGCGGTTGCTGGGTCGAGTCAAGCGTTTGGGCCTGCCTATTAGGTTTTGAACCCTGCTTTGAGCTTGTTGTCCTGTAGGGCCTGTTTTGGGTCTGTCGAGCGCTGGGCTTTGTTTTTTGGGTTGTCTTTAGTTATTTTTGGGTTTTATTTTAGGTCTAAGCCTTTTAGGCTATTTTTGACCACTACAATATTAAACTCATTATTTCATTGCAATATAGTCAAATGTCATGATACTTCATTACAATTCGTCATTTTTCACTACTCATGAACTATCTACTTGTTGGACCTTTCTCTTAAAATTAAGTGCATAATAAGAGCTTTACTTGATTTTTCCTCCAAAGCGTAATCAGCTAATCATATCATGCATTTGTAGCACATAAAACACATACACTGAATGAATTATTAATCTTCTGGTACAATCAGAAGAGTAAGAACGCAAAGTATAGGGGGTTCCATTTATAATTAACATGATATTCCAATGTCGGGTTCCATTTTTTTTATGTAAGAATTAAGAGAAGATGATAGACTCTTATTGTTAATTTGTTTCCATTTCTATGTGGAGAGTTGAAGATTTATCGTAAAAAAAATCGTACAATAATCAAAATGATCTACGTAAAACTGAGAAAAAGAGAGAGATTTGTGATAATTTTTAAAGTTTTAATACTCCATATATGGTATTCCTATGGAAAGGATACGCCAGTTGCCTATAAATAAATTTTGGCTGATAAGGGGATACTATTGTTTTAAAGACACCATAATATTGGCAAAGGAAGATATTACCATACTTGAAAACATGAACGAACAAATGCCGAGCCTAGAGCCTAGACTGTTAACGCTTGCTTGCGCATTGTAAATTATCATTCAGCAAAGCAAAACAACCTTCCTAAAAAGTTATGAAGCAGAAAAACAAACCATTATGATATATTGGTCTCTTTATTCCTATTTGAAACCTTAATAAAAGTCTTAAAAGTTAATTCTCATTATGAGGAGAAAAAAGGGTCATTAATGGTTTATGTGAAAACCTGCAACTTTTGACAGCACCACCACCAGAGCACACATTACCTATTATTCATCTTGTGAAGATGAATAATCCCAAACTGCATCAGAGTGCATGAAGACTAGCCACAAGACAAAATTATCATTGATTTGTTAGCATAATCCCACTTTCTATTTCAATGTGCTATATTTAACATCTTATCATCACCAACAAGGCTAGGATGCTCAACAGGTAATTGGAGATGTTAATTTCAACATGCTATCAGATTATGGATTAACCTATTAGCATTGCCATTCTCCTTACCATTGCAGATAATCAATTAAACCTTTTTTTTTTTTTTTTCGAGTTTTTGGTACGAGAAAAAGGCAACAATGAGACTGTTGATGATGATCGAACTCTTTAATAGTATTCGCCAAAATTTTAGTCAGCCAAATATTACCATAAACATGAAATAACTACTTTCTCGGAGTGCCTGTTTTGGGAGGGAAAAAATTAGTGGATGAACGGTAACCTGCAGAACTGGGACATTTAATGTTCTGATCCTTTAGATGACAAGATTCAGAGCTCGGTCAGGTTCGTCATAAATACTGTCAGGTGCATTAAGTGTAGGTAACTTTTACGAGCAGGGCCATATCATTTGTCGCTGACACCAAGCTGACAAGTAATTAATGTTTTGTGAGAACATTAAAGTGCTCGGACGTTCGTATTACTATCCGATCATCCTCTCGGAGCTAGGTGTCAAAACGATATTGAGGTTACTCTCAACTAAAATGGGGTCATCTGATGGTCAAACAATAGCGTATTGGCTCTGTGATAACGTGGTACTTATGAACAATGAAATTTACCCTCAACAATACCCCCTAAATTTCTGAAAGAACTGCCCGAGCAGTTAATAAGAAATTTATTCGAGTAAGAGGATGTTTTGCATTGCATTTGAAATGGTCTGTTATTGACTGAAACCATGCGTTCTCAGATAAAACGATCCGTTTTGGGACATGAAATGGTGCCTTTTAGGTAAAACAGTGCGTTTTGGATAAGTGAGAGGGTGTTTTGAGTGAATTGGTTCGTTTTGGATAAATGAGAGGGTGTTTTAACTGAAACGGTGCGTTTTGGATAAGTGAGAGGGTGTTTTAAGTGAAACGGTGTGTTTTGGTGTGGGATTGTCGGTTTGCTTTGGTTCCGAGCTTTTTGTCTTCTTGGGAATGATATTGCTCGTAATGATTGTCTTGAATCTCAAGCGATTTGATTTTAATAAAAAGTCAGCTTACCTATTACGGCTTACACGTGGCGCTTCCCAGCTTGCCTTGGTTATCGCGTTCTCAACATTCGATGTGTCCCATCATTAGCTTGACTAATCAAGGCGTTTTTGGACCGCTCGATCTTCTTGTGATCAACGGCTGGGGATTTTCGCCGGGGCCTATATTTACTCACCCCTAGTGAACTGTTTGAGCTTTTTATTTCTAGTCGCACTTATTCCCTTAAATGAGAGAACTTTCTCAAGTTTAAGTGTAGTGAGATTTCAGAGCTTAGAAGTGGAGTATTTATTTCCAGCGTTTGCTTCTTCGACTTGGTGAGTTTCCTCGCTTCTCTTTGTTGTTTTTTTCAAAAATGGATTTTTCCTTTTGGCTTCGCGACAAAAGATTGATAAATGAAATCGAAAGAGATGGTTTTGTTATTTTTGCTAGTATGAGGGATCCTGAACAGCCTATGCCACTAAGTGTTAATTATTCGCATGTGTAGGTTATAGACATTGATTCCGAAGACTCTCCCGAATCTTCACTGGCGAGAACTTCCCTTTTAGAAGTAGCGATGGCGAAATGTACTTTTCTTTATGGCGTTCAAAGGAATGATAACTCTGACGTTAGTTCGCATAAAGAAAGACAGCTGCGGTTTGCAAGGACAAACCCCATTTTTTTGGACTGTGAACCGAATGTGGTCAATAGGTCTCACCTGAAAGACTACAAGACATATTACGAGTTTTCCAAATTGGTGAAGCTCATACTTCCAGACAGGATGGTTGCGGTTTATGGGTTTATGTTAAAGTGTGGGGTGATGTTGCCGCTTTAGCCCTTTTTCGTCCGCTTTCTCGGTGATGTTAGTTTGGCGTCGGTACAACTTGAGCCCAACGACTATCAAATATTGATGAGATTGTGCACCATGTGGAACTCACTGAGTTTTTCTGACCCCTCGCCGAACGAAATAAGACATTGCTACCAGCTGCGAATGTCGTCTCAGGAACCTGGGTTACATTATCTAGCTTCTTTACCGTTGGCTAAGTGGCTTCCAATTGACGAGGCTACCGATGAGAGATTGTTTGATAAGCTAGACGCTTTTGATGAAAAGAAAAAGGGGATCATCTAGGGACTTTATTCTTCCAACAAGTTCGGGAAATGAGCTTAGTTCTTCGTGCAAAGGGATTGGGGTCGTGATGTCCCTGTTGACAAGGTCAATTCCCTCACCGCAACCCATGTCCCTCGTCATTTTACGAAACCAGGTATCGTAGTGATTCCCTTTGAAATTGGTGTAAACTTTTAGACATTAGAGTTTCTATGAGTAACACGTTTTCTGCTTTCATTTCGTTTTTAGATTCGTGGAGCGAGGGACCTGCTTTGACCCGCGAGGAGGCCGAACGGGTTTATCGAGTAGTCACTTCTCACTCGGACGATCATGCTACTTCTCTGCTTTATTGTGATAAAACATTAGTAGGTAAAGCGTTTGATATATTTTGATATTGGTACAAGCGGTTCCCTTATGAGCGTCTCCGCAGTAAGTATTCCTTTTCTTCTTAGTCTTCTTTTTTTCTCTTCATTTTTACTTTAAATGGCGTTAAAACTCTTTTTTATATTTTTTCAGTTCAGGATAATGATCCCGTATGTGGTCGGGACGTGAGGGATTTGAAGAAAATCTCGACTGCTTCTCGTAAAGAGAAGAATCGGGGTGTTGAGAGGAAGACCGCATCTCCCGATAAGGCTGCTACTTCTTCGAGACCTTCTATGTCTTCCTCCAAAGACTTTTCAGCTCTCGTTCCCGAATCGTATCTCGTTCCGAGCCCTGAGCCGCCTCAACTGAGGAAGAGATTGATCGGCGAGATGAATGATCCCAAGTTGGTTTCGAAGGGAAAGCGCAAAGCTTTGCCAGAGCGTTGCAATGCTAGGAGGCCTAAGATGTCTCGCACATTGGAGAGGGTCCCAGAGGTCGTCCTCCTCTTTAGCTTTGTTCCTCCCTCTTCGAGGGATGCCTCGGCGCCGCCTTCGGCGGATGTTTAAGGGCCACAGGTGCCGTTCATTGTGATGGATGACTTGAAGAAGTCTACTGAAGAAGGACTCGTAAGACACATGGTGTAACCTGGCACGGGCGTCATCGCTGATAATCCTGAGGCTCCTTTGGGTTCAAATGATGCGACCGTTGCTGATCCTCCCCTTCCTGCAGCTAATGTGGCAGAATGCTCTCAAGTGGACAATGTTTCTCTAGTGATTTCTCTTTTTGCCGAGAATGTCCTTGGTCGGATTTTGGCAGGGGAGATTCATTATAGGGATTATTAGTCTAGGATCGAGGGTTTCCTTAGGGACACTGTGTAACGCCCCTAATTTTCCATAATGATGAAAAATATTATTATTAACATCTCACTTTTTAAAATTTATTTTTAATTTATTAGTAAGGGTGTATTTGAAATGTTTTTAAAACTTGTGAAGAATTTGTGAGGATTTAAAAGATATATTTTAAAAGTTAACGATTAAAATTGTAATTTACAAAAGTTGAGGCACAAAATAGAAATTGTACAGTCCTATATATAGTCTTCTTCTCCGGCCGCACCTCCCATTTTCTCTTTCTCTCTCTATTTTCTCTCATTTTCTTCTCAACTTTGACCTCACATTCCGGCCAACTCGGACCTTCGTTTCGGTCGATCTTGGTACCAATAAAAATCTCTTGCGACATATAATCTATTGATACCAACTTTGAAGATTTTCGTGGCCGTTTGAGTCTTCGATTTCATGGAGGAAGTGAGTGATTTTTCAAGTTCAGAAATCCTCCGATTCCGGCTAATCCAGCTGTTTCCAACTCCGGCTACAGTTATAAAATTTGACGAGGGAGACGAGGCGAACAAAACCCGACCATTTTTGGAGGTCGCCGGAAAATCGCCGCCGGCCGCCACGTACGGTGGAGATTTTATCGATCGGGAGAAGGAAGAGGAAAGAGGAAAGAGAAGGTTTTAGGAAAAAAAGTCCAGGTTTGGTGATACCGTTTTCGTATTTTTTAAATTTTTCAGAATATGTTGGAATCTTTATAATATATTGTTTTTAGTTTATTTGAGCTATATTGATTACGATATATTGTTTGAAATTGATTTTGGAATGTTTTGGATTACGTATATTTAGAATATATTCTGGATCCGTAATATTGTTTACGAAAAATATTCTGAATTAATTTTCGATATGTTTTGATTATAGTAATATTACGGAGAACATTATTAAAAGTGATTTCGTATATATTGTTTTGAGATTTGTTTCGAAAAGTGATTTGGGGCATTTGGATTTACTATGGATTTATGATATATAATTGCATGTGATTTTAAATGTGATTTGAAGCGATTTATGGATTCAGAAATATTTTCGGAAACGATTTTGTAATTTGCTTGTATATGTATATTGATGCGATTTGAATTCCGAAAATGTGTATACTGATTTGGATATGATTTCAGAATTTAAATTAACGATTCTATTCGGAATGAATTATATGATTCGAAAAGTGATTTGGCTATGATATATGTAAACATAGATATGGATATAGGAGATTGACATGTCAATTGAGTTTTCTGAGTAGTACTACGCCGATTCTGATATGTATATGGGATACGCAGTGGGTCCTCCGTTAGTGTCCAATTTTGATATGTATATGGGATACGCAGTGGGTCCTCCGTTGGTATCCAACTCTGTTCTGTATAACCCGTAATCCAGTCCAAAAAATATGTTTAGTAAATGAGGAGCCCGAAATAGAATTAGAAATGTGATATGATCTGTATATAATTTGAGATGAGAAATGATTTGATATGGTATTATTATATTTTCATAAGATATTTATTCTGATTTCCGATGGATTTATTGATATTTGCTTCGATATGATATTTGTTTCAGTTTTCCGATGGATTTGTATATTCGAAATGTTATTTGATATATTCGATTTACATGAGCCCCATATTTGAATATTTATTTGTTATTTATATTTATGATAAATTGATAGAAATTGTTATAGTATTTGTAAATTCAGTTTTGTGTACACCCACTAAGCAATATGCTTAGCGTGTTGAGTTTCTCACGCATAGGTATAGAAGGTTCCAAATAAGTTAAAGACTGAGAATAGTTGAAACTGCAGGAGCAAAGAACAGAGTCACATCATTGCTGTATATTTTGGTAGTTATTTTGCGTTTAGTATATATGTTTTAATTAGCATGCATATACAGTAAAAGTTTGTAAACATTTGTAAAAGTTTGGTTTTGTCTATATTTATCTAAATGGTTATATTAATTGAAAATATGAGATTTATTATTTTAGAATTGATATTGATTATATATATTTTGAAGAAATGATTAGAGAAGTCGCACTGAATTTGGAAGGGTGCGCAAAATGATTGAAATGAAATTGAAGTGTAGAATTTTGATATATTATGATTTTATTGAAAACATATTTTGGAAAGTTAGAAAAACAGAGGGAATTCTGGCAGAATTTTTAGAAATTTATTCGGACTATTTTCAAAAGGTTTAATAAAATTTTAAGTTGTCGTTTTATAAAAGTAAAGCAGAGATTTCAGTATATGGTAGCGCTCCCTGATTTGGTCTGAGTGAATTGGGTCAGGGGGTGTTACAATTTTTGGTATCAGAGAAATGGTTTAGGCGTTCCTAGACCTGAGAAAAATATTTTGTATATGCATGCATTGTAGAAAAGAAAAATAGGAGGATGTGACTCTAATCTGCAGATTCATCTTCTGTTTCATAGAGGATAAATGAAGAAAGTAATGGAACCCTCTGAAAGTAAAGTTAGAAGTAGACCTGGTAGTCCTGGCAGTGTAGCTAGGGGAGCTTCCATTGAATCTGGTAGTTCAAAGATGGCTGGACCGGAGATTTTGGGGCAGCCAACAAGTAAGAAATTGAAGGGACCTTAGGTTGGTAGTCAAAGACAGCAACAAAGACCCCTGTTCATAGCTAGATTTGGAAAATCAGTCACGTCAGTAACTAGTACTCCTAGAAGTACAGCTAGGGGACTAGCCTTAGCACCTTGTGAACATTGCGGGAGGAGGCATCTGGGAGAGTGTTGGAGATTGACCGGAGCCTATTTTAGATGTGGGTCCAGCGATCATTTTCAGAAGTATTGTCCGAAGAATCAGTCTGTTTCTGCTATAACATTAGAGAGATCAGCTCCCATTGTTTCTAGAGGAAGGAGAACCAATCAGATTGGGACTGAGGCTAGTAGGCATATAAGAGCAGCAGAGTCTTCAGGGAGACAAGATAGTTGTGCCCCAGCACCATGTAAGTATTGTAAAAGGAAGCATCCGAGGGAATGCTGGAGAGTAACATGAGCTTGTTTTAAATGTGGATCTCATGATCATATACGTAAAGATTGTCTGAAGAGAAAGATTACTTTTGTTCCGTAAACAGAAAGATCAACTTCCGTTGGTTCATTGGATGTGATAACTGGTATGATTTTTTATTTTTAATACTACTGTCATTGCATTGATAAATACAAGATCTATACATTTATATATTTGTAGTACTATGCTGAGAAAAAGAAACTTAAAAGCTGAATCCACTGAGTATGAAGTAGTAATGAATAATCCCTTAGGTCACAATGTGATCGTGAATAGGATTGACAGAGATTGTCCTATCAGACTTCAGGGATATAAGTTTCAAGGTGATTTGATGGAACTACCATTCCATGACTTTGATGTGATTTTGGGCATGGATTGGTTGTCCAGACACCTAGTGGTGATTAATTGTAGTTTAAAGTGAATGACACTTAGAACAGTGGATGTTATAGAATTAAATTCTGAAAACAGCTTCCCGAACACGATATGGACATTATGAGTTTGTGGTGATGCCATTTGGGTTAAATAATGAACCAGCAGCCTTTAAGGATCTGATGAATCGTATTTTCTGACCGTAATTGAATCAGTTTGTGGTGATATTCAATGATGATATTTTGATATACTATCAAATTGCAGCAGAACATGATTAGCATCTACAGATGGTACTACAGATTTTGAGAGAAAAGAAGCTGTATACAAAACTGAGTAAGGGTGAATTCTGGTTGAATGAAATTGTATTTCTGGGACATATAGTATCAGCTGAAGGTATAAAGGCAGATCCCAAGAAGATTGAAGCAATCATAGAATAGAAACCTCCCAAGAATGTTGTAGAAGTCAGAAGTTTTCTAGGCTTGGCAGGTTATTATAGACGGTTTGTGAAGGGATTCTCATCCATAGCAAGTCCGTTGACTAAACTACTTCACAAGAATGTTAGATTTGAGTGGAATGAGAAATGTCAAGCAGCTTTTAGGAAATTGAAGGCAATGTTGGTTGAAGCTCTAGTTCTAATACAACCAGTAGCTGGTAAAGACTTTGTGATTTATAGTGATGCTTCACATAATGGCTTGGGTTGTGTACTGATGCAAGAAGAGAAGATAGTTGCATATGCTTTCAGACAGCTGAAAACTCATGAACAAAATTTTCCGACACATGATCTGGAACTTGCAGCCATAGTGTTTGCTATGAGAATATGGAGGCATTATCTTTATGGAGAGAAATGTTATATTTATACTGATCACAAGAGTCTTAAGTATCTGCCTACCCAGAAGGAACTAAACTTAAGGTAGAGAAGATGGATGGAGTTAATTAAAGATTATGACTGTGTTATTGACTACCATCCAGGAAAGACGAATATTGTTGCTGATGCTTTGAGTAGGAAATCTCTATTCGCATTGAAAGCTATGAATGCTCATTTGAGATTGACATCAGATGATGCCATTTTAGCTAAATTGAAACTCAAGCCGAATCTTATCCAGCAGATACAGGAAAAGCAGAAACATGATGAGAAACTTTTGGCCATTAGTGGACATGTAACATCCCTAATTTCAAATAATTGATTTTGAATATGTGGATATAAAATTTATGATTTGAGGTGTGTAAAACGTAATTAAATGTATGTATATTTTTATGGTTTCCAGGTGGACCAGATAGAGCAGTCCAGAAATAACGCATAAAGAGAAGGGTAAAAACTGGGCAGTGAGTACCGCGACCACTCACCGCAACCAGAGATCGCGATGAATCACTCGCGGTGAAAAATGGTGATTTTTGGCAGTGAGCACCGCGACCAGGGATCGCGCTGACTAGCTCGCGATGAAAATGTGGATTTTGGGGTAGTGAGCATGGCGACCACCAGCGCGACCAGGTACCGCGATGATTGATCGCGATGAAAGCGGTGAAATTACTCCAGTGAGTAAACGCGACCAGGTAGCGCGACCACAGGTCGCGATGACTGAATTTGTATAAAAAAAAAATAAGAAGCGGTGAAGCTTCTCAAAGAAGCAAACCAGAAAAGAAAGAGAGAAAACGGGAGAGAAGAAAAAGAAAGAAAAGAAAAAGAAAGAAAAGAGAAAGAAAGAGAAAGAAGGAGAAGGAGAAGAAGAGAAGAAGAAGAAGAGAAGAGGAAGAAGAGAAGAAGAAGAAGAGGAAAGAAAGAAGAAGAAAGAAACGAATATTTAATTAGTGAAAAGGGTATACAGGTTGGTGTACACATAATTTTCGCACGATTTAATTAAATTGATTTATGAATATTTACTGAAAATGATTTTGAATTAAATAAAAGTGATTTATATTGAATTTCATGATTTTATTTTCTGTATTCTGTTATTTGATATGTTTTTGAGTTTCTTGTCTTACAACTATTAATGAATATTGATTTTGGAGTGATTGAGAGAGTTTTGATTATATGAAAGTTATCTGAAAATTGAATAAAATATTTGTAACTCTGAATTTTGATTTTATGGCTCTGATATATGTATAGAGATATATGGATATAGGAGATTGACATTTCAATTGGGTGTATATATGGCAGTACTGCACCGATACTTCAGATGCTTATGATGATGATTTTACGGATACCATTTGTAGCACCCCCCGACCCGATCCGGCCGGACCGAACCGGGGCGCGCTACTCGGAACTTTCAAAATTTTTCAATAACTTCAATTTTACATTTTAAAACTATTGTGAGCCCATAAAACATTTTAAAACTTTTTACAAAAATTCGGCAGAGTGCCGTTTGTTTTTCGGACTTTCCAAAACCTATTTTTGCACAAATCAATTCAAATTCACATTTTCACAAACGCTTCAATATCAATCAAACAATTGCGCACTCTGCCGTTTAGTGCGACTTATCAATCACAATGTATAAAATAAAACAGTTCAAACTTTTATATATATACAGACCTTTAGAAATCGTAAAGTAATTAATTAAAAACATATTACAAAACATATTTACAATTTCCCTATATATGCATGCTTTCAGAATATGTATACACATAACAAAAATATAGCTACCCAACTGTACAGTCTCTGTGACTCGGTCTGCAACTTGCTCTTCCTTCAGTCTCTAGCCTCCTCTGGATTCCTGGTACCTACGCGTTAGACACAAACTAACGCGCTAAGCATAAAGCTTAGTGGGTGTACTAAAATCTCAAATAAATAAATCACAATATATATATATCCCATTCCATTCCAAAACGATTAAATTTTCTAAATCAAAACATTAAACAATGTCAATAATGAGGTCAACAATGAATACTATCAATAAAATCTTTTGGTTTACTTTTCAATTTACAATCAATTCTGGCCCACTAGAATACTAAACATTATAGGACTGGAATATGGGTCAATGTGACGTCCGGGGTTGCCCCGCAACAACAGTCACTGATATCACGTGATTGTCCGAGATTGCCCCGCAACAACAATCACTAATATCATCGCGATTGTCCGAGATTGCCCCGCAACAACAATCGCTAGTATCATTGTGATCGTCCGAGATTGCCCCGCAACAACGATCACTAAAATCGGTGTGATTGTCCGAGATTGCCCCGCAACAACAATCACACAATAATAACGGCGCAGTACTGCTCAGTAAAACCCAGCTGGTATACCAACCTCCTATATCCATTTCTATGTCTAAGTATCCTAGGGCCGTTACAATAAATGATTTTCAAGTATTCGCAATAAATTACAAATCATAAACAATAGTCATGCAAGCAACTAAATCAAGTATTTTTTTTTTTTCACAAATCGTAACAATCAAAATATTCGAAAACACGATCCAAATGCTGTCTATCGTAAACGTATTACAAATCAACAATAGATATGCAGATCATCAATTTTTCTTCATATAGCATAAACCATTTTCATACGAAAGTTGAAAACGAAGAATCGAAAACGTAAACGAAAACAAAACGAAACGAAATCGAAAACGAAAACTCAAAAGAAAACGGAAATGAAAACGATAACAATAACGAAATACTTTTCGTAAAGATTTCGAAATCGAAAGTACACCAACCTCGGTACCGTTTTTCGTTCGAGAATCGCGGTTCTACGATTTCGTCTTTCCTTTTCCTTTCTCCTACACTTACTTTCTCTCTTTTCTCTTTCTTTCCTCTTCTTCTTCTCCTTCTTCTTCTTCTTCTTCTTCTTTTTCTCGCTCTTCTCTCTCTCTCTCTGTTCTGTGATGATTTCTGGCTTCTTCGAGAAGCCACTTCTTTTTTTTATATTTTTTTCGCTACCGCGACCGCCGTCGCGACCTGTGGTCGCGGCACCAGGTCGCGGTGCTCACTGGAATGCGCGCACCGCCTTCCTCGCGAGCGCGCCTTGGTCGCGCGAGTGGTCGCGCTGCTCTCTGCCCGTTTTTGACATTTTCATCGCGAGCAAGCCATCAAATAGTAAAATTCATTTTCACATATATAAAATTAATTACCCGAAATCCGGGATGTTACACCATTTCCTTAGAAATGGGAAACCGACTGTGAAATATGGATACCATTTCATTTTGAAATGGGAAACCGACTGTGAGAACATATGGATACCATTTCCTTGTGAAATGGAAAATCGACTGTTTATATAGGGATATCATTTCAGATTGAGATGGGAAATCCGACTGTAAAACCCGTAATCCAGTCCTGTAAACCCTGTTATGTGTATTAGGGGCCCAATTAAGAATTGAATGTCAGAAAAGGGATGTGGAAGTAAAAAAATGTTATTGAAATTGAAACCCATGAACTTTTGAAATACTTTATTTCATAATTCAGTAATTAAAATATAATGTTTGTTTATATATATATATATATATATATATATATATATATATATATATATATATATATATCTGAAATTCTGAATTTGAGATTTATTGTTTTACATTACATTGCAATTTATTTTAGTGTACACCCAGTAAGCATTATTGCTTAGCGCGTTGATGTTTATCGCGCGTAGGTAACAGGGATACCGAGGAAGCAAAAGATTGAAGAGAGAATTGCAGGCAGAGATCCAGAGTCACCACATTTTGGGTAGTCATATATTTCTGTGTATTATTGTTAGTTATGCATGCATATACAGGAGTATGTAAATGTGTTATATATTTATGCTTTGTAATTAATTGTTTTAGGATTTCTGTTTTTCATTTTCAAAGGATTGTAAATAATGAATTATGAACTATTTTATTTTAAAACTGATTGGAAAGTCGCACTAAACGGCAGAGTGCGCATTGGTTTGAAAGTTTGATTTAGAAGTGTTGAAAATTATATTGTGTTAGGCATTTGTTGAAAACAGGTTTTGGGAAATCAGAAAAACAGAGGAAACTCTGTCGAAATTTTTAAAACTGATTTTCAATGGGCTCACTAGAAGAACATTTATAAAATACAATTTATATGATTTTCAATGATTTAAAAATTATAAAAGAATTAAGAAAAGTTTTGAAAACCCGTTAACGCTCCCTGGGTCGATCCAGCTGGGTCGGGTCAGGGGGTGTTACAGGACAAGTCCAAGAGGGGAAAGAAACTGATTTTGCAATCAGAAATGTACATTCGATACACCCTGGTAGCACGAAAATGTATAGAGATATGAGAACTCAGTATTGGTGGTCTGGTATAAAGAAAGATGTATTTGACTTTGTGAATAGATGTATGACGTGTCAGCAGGTAAAAGCGGAACACCAGCTTCCATCAAGTTTACTACATCCGATATCCATACCTGAATGGAAGTGAGACCGCATTACCATGGATTTTGTCACAGGATTACCCCTCACACAGAGTAAACAGGATGCGATTTGGGTAAAAGTGGATCGATTGACTAAATCTGCACACTTCCTACCTGTCAGAACAAATTATGCACTGGACAGATTAGCATAGTTGTACATTAGAGAAATAGTCCGATTGCATGGAGTGCTTGCTTCTATAATTTTAGACAGAGATCTAAAGTTTACATCCAGATTCTGGAAGAAATTTCAGGAAGGTCTGGGTACTCGATTGAACTTCAGTACAGTTTTCCATCCACATACAGATGAGCAATCAGAACGTGTATTACAGGTGCTAGAGGATATGCTTCGCAGTTGCATAATTAATTTTGAAGGGAGTTGGGTTAATCATCTCCCATTGATTAAATTTGCTTACAACAACAGTTATCAGACGAGCATAGATATGGCACCGTATGAAGCACTATATGGAAGGAAATGCAGGACACTATTGTGCTGGACAGAGTTGGGTGAAGACAGGTTGGTATGGCCTGATTTGATTAGACAGACTGAAGAAAAGATGAAGATTATCGGGGAAAGACTGAAAGCTACATCTGATCGACAGAAATCATATGTAGATCTGAAAAGAAAGGATATAGAGTACGAAGTCGGAAAAAAAAAGTTTTCCTTAAAGTATCTCCATGGAAGAAAGTATTGAGATTTGGAAAGAAAGGGACGTTGAGTTCTAAGTTTATTGGTCCACATGAGATTATTGAGCGTGTGGGATCAGTAGCCTATAGACTAGCTTTACTGCATGAACTGGAAAAGATACATAATGTGTTTCATGTTTCTATGCTGAGGAAATACAGATCAGATCCTTCTCATCGAGTCTTCATCAAGTCCCTAAGATTTATACAAATGACAATGCAGGGTCCTATTTTCTTGGAGGTCCTATGGATGATTGACTTTAACTATTCTTCTTTGTTTTCTGAGGGTCAGGAATATCTGGTCATCAGTGAGAAGAAGGAGTCAAAGGATGAGTCAGATGCCAACTGAGCTTCAATTTCCAAAAATTTCTAGTTGGAAAATTAGAGATAAGGTGAGTGGTTGGATAAGATTTGAGAAGAATTTGACATGAAGTTTGAAACTTAAGAGTCCTAGATGGTAATTGATGAGATAGGCGGCAGTAAGTACTGCATCACCCCAAAAACGACTTGGCATGTGTGTAGAGAACAAGAGTGAGTGGGCTACCTCTAGAAGGTGCCTATTTTTACGCTCAGACACTCCGTTTTGCTTAGGAGTGTTAACACACGAGTTTTGATGGAAAATCCCTTCACTTAACAAGTAATCACCTAGACTAGAATTAAAAAACTTTTTTCCATTGTCAATACAAAGTACTTGAATTTTTATTTTGAATTGAGTTTAAATCATCATATTGAAGTTTTTGAATAGCTGACGTACCTTAGATTTGTCTTTCAGAAGAGAGATTCATATAATCAGAGTATGGTCATCTATAAAAGACACAAACCATCGAGCTCCAGTAATGTTATGGACCGGAGAAGGGCCCCAAACATCACTATGAATTGTGGAGAAGGGCTGAGATGTTTTGTAGTAATGAGTAGGCAAAAATTGACGATTGTGTTTAGCAAATTGACGATTGTGTTTAGCAAATTGACAAATATCACATTGAAAAGAACTAGAATTTTTATTGCTAAACAACTGTGGAAATTTTTTTCCAAGAAACATAAAATTTTAAAATTTGGATGGCCAAGACGCTAGTGCCATACCATTATTTCTCTATCTTTATTCGACCTAGACTCAAGAGTAGACTTAAGGGATACATGTTCGGTTTGGGAAGGGACAGAGTTTTGTCTATCTGAGTCATTGTATGCTTTCAAGATGTAGAGCCCTGAACGTACCTTAGCTGCTAATCGTCATCCCGAAACCGAGTCCTAAAAACACAACAATTAGGAAGAAATTTGGCAGTAATATTTTATTCCTTTGTAAATTTACTTATAGATAGTAAATTACAATCCAAGTTAGGAACTAATAACACAGACGTAAGAACTATGCTTCCTGAAATCACAGAATCGGAACTAATAACACAGACGTAAGAACTATGCTTCCTGAAATCACAGAACCGGTTCCAATCACTCTTGAAAGTGATCCATCCGCTATACGTACTGTATAGTTGCCCTTGAACTGCCGAAATTTATGAAGTAGGTGTCTATTACCTGTCATATGATCTAATGCTCTAGAGTCCACAATCCAACCATGACTAGTTTTTTCTTTTCTCACATTAAGGGCTAATGAAAAATTACCTTTTTGTGCTAAAGAAACACTGCCAATAGAGGATTGAGCTGGCTGTTGAAACAGATTTTGTAAAACGTCCATTTGTTCCTTGCTAAATGGATTTGAGTCTATTTCAACCATGTTTCCTCGGCTTTCATGAGGTGGTTCTCAGTCACTTAATTTGCCATGTATCTTTCAATACTTCTCCTTGATGTGACAATATTTTTTACAATGATCACACCATGGTCTCCCTTTTCTTTACCGGTTATCACCATATGAGCCACCGGTTCGCATTGCAAGCAGATCCTTCGTTGGCTGCAGGTATGTCATCAGGTTTTGATTTTGTTCCCATTATAACTTTCTTTCTACTTTCTTCTCTTCTCACTTTGGAAAAGACTTCATGGAGCTTGGGTAATGGCTTTACACCGAGAACCGTACCCCTTACTTCATCAAGGTGTTGATTCAAACTCAATAGAAATTTGAATACCCTCTTTTGTTCAATAATCTCCTTGTACAACAAGCCATCTGCATTGCACGTCCAAGTGTGCTATTCAAACATGTCTATTTGCTGCCAGTGGCGGGTCAAATTGTTATAATATTGGTTGACTATGTATTCTCCTTGGTGAAGATCATAGAGTATGCTTTCGATTCCAAAGAGTTCAGCCATGTTGTCATTACTTGAGTACGTATCTCTAGCAGCATTCCAGATTTCCTTGGTTGTTCCATACAATAAAAATTTTCTCCTATGTCATTGGTCATTGAATTAATGAGCCAAGATATCACCATACTGTTGTCTGTCTTCCATTGCCTGTAGGTAGGTGATTCGACACTTGGAGATACAGCCACGCCAGTAATGAAATCATCTTTACCCTTTTCGCATATAAACATCATTACGGATTGGGACCCGGGTAAATAATTATGTCCATTTAGTTTATGACTAGTAATGGACATATGAGTATGATGAGAAGAATCAATGACTCCATTTCCTGAACCTCCATTATTGATTAAGGTAGAGGGTTTAGAGCTCGAAGAAGAAGAAGAATATGTAGTGGTAGTAGTCATCCCAGAAATAACTTTCATGGAAAGTTGGTTTCAGAATCTGGCTCTGATACCATAAAGAATGAAATAAATATTCTTCTTATTTTTATTACTGTTGCAGCAAAGCTTAAATACATAAAAGAATTCCTAACTATCTGTATATTAGAGATAAAGATAGAATAAGAGACTAGGAGTTTAACTAAACAAATAACTCCTAAATCATTATCAGAAAACATAAATAATAACAAATAACAACAATTATAGTGATTTTAATATTCCTACTACACCCAATTAAGATTTATAATATTCTTACTGCAGTTTTTAATCATTAATATATTAAAGGGTTCAAAGAAGGAGAAGAGCAGTAGTTTTTTTGTTTAGCAATAATGGAGGGATGCAGTTTACTCTTTATGCTGGCTAAGTAACTCAACTTGGTGATCCTCCACTGTGCTGTCAAAACCCAAAAGCCATATATCATAAATAAAAAGCAGACTCGTTCCACTTTAATATTTAGAATCAAGTAAATCTGTAACTGTTTGATACAGCGAAAATATAGGTGTAGGTTAGATTGAAAATATGAGTGTGTGAGAGTGAATGATCAACTTATAAACTAGTTGAAAATATAAGTGATTAAACAAAGAATACAAGTAAAAATGGTCAAGAAAATAATACAAAATTTGGTAAACGTTGGAGTTGCAGCATTGTGGTAGACGAAAATCATTTTACTGATCTCTAATTTCAATATTCCTTTTCTTTTGCATATATGGTACAAAACTAACACAACAATTACATAACAAATCATTAACTTACAAAAAATAACAGAACAAATCAAACAAATAGAAATCCTGAATCGTAAAAATTAAAATTATACAAAAACTCATTATATGTTAATTTAACATTCTAAAACCCTCAATTGTAATTTTCCTAAGTTCAATAATAAAATCTCCAATTAACAGTCTCCTTACAGTAACATACTTCAAATAAAATAAAAAAAGCATTAAAAAAGGAAAAAACTAACCTTGAATCATTCCTCGCAACAACTACTTCAAACCTCTCACCCTGTCTTTCATAGCTCTAAAATAAACTCGTTTGCGATTTGTAGAATAACAAGTTGCAACTTTATAGTTCAAAGAAGAAGAAGAGTAGCAGTTTTTTTGTTTAACAACAATGGATAGTTGGTTTTTTGGCACGCATGGTTTGGTGAAGAAGATGAAGTCACGGGATCACAAAGGATAAATTGGTCTATGAGCGTTCAAGTGACATATTAGTTTTTTAGGGTTTTATTATGATCCCAATAATCTAAATTATATGACTTTATCACTATAGTTAATTTAATTAATAAAAATATTGAGTTTTTTTAAAATATTCTTTACATATGCAATTACCTTCGTACCCTTATGGGCAAACATCGAGCTGAGTATTTTAACATAATAGTAATAATAGGGGAGATATTAGAAAATAGTTTCAAAATAAGAGGTAAAATAATGTATTTTCATAGTTGAGGCGGCAAACGATAATATACACAAATGAAGTTACGCTGATGTATGTTTAATATACTCATGAAAATAAACATTGTAGTACACTTCCTGTAATTTCGAACAAAGTTTATTCAAGATAGTAAAAAGCTCATTATGCAAACATTTACGTAACAGTTTTATGCAACATCATCATAAACTCCCCACAACATCATCATCATAAATTGTCAAAACTCTACAAATAGTAACAAAAGAATCATCAGATATCCAAAAAAATGCTGAGGATTTTAGCGAAGAGAACAGTTTTAGCTTTGGAGTCCAAGTCAGTTCAGGTTCTTCAGAGAAGACATCTCTGTCTGGGTGTCCTCCCCGATGGTCTCGACAGAAACATCGACGCTTTTGCAAGAAATTCCCAGGTCATGGGAAGTCTCATTTCTGAGCTCCAGACCCACGTCGATAAAGTATACACTTGTCTCTCTCTGTATCAATATTTGTGTGTTATGTGTTGTTGTTGCAGGGTATATTAGAGTGATTTTGGTGCTGGGTTTTTAAGGTTCAAGCTGGAGGAGGAGCTGAGGCAGTTAAGAGGAACCGGAGCAGGAACAAGCTTTTGCCCAGAGAAAGGATTGATCGGCTTATCGACCCTGGTTCTTCTTTTCTTGAGCTTTCTCAGGTTTAGTGTCGTTTTTAGATTTTCTTTCTGTTTGTGCGGCATTTTTATTTTATTTTATTGTAATTGATTTTTGGGTCAGCTATCACGGTTTGTGGATCGAATACGAGGGATTGTAATGTTGTAATGCTGAAATTTCAGGAAACCAATTGTGTTAGAGGATGTTAATTTGCATGATTTGGGGTGTGATAGTGATGCAGATGTTTCCCGCTGTGGCCAAACAATATGAATGAATAGAAGGATTTGTTTATTTCTTTGTTGTGCCATACTCAATAATGATATAATCCTTTCAAGCTAGTTGCATGTCTGTTTATTGACTCATTGACAAAAAGTTGAAGTCATAAGGCTGCAAATCATAGTCCAATGATGCGTGGACATAAAAATTGTAGCTCATTGTTGATCTAGAATTACCCATAATTTCCCCTTTTATATCAACACCTGTTGTACTAGAATACAAATGACACTAATTTCCATGGATAACTCCTACTGCAAAAACATTTCATGGTATATGATCATGTAAAAGTTCTCATTGTAAGCTGATTGAGAGCTAGATATGTCATATTTGTATTGCCATTATTTCTTAAATGTATTACAATGAATGAAGCTTGCAGGTCATGAATTATATGGAGAACCCGTACCATCTGGTGGGATAATCACCGGAATAGGTCCTGTGCATGGTCGACTTTGCATGTTTGTGGCTAGTGACCCTACTGTTAAGGGAGGAACCTATTATCCTATCACTGTTAAGAAGCATCTTAGGGCACAAGAGATTGCTGCACAATGCAAGCTACCATGCATATATCTTGTGGATAGTGGAAGTGCTTTCCTTCCCAAGCAGGCTGAGGTGTTCCCTGACAGGGATAATTTTGGTAGAATTTGCTATAATCAAGCCACAATGTCGGCTGAAGGCATCCCCCAAATTGCATTAGTACTAGGTTCCTGCACTGGCGGGGGTGCCTATATTCCTGTAATGGCCGATGAAAGTGTAATGGTCAAAGGAAATGGTGCGATATTTCTGGCTGGACCCCCCCTTGTAAAGGTTAGTTTTAGACCTTTTGGTGTTCCAAATTTGTCCATCCAGTAAGTCATAAATCAATTTCACGTTTACTTGTATCTTTCTTCTAAAGTATTTTATAAAGCATTGTAAAAATACATGCATGTATTTTTTTATGTATCTATGTTTCTAAAGCACAGATGGTATCTAAAGGAGAAGTTTCACTAGGCTTCCACAGGAGAGGAGGTCTCTGCAGAGGATTTGGGGGGTGCTGCTGTGCACTGCAAGACATCAGGTGTTTCAGATTATTTTGCTCAAGGTAATGCATTTGGTCAGCTGGCGTTCTCATCTCCTATGTATGTACCACTTTGGAAGTTAGTTTGATCATTCCAATGCTTCTAGCTTCCCATTGGTGTTCACATGTGTATTTTATATGTTCTTGTAGATGAACTGCATGGACTTTCTCTTGGGTGGAACATCATCAAGAACTTGCACTTCGTTGGGACACAGTGGACTACGAATGGATTTCAAACTAAAAATCCTGAATATAAAGAACCATTATATGACATAAAGGAACTTCATTCCATTGCACCAGTAGACCTCAAACAGTGATTTGATATCCGATCAGTTATCGCTCGAATAGTTGATGGAAGTGAATTTGATGAGTTCAAGAAATTGTATGGCACTGTGAGGACTTTTAAAGCACTCGCATTCTTTTTGTTAGTTGTGTTGCATTGTACTATATATCTATAATTTTATGACCTAGTTGCTTCTATGCAGACTCTTGTGACAGGTTTTGCTAGAATCTTGGGTCAATCTGTGGGAATTATTGGAAGCAATGGGATATTATTCAATGAATCTGCTTCAAAAGGGGCCCATTTCATTGAACTTTGCACTCAGCGCAAAATTCCTTTGGTCTTTCTCCAGAACATTACTGGATTTTTGGTATGTAATACATCTTCATGTATGTTATAAGGAGTGATGCACGTATACCAATTTAGTCAGAATTATGAGCTTGATTTTTTTTATTTAAAATTTTTCTTTTCCATGCCACTTTTTAAAATGATGTTTATTAGTTAAGATGTGTAGTCTGGAAGTTGATAAGAGGTGTGGAACCATATTGGTTATTCTGGTAGGTTGGCTCAAGATCTGAGGCAAATGGTATTGCAAAGTCTGGAGCAAAAATGGTGATGGTAGTTTCTTGTGCAAAGGTTGTCTACGGAAATTTGTTCACTTTATATTATTATTTTATTTGTAATTATGAGTCATAGATTTAATGAAAGGGAAAAAAAAATAACTTGTACCTTTTCTAATTGCTTTGTGTAGGTACCGAAAAAATTACAATTATTGTTGGTGGAAGTTTTGGTGCTGGAAATTATGCAATGTGTGGTCGTGCATATAGTCCCACATTCATGTTTATGTGGCCAAATGCCAGAATTTCTGTGATGGGTGGTGCTCAGGTAGTCTCTTCAATCGATATCTTGCTTTTTATTATTATGTTAATGCATTGTCATGTCTTAATACCTTTGAAATATGTGAGCAGAAGTCGATCAGAGTGTAATCAGTACTTTTTATCTTCTTTTATGTTTATTATTTGTATCTGCCTAGATTTTGGTTGTTCTTGTGGTCTCTTCTTAGGAGAAGATAGTTCTCTTTGTCCAGTATAGTATTAGATTAAATTATCATTCCGTGTTGTTTACTTATATTAGAATCAATATGACATGATGTTTGAGTTTCAATCTTCGTTAAGGTATTTCGTCTTTGTTCAGGCTGCTGGTGTGCTGTCCCAAATAGAAAAGGCTAACAAGAGAAAGCAAGGAATAAAGGTAAACTTTATTTCTTTCAGAGAAAGATGTTATATATCTTATATTCATCTAAATACCTGAAGCATGTTGTGCTTATTTGAATCCACACATGGTCGTGTATTGTAGTGGACAGAGGAAGAAGAAGAAAAGTTCAAGGCAAAGGTTGTAGAGGCTTATGAGAAAGAAGGAAGTGCCTATTACTCCACAGCTAGACTTTGGGATGATGGAATCATTGATCCAGCTGACACGAGAAAAGTCATAGGTTTCTGCCTTTCTGCTTCCCTGAACCGTCCCTCAGAAGATACCAAATATGGTGTATTTAGGATGTAATTCAATAAAAAAAGAATGTGATTCTTCAGGTATCTGCATACAAAGCTTTAAAGGCAAATGTTTTCTTTGCTAAACAATTCTGTTTAACCATATAAATGTTATGGGAATTTCCCTATTAATCCCATTGAAACAATCAAGCTTCAAGAATCTGTGCTGGCATTGCTTGCAAATATGACAATTGAAAACTGTATGTTGATTTTATAGTTATACAGACAGCTAACAACTGTAGTACTCTCACTTGCACAATTGCAAATATGGTGTACTCCGGATGTTAATGATACATGTATGTTCTTGACTATTGCTAAAGAAATCTGGGAGTTTGTCCAGCAAACTTACTCTAAAGTAAAGAATGCTGCTCAGGTGTATGAAATTCGAACAAAGGCAATGTTAACCAAGCAAGGTAATGGGTCCGTAACTGATTATACAAACGCATTACAAAGTTTGTGGCAAGAATTGAACCACTATCGCTTTGTTCGAATAACAAATCCTGCGGACGCCATGGTGGTGAGAAAATTACTGGAACAATACAGGGCGTATGATTTCTTGGCTGGTCTCAATATGGAGTATGATCAAGTCCGAATCTAGATATTGGGAAGAGAAGAAGTACCATAATTAATTACTGTCATCTCAATGGTTCGGGCCGAGGAGAGTCGGAGGAGTTTAATGGTTCAATTAATACATGAGGAAGGTTCGACTCTTACATCAACTGGTGGTCGTGTTTTACAACAAATGAAGACTGTTGCCAGTGAGAATAATCGATCCAACAGCACCAACAACTTCAATCTTTGGTGTACGTACTGCAAGAAGTCGAGGAATACCAAAGATAGGTGGTGGAAGCTTCATCGAAAGCCGTCCACTTCTAGTAAAGATTGGGGCCAGAAGGGATAGTAGCAATGAGCAAACCTCACCGGGGATGTGGATACTCGTGAGGAGGACAAAATTGATCCTGCAACATTGGAGAAAATCAAGAGTCTCCTAGGAACTCTGGAGAAATTACCACGCAATCCTGAGCTAGGTATATGCTCCCTAGTTCAGTCAGGTAAGTTTTCGAATTGTGTTAGCTTTAATGTTACAGACAAGTGTGATTTGAGTGCTTGGGTTCTTAACTCAGGTGCTACAGACCATATGACCCGCTCACCTCACAAATTTTTTTTTCTTACGAACCATGTCCTAGCAACAAAAAAATAGCAGCAGCTGATGAATCCTTAATTACAGTGGCCGGTGTAGGAGACATAAAACTTAGTCCCACTTTTTCTTTACAACATGTCTTATATGTACCAAAATTGTCCACCAATTTAATTTCTATTCAAAAGCTGACTAACGACCTAAATTGTTCAGTAACATTTTATTCTACTCATTGTGACTTTCAGGATCAGCTTTCGGGGAAGAAGATTGGACTTGCTAAGGCTAAGAATGGGCTGTACTTCCTTGAAACATCTCAGAGTCCTAGTAAGCATCAAATTCCTCAATCCTACCTTTCTGACCACACCGCAAATAAGAGCCACATCTGGTTACATAATTTGAGATTCGTTCATCCTTCTTTTCATATTTTAAAAGTCATGTTTCCTTCTTTGTTTGTTGGTCTTGAAATTAGTTCATTTCAATGTGATACATGTCAGCTTGCGAAACAAAAACGTGTATCTTTTCAAATTAGTAATAAAAGAAGTCTTTTTCATTTCTCTCTTGTTCATAGTGATATCTGAGGACCATCTCGAGTCTCTAACATTAGAGGAGCGAGATGGTTTATGTCCTTTATAGACGATTGTACTAGAGTCACTTGGATCTATTTGTTAAAACAAAATTTTGATTTGAAAAAGGCTTTTCAAAATTTTTGTTCTATGGTTCACACTCAATTTCAGACAAAGATCAAACGCTTTCGAACTAATAATGCAAAAGATTATTTTAATCAAGAATTAACAATTTTTTTTAAAAATGAAGGTATTATACGTGAGTCTTCATATGTTTATACTCTTCAACAGAATGGATTGGCAGAAAGAAAAAATTGGCATTTACTTTCCATAACCAGGGCTTTGATTTTCCAAAACAAAGTTCCAAATTGTTATTGGGGTGAAGCCGTGTTAACTGCTACACATATCATTCATAGGCTCCCTACAGCAGTATTGGACTTCAAATCTCCCATCTCTGTGCTTTCCAAGTTTTATCCTGATTTTAATACATCTCAAAATCTTATTCCTAGGGTCTTTGATTGTGTTGCTTTTGTTCATAATCACAATCCCGCTAAAAGCAAATTAGATTCAATGTCTCTTAAATGTCTGTTTTTTGGATACTCCGTTACCCAAAAAGAGTACAAATGTTATCATCCAGCCTCTCAAAATTTTTTTATTTCTGCTGATGTTACATTTCATGAGTCCCAATCCTTTTTTGAGTCTTATTTTCCGGGGGAGAATTTGAGTGAAGCTAAGACTGAAATTGATAATGATTTTTTTTTATTTTTTCAACTCTGGTAATTTTAGTTCTAAGAGTCCAACTTTTGATGGTATTGGTTCTAAGAGTCCTAGCTATAGTAACCATCCAGTGCCTTTAAAAGAACATACTGATCTTATTGTTGAGTTGAATGCGTAAAAAAAGGTTAAGTTTAGGCCAATTTACAAACTGATTTACATAAACGTACTACTTTAAATGAAGAGTTTTTTGGGTTAGAAAAAGAAGCAGATTTTTTTAATCTTGAAAGTCCTAGTGTGATTAAATCTCAACAAGATGGACTAGATGAATCAAATGACTTATCAAACACAATTTACAAACTGATTTACATAAACATACTACTTTAAATGAAGAGTTTTTTAGGTTAGAAAAAGAAGCAAATTTTTTTAATCTTGAAAGTCCTAGTTTGATCAAATCTCAACAAGATGGACTAGATGAATCTAATGACTTATCAAACACAAATTATTCCTCACCAAACTCTCCTGAAAAAAAAAAAAAAAAAAACCCAGTTGAAAGTGGATTAGACCACAAATCGGACTGTCTAAAACAGAACAGCCCATACTGCACCGAACCTCCTGAAACCAGAAAAAACCCAGCTGAAAGTGAATTAGATCACCAACCGGACTGTCCAAAACAGAATAGCCCCTACTGCACCGAATATACCAAACCTTAATGCACCAAGCCTCCTATCGCAATCCCTATCGTGTATTCAAGGAAGAAAGGCCCTAAACCAAAGCAAGTCCAGTTTGACCTGAAGCCTGATGTGGAGTTACCAATTGCACCGAGAAAATGAACTAGGGAGTATACCAAACGGCCACTGTACCCACTGTCAAATTATGTATCACACCAGAATTTTTCAATTTCTCACTAATCTTTTCTCACAAACTTAAATACTATTTTTGTGCCCAACACATTATCTGAGGCATTGACTGATAACAATTGGAGAACTGCCATGGAGACTGAAATGGAGGTATTAGAAAAGAATAACACTTGGGATTTGGTGGACCTACCCAAGGGGAAGAAAATGGTGGGTTATAAATGGGTTTATACTATGAAATATAAAGCAGATGGGTCATTGGAAAAATACAAGGCTCGGTTGGTTGCAAAGGGGTATACAAAGACACATGGAGTGGATTATCAAAAGACATTTGCACTTGTGGCAAAGATGAACACCGTGAGAGTTCTATTGGCCTTAGCCGCTAATTATGGGTGGCCCCTTCAACAATTTGATGTGAAGAATACTTTTCTCTATGGAGACTTGGAGGAGGAGATTTACATGCAAATCCCACCAGGTTATGGTGGTGGAGTAAAACTAGGTACAACATGCAAATTAAAAAAGGCTTTGTATGGCCTTAAGCAATCACTTAGCGCTTGGTTCGGGAGATTTGCAAAAGTATTGATTACAGTCGGGTACAAGCAGAGTTAAGGTGACCACACGCTATTTTTTAAGCACTCAGTTTCAAGGGGTAGTGACTATATTGCTAGACTATGTAGATGATATAATAGTGACTGGAGACGATGAAAAAGAAAGAGAAGAAGCCAAACTTGTTATGAAGAAGGAGTTTGAAACAAATAATTAGGTAGATTAAAATATTTTTTGGGAATTGAGATGGCTCATTCAAGAGAAGGAATTTATCTTTCCCAAAAGAAATATGTGGCGTGATTTATTGGAGGAAACCGGGCAGCTAGGGTGCAAACCATCAGCAGTTTCCATTGAGCAAAACCATAAACTAGGAGAGGCAATTGACGATGTAGGGGTGGACCGACAGAGGTATCAACGACTGGTAGGGAGGTTGATATATTTGTCACACACACGGCCAGACATTACTTATATAGTGAGTGTGGTAAGTCAATTTATGCATGACCGTAGATAAGTACATATGCAGGCAGTATACCAGATACTTCAATACCCAACGCCCATCCAGGCAGGGGGATGCTATTTAAAAGGAGTACATGTGTGGCATTAATAGCATATACTGATATTGACTATGCTAGGTCAGTAAAAGATAGGCGCTCTACAACCGATTATTGCACCTTTTTAGGTGATAATTTGGTGACATGGAGGAGTACGAAACAAATATAGTTGCAAGGTCAAATGCCAAGGCAGAATTTAGGGCAATGGCGCATGGGGTATGTGAATTGTTATGGCTTAAGATCATTTTTAATGATCTGAAAATTCTGATATATTGGTCTCTTTATTCCTATTTGAAACCTTAATAAAAGTCTTAAAAGTTAATTCTCATTATGAGGAGAAAAAAGGATCATTGATGGTACAAGTGAAAACCTACAACTTTTGACAGCACCACCACCAGAGCACACACAACCTATTATTCATCATGTGAAGATGAATAACCCCAAACTGCATCAGGCTGCATGAAGACTTGCCACAAGACAAAATTATCATTGATTTGTTAGCATAACCCCACTTTCTATTTCAAATTTTCAATGTGCTATATTTAACATCTTATCGTCACCAACAAGGCTAGGCTGCTCAGCAGGTAATTGGAGATGTTAATTGCAACATGCTATCAGATTATGGACTAACCCATCAGCATTGCCATTCTCCTTACCATTGCAGGTAATCAATTAGACCTTTTTCCGAGTTTCTAGTACGAGGAAAAGGCAACAATGAGACTGTTGATGATGACCGAACTCTTTAATAGTATTTGCCAAAATTTTATCCTTTCACTAGCAGATTCAAGTTGGTGAAACAACTTTCCGTTGTTCTTCAAAATGATGCACCATTACATCTCCCTAACTCTTGGGGTATTCAAAAACAAGGCCTTCAGCAACACTTCTTGCCCTTCCGTGACCAAAAAGCTTCCCCACAATAGCTAACGCAAAATCGGTCACTGTAGCTAGCCCCCTGCTGGTTATTACTTTACCATCAACAACTACTTTTGTGCCATTTACTACTTCATTGGTTAGCTTGCTTATGACAGATGGATGAGCTGTGGCTCTTTTTTCCTGCATTTGGCAGAGGAACCATTGACTTCAACATAATAATGGTTTATAAACAGAAAAGATATCAGATAAATTTTATTTTACCTTTAGTAAACCGTGTGTATGAAGGACTACAGGGGAAGAACAAACCGCTCCATAAATTCTTCCAGCTGCTTCTTGTTCTTTGAGTAGCTTCTTCAAAATCCTAGATTTTTGTAGCTTTTCAGCACCAACAACTCCTCCCTGAAAATATGAAATGTATCAAAACTCTTAAACTCTGAAAGCATATCCTGCCCATATCTCGGCCTTTGATTTCAAAAGCAGTTTTGAAGAACAAGCACAATAACTTCTAAATGGAAGAGCAGAACCACATTGATGCTACCAGAATATGGAGAGATTCCCTTAGCCTTTTAAAAAATTGGTTGTGAATGTAATAATACTAAGCAAATCCAACCAATAGCATTGCCACAAGTCAATAAATTGGCTTAAAGGCTGCTGAGGCCAAAATGTAAATGAAGCACTTTGAAGTGCAGAAATAGAAAAATCTCCAGATCATGATACTGCTATTAAGAAACAGTGCAATCCAGGTTAATTATAGTGCTAATTTGTTCGTCTCACTGGAAGAATGATTAAATCGTATATTGCTTCAGCGGCATCCCTAATTAATTTTTCAGCAATGATTTTTGTGCCTTGAGAAGCCACAATTTGCGTAGATTTTTCAATTGATGCGATCACAACATCCACCTTTGCTCGCCGCAAAATATCGACAATAGTCACTATTTCAATTTCTTCGGATCCATTTGCAATTGGAATAAGAACCTGTAAGACATTTAAATAGTAAAATATCATCTTAAGGTGAGTTGACACTTGACAAGAAGGGGGAGAAAAGAAGTATGAAACATATAGCTAGACCACAGGTGCCAAATGATCTTATGTTAATGACACAGATAGTATTGCAGCACATTGGGAATGCACGAAGCATGAAATGAACTATACTATAAAAAAGGCAATATATGGGTTCCTGATACAGTAAGGCCTCTGAGGCGTGACCCGCCAAATTTAGCTACCAGACAGCATAATGGACATAAAAGCTCACCATATTGCAAGTTGACAGATGGATGTAATTGTAAGAAAAAGTGCACAAGTAGCCCATAGAAATCTTGAGTGATAAAAAGTTCGATAACATGTAAGCCATCATCTATTACACCATTTCTGGTGTTCAAGTAAGTGCAACTCGACAAAATACACTGCATAAGATGAACTAAGAAAATCAACGAGCAACCACAGTCACAATTCCATATCATGCATTTTAACAGAAAATCATTCTAAGATGCCAGGAAACTCAAAGGCAAGTCATAAATTATGATCTTAAATGGCATAACTACTGTCAGAGTTCCTTCTAGATGTCCTGTGAAAATTTCTTTCATAAATATTATAGGTATGCAAGGTGGAAAGTTATGGACACAGCATACTGAGCCGATATCATACATAAGATTAATTATTTAAATGGTGACTGAAGCCACTTACACGAGGCATGCGGTCAAAAGACCATTCAACTTTATTGAATTCTTCCTTTCTAAGATATTCATCAGCAGTACACATCAACTGGCATAAGGAATCAAATGACTGTCAGCTCCAGCATTGTGGTCACAGAACTTCTCATGAAAGGAACATAATTAAGAAAAAGAAATGATAAAAAGCATGAGATGGAGGAAAACAACAAACAATTAGTTCTATATGGACACCACAATCTTTCTTTTTTCTTTTTCTTCTTTTCTTGTTCTTTGCTTTTCTTCTAATGCTGCATATAGCAAGCAATGTTTTTAATGTTTTTTAACAGTAGACCTTACCAATAACTCTGCAACTTCCTTGGCAACAGACTCCCCAAACAGCTGTTCTACTAAACACAGAGCAAACTCAAATGAAGTTCCAGGACCACGGCTTGTTGTAAGCTCCCCTGAAACTTGAATATTCGATTTAACTGCCCAGAAGGTTGGAAGCTTGTCGCTGAATGCAGGATGGCAAGTTATCTTGCATGACAAACTACATCACATTTAGCATCAAAATACCAGAACATTGGACTGAAATTTAACAAAATCAGTAGCTCACCTGCTTTTTCCGCAGAAGGCCCCATGGCAGAAGTGTAACTGCTGGAGCAGCACAAATAGCTCCATAAAGCTTTTTATTCTCTGCTTGTTTGCTTGTAATTTGCTTCAGAATTTCACAATCTCTTAACCGTACTGAGCCAGGCATTCCTCCCTTAAAATAATGGACATAAAATTATTAGCTGTAAACTAAATTTTAACAAACTCACAAAAACAATTCTAAACTCAGGAATAAAAAGGAAAAACAAAAATCAAAATCTATATGGCAATCTCTTTGTCACAGGCATTCTATCACAATAATGTCTTTATTCAAAACTATTAAAATGTAAATAATACAGAAACGCATCTCAATGCTAGCTAATTAGCAGTAATCAGTGTAAATATTTGGATCAAAAAACTAACCGGCAATGCGATAAGGTCGAAAACTTGATTACAACAGGTGGAGATGGAGGTATCAGCCACCAGCCTAGTGCCACCTGAAGCTTCAATCTCGAGCTCTGGCTCCACAGAGGCAACAGTCACGTCTGCACCAGCTCGGCGCAGAACATCAATTATGACCACAGCTTCCATTTCCTCAGTACCAAACCCAACTGGAACCAAAACCTGCACAAACCACACACAAGTTACAAAATCAAGAAGCAACTTAAAAATAATATCTAGGATTCTCAAGCTTCATTTGGTTGCTGTGCAACAAGTATAAGAATTTCAACCAAGATAGAAACTTTTTTGGTGTTAGATTATATAAACCCAGAAACCAAAAAAATAAAAATAAAAATAAAAACCTTCTTGGGAGGGATGAAAGTGGTGGTAGTAGAAGTAGTGGTTGTGGGTGTTGTTAAAGGGAGGGTTTTGGTGGGTTTTGAAGAACGCTTTTTAGTGGGTGTGCTTCTTTGCTGTGAAGAAGCAGACGCATAAGCAGAAGCAAATGATAAAGACGGAAGGGTGAAGATTGAAAAGCGCTTTGAAGGACATGTTTTGAGAGTAAAAGTTGGAGAAAGAAAAGCAGAAGAAGCAGACTCCATGGATGCTTTCAGTTGTAATTCGCACTATTACTCGATATCTTATCTGGGTTTGGGTTTTGCTCTGTAATCTGTACGTCGAAACAAAATTATATCAGTTTTTTGGAAAATAAACTATTAAATTCTAGTTTCAAAAAAAAAAAAAAGTTATTAAATTCTAATTTTTAATTTTATCTATGCATTGTAAATTCCTAGCCCTAGGCGACCAAAATCCAATTAAAAATTCTTTTACTATTTTGAAGCCATAAAATTAATTTATTTAATTTTCAAATGAATAATGCTAGACATTTCATCTTAAATTTCACATTACAATATGAATTCATAATTAATATTATTTTATATAAATTCATTCACTAATTGACACATCACTAGATGAGATTAAAGATGAGATGTCTAACATTAATTTTTCTGAAATATTAAATTATATTTCAATTCTGATTAAAAAATTCTCCAAGGGCCTGTAGTAATATACATATTCATAAATATTTAAAAATATAGTACGTATTTACTAATCATAAATTCTAATAAGAGAAAGGGCACTCAATTCCTGATCCATAATTAAAATGTTTATTATGAATCAAATTATGTGAGCCCCATATATAAATCAAGAAAGATTTATTATTGATTAATGTATAAAACTTGATACACTTTTTCACGGATTTAATAATTTGTTTTGAGAAAGAAACATTTGATTAATAATAGTTTGAAACCATTAAATTTGGTAGGAAAGATTTTTTTTCTTTTTAAGAAAACAAGACTTCAATCGACAGAGAGAAACCTTACAAAGAAGATATGGAATCCGCAAAAATGAGGTTCCTTAAACTAGGATGGCAATCATCCACCCAAAATACATGACATGAATTATTCAAAGTTAACTTTGCAATAGAATGGACAACTCTATTTGCCGAACGAGAGGAATAGGAGAATAAGACTACCCTATTGAATCTACGCATTAAGTCCATGATATCACCAACTAATAACCTAACTTCAGACAACACCAAACTCTCCCCATTAAGGAGATCAATAACAGAGGCTGCATCCGAATTAAGACTGAGCTTCGAGATGCCCCCTTCAAAGGCCATTAACAAACCGAAAAAAAATTGCCTTAGCTTCAGATGCGGCAGGCAAAAATAAACTGCAAAGGACGACGTACCAGAGAGGATCACGACACCAGAATGATCACGGACATTTGCCCCAAGGCCTGTTTTAAGACTTTTGTTGTCTAAGGTCGCATCCGTATGAAGTTTAAAACAACTTGAAATTGGAGGAATCCATCTGATAAAACAAGAAGAACTAACCGAAGGAATCTTGGGATTAGCCTTATAAAACTCAAGCAAGAAGTCTGTTAGGTCGAGTATTTTCTAGGTTGGCTAATTCCGTACAAAACACTCTTTGGTTGTAATTGTGTTTGGAAGCTTTCGTTGAAGACATCAAGATCATCGATTCATTTGGTAAGCTGCTCTCAATCTCACAAAGGTTTTTAGGATTTCACACACTCACAACATATCAGTCATTATGTTTCTAGGCATCTCATTGATCATTGATATGGTATATAGTGCATAGTTCATTGTATTGCATTCATATGTTATATTCTGCAGATGCATCCTATAGATGGTCTTATATCTCCACCTTCCTATCTGAATTGCAAAGTGTATTCTTCATGAAAGTTGTTGGCCTATGTGTCTACTTACTTCTGTAATGTTTTTAGAATTTTCTGGGCGGCACGTTGCTAGATATTATATAGAAACCGGACATAAGTCAGTGTTGGAAAAACAGGGGAGACAGTTTTTGTGTGTCATGTATGTGGTCTAATATATCATAGGTCCTGTCCGAATCTTAAATGGTATTCATCATAACAGTTGTTTGTATATGTGTCTACTTTCTGCTGTAAATTTTTTAGAATTTTCTGGGTGGCACTTCTCTAGATAATAGCTAAAAACTGGACATAGGTCAGTGCTGAAAAAAATAGGGGAGACAGTTTTTGTGTGTCATGTATGTGGTCCAATATGTCACCCTTTCTGTCCGAATTTTAAATGGAGTTCTTCATGAAAGTTGTTCATATATGTGTCTACTTTCTTTAATAATTTTTTCAGAATTTTCTGGGTGGCGTTTCTCTAGATATTAGCTAGAAACCGGACATAGGTCAGTGTATAAAACTGCACCTGACCCGTTTTGTGTAGCAAGCCGACCCGTGGCTCTTTCTATATAAAGACCACTTTGTCTTTTTCATCCCAAAAACCAGAAAGAAGAACATTAGCAGCTTCCTCTCTTCATGCTCTCTCAAATCCAATCTCTCAAAACTCAACCAAACTCTCTTGTATGTCTATGGAATCAAACTAGAGACTTGTGGTGAGTGTTTTTCTTGTATGTTGAAGTGGTTTTATGCTTTATTTCATTTAAATCTCTTTGTTGTTCTTGAATGAGAGTTAGATATTGATTGAATGTTGAAAGCTTGTGGGTTTTGTGTTTAATGCATGATAAGGGATTTAGGAAGTTGAATTAGTACCTAAATAAGTTTATGATGTGATTGAGAGTGCATTTGTTTTGCTTGAATGAATTATACCTCTATCTCACATGTGTTGAGTGGATTGGTACTAATCTAGGTTTGATCAAGAGTGTTAGTTGTTGTTATAATAATTTACTTGTTGCTAGAATCACATTCATATAAACATGTTGGCTGCCTTGTAGAGTTCATGCATTGAATATGTTTGTTTCATGACATGAAAGTGTTGAATTTGTTGCAAAATTTGTTAGGTCTTGAAATTTGTTTATACTAAGTGTTATTTAAGTAGATTGTATGCACTAGTTCACTTAGCATCATAGGTTGTATTGGTCATGCATCCTAATTGTATGTTCATGCATCATTGAGCACTTAGACCATAATCTTTTGTGTTATTAGAAGAGCTTGTGTGACTTTGGTGAAGTCTTGTGAACGAGCTCAAGGTTTGTTTCTTGTGGAAAAGTTGCATTTGTGTGGAATTTCACTAGTTGGTTCTTGCGAGACAATAGGTGTAAGTTCACGCCAATAGAAGTGTGAATTCTAGGATAGCTTGAGGATATACATTTAGTCACCTAGTGGATCTTGTGAGATCATTAGGGAAAAGGCATGCGGGTAGACTAGAGTGTGATGATCCAAAAGGAGTGAGTCCTTGTAATTTCAACTTGAGGATGTGCTACATTTATCACTAGTAGATTGTCCGTTAAGTAGCCAAGAGTGGTCCCATGGTTTTTGATCCCTTGTTGGAAGGGGTTTTCCACCATAAAATTATTGTGTTGATTTTGTTTATTTCTTCCGCGTTTGTTATGTGTTTATAATTGTTGAATTGGTTAATTAAATTGTTAGTAATAAAAAAATTGGGTAAAAACCTATTCACCCCCCCCCCCCCCCCCCCCCTCTAGGTTCATATTAGACCGTTGCACTTAAACTTTCAAAGTCCTTACACCACGGCACCACATCACTGATTGGAAGGTGAGAACGATCATACGGGATGTTATTATAACGGCACCAGGTCTGCCAAGTAATAACCGCAAAGAAATGGAAATCACCAGGAGAAAGCTGTGCCTTGCACAACAGAAGAGAATCCAACGGGAAAGCATAAGAAGACCTGTTACAGCTCCCAAAAAAACCACACTCCTCCCGAATAGGTATTAAAAGCCTGCAATTCTAAAGAGGATACACAATATCTTCAGTCTAATGAAAGCAGAAGCGGCACGACGCATCAGTAGGGACTCTCCTGGCAGCAAGGATAGCAAACATAGGAATAATATTCTGATAGACTTTTCAAAGAAACACTTTAATCTTAGGAGGAAGATGAAGCTTCCAAAGGAAACACCACCAATCTGAAAGGGAAGAGGCATCAAAGCTACCAGGATTCGAAATTGTATTCTCAGCAAGCCAATATCCCGACTTTATCGAATAAACACCATCTCGATTAAAATGCCAAATCTAAATGTCACTACAACGACGAATCGACAAAGGAATCCTCAAAATTGCTTCAGCATCATCCTCGATGAAGTGGGCTTTAACACGACTGACATCTCAGGCCCCCGAATCAAACATAAAATCCCTCACCATAACATCATCAGGAATGTTACCTACATTGCAGATTTTAAAGGTTATTGGCTTGGGAATCCATCGGACTTGAGCAACATAGATCGAACTACCATCTCCTACATGCCAATGCAACCCCTTCTCCAGTAGATCACAGCCCCAAAGCAAGCTACGCCAAACTAGTGAGGACCCCGATCTTGACCCCACTTGAAGAAAATAACAATGGGGAAAATACAAACCTTTGAGCACTCTCGCCGCAAGAGAATCAAGGAACTTTAAGATTCGTCTCGATTGTTTAGCAAGTAAGGCATGATTGAAGGAATTTAGATTACGAAAACCTAGGCCGCCTTCAAGTTTGGTGTTACAAAGGAGACTCTATGTACACTAATGGATAACCCATTTGGACTCGTCTTCATTTCATAAAAATCGGGGGCACAAACAATAAAGATATGAAATTAAACCCTTAGGCCATCGAAAGAGCTGTATGAAATACAATGAGATGGCCTGAATAACAGCCTTCAGAAGAACCTCTCTGCCTCTCATAGAAAAGAACCTATGATGCCACCCGCGGAGACGATTCCACACTCAATCCTTGATCATCGAAAACAAGCTCATACGAGTTCGACCTGCAAAGCTAGGCAAACCCAAGTAACATGTATGGAAATCGACAATATGAACCCCAATAATACCAGCCAAAGACCGCTTAACCGAATCCGAGATCAAAGAGCTAAAAGCCATGACAGACTTATCGAAATTGATAAGCTAGCCCGAGGTAATAGAATAAGATTCCAAAATCGATCTAATGATAGCATAATTCGCCTCTTTCGCATGCACGAACATGAAGCTGTCATCTGCAAAAAAAATAAGTGAGAAATACGAGGGTCATACCTCCCACAACGAATACCGGAAATAGAGCCTATAGATTTTGCATGGCGAAGCAAAGTAGAAAGACCCTCCGCACAAATCAGAAACAAGTAAGGGAAGATGAAATCTCTCTGCCAAAGCCCCTTAGACAGAACCATGTGACCTCTAGGGACACCTTCCAGCAGGGAAAAGTACGTAACTGTAGAAACACAATCTAGAATTTTATTTGTCCAACTCAGCAAGAACCCAAATTTCAGCATTATACCTCTTGAAAAATTTCACTCCACTTTATCGTAAGTTATGGAGATGTTAATTTTGAACGCAAACCACCCATTTTTTCCTTTCGATTTACTATGTATAGATTAGATGCACTAGAAGCCTATAACAACATTATCAATAATTAAACACTCAAGAAATAAAGCACTCTGGTTATCCGATATAACCTCCCCCAACACACATCGGAACGAATTCGCCAATGGTTTAGCAATAATCTTGTATATCATATTACAAAGACTTATGGGCCTAAAATTAGACACACGAGTAGGATTCGAGATTTTAGGAATCAAAGTAATAATAGTATAATTGAAACACTTAATCGAGTGTCCTCTGTTCAGACAACGAAGACAAACCCTCAAAATATCACCCCTAGTACGATCCCAGAATTTCTGATAAAATAGAGCCAAGAGCCCATCAATGCCAGGAACTTTAGTTGGAAACATCTGAAAAAGTGCATTTTTCACATCGGCTGAAGTAAACGAGATATTTAAAATCTGATTCATGCCAAAAGAAACTCTTGGCTCAAATCTCCTAATAACACCATCAATGTGAACGTGAGAAGGATAAGTGGAGGCAAAAATATTAGAAAAATAATTTTCAATTTTTTGAGATATAGAAGCATTGTCCTCATGCCACAATCCGGCACAGTCAAACAGGCCATGCAACTTGTTGAAAGCTTTCCTAGCTTTGGCTTAAGCTTGAAAATATTTTGTGTTGTTATCTCTTCCTTTAAGCCACTGAATTCGAGACATTTGCTTTTAATAAACCTCATTATGCTCAAAACACTTATTTAATTGGAATTCCACTTCCTACATATGCCTCCAGTCACCACCATTTCGTATCAAATTTGTTTCCTTTAACTCCTTGCATTTCACTAAGATACTCCTACAAAGAGAAAACCAGTGCAACTTATTCCACCTATAAAGTTTTCTAGCACATCCAACAATGTTGGACAACACTAAAGACACATCATCACCTGCTCAATTTCCATTCCAAAGTCGAGCCACAATATCTTCACACCCTTTGCCATTCGCCCAACACTCCTTAAACTGGAAACAGCGAGTAATACGACCCGAATTCTCTACACGGCCAGAACTCTCGACAATGTGAACAAGCAAGGGTCGATGATCCGACTTCTAATAATCTAAGTGAGAGACCGATGTCTTTGCAAACAAAATCGACCAATCAAGGTTGTAAACGGCACGACAATACGTTTCTAAATAAAAGAGTCATCATCACTCCTATTGCACCAAGTAAACAGAGGCCCTGAAAAACTCAAATTATGGAAAGCACTAAAATCCAAAGCTTCTCTAAAATTTTGAATCAACCTTGCATGACTAGGCTGGCCACCCGACTTTTCATGAGAGAAAAAGACTTCGTTAAAATCACCTGCCACCAACCACTAAAGTTGATGGAGCATGTGAAGGTAACGAAAGAGGGTCCAAGCATGCACACGTTGTGATGCCTTTAAATGTCCGTAGAACCCAATAACACGGTAAATTTTTCCCTAATGAGAATACATACGAACATCTATATAAAAATTAGAAAAAGAAAGTAAAGAAACATCCACCTTTGGAGACCATAAAAGACAAAGACCACCACTACTACCAAGTCGATCAACCACTAACTTGCCCAAAAAACCAAAACCCAAACCCACTCGGATGCATTTCGTATGCGTATATTTAGAGAAAGTTTGAGACAAAAACACCAAATCCGGGAGATGATTCCGCATATGCTGATGCAGGACATAGAATACACGAGAATTTCTTATACCCCACACGTTTCAAACTAAGCTTTTTATTACGTTCGGTAGGCCTGATTAATAGTGTCTGTCAATATCTCAATAGCGGGAGTCGTCTCTCCAACAGTAACACAAAATTTCTTTAATGGTAATTCATCATCCTCACATACCATGGGCCTCTTGCGCCTACTGTTATATTTCACCGGGCCTGCCACCCCAATTTTAGCTTCACGCTCAACCAACTTCCAATTATTTCATTTGGGGATTTTGGAAAGCTCGAAATTAGACAAACATGTTTTTGGCCCATCAAGCACCATGTTAACTCTTGCATTGGACAAAAAAGGTACTGAAGCCAAATCAACAACATTACTTTTAACAGTATCTTAGAATTACACTAATAACGGTGGGGATAGGACATTATTTCCTAGAATCATGGGAGTCACAGATAAGCAGATTTTGAAACCTCACTACCTTCATTAACAACCTCTGAGACCTTTGCTTGACTGGTAATATCCGGGCCATCAGACTCGAAATCAACAGAGACAGATACTCTCATTAAGATTCACAACGAGAGACTCGAGAATAATATTGGAATATTTTACAGGACGGAGATTGAGAGAATAATCTCGTTCAGCCATCCCCGGTTTCGCCGAAAATTTTCTTGCTAATTTTGGCCGAACCAGATATTAGAGGTTGCCTCAACCCCTCAGCGGTGGCTTCCTTTAAGATTGATGAAAAAGGGAAGTTGCTCGTCACCTTAGTCTCACTCGGCTTACTAACCCTAGCCTGAGTTGGATTACGATACCATAATGGACTACTAGCATGTAACCATTGTAACACCCCCTAACCCGACCCGACTGAATTGACCCAGAGAGCGCTATCGTATTTTCAAAACTTTTCTTTTCTCACTTTATAATTGAAAAACCATTGAAAATCAAATAATTTAAAATCCTTTCTAGTGAGCCCAGTAAAAACTGTTTGAAAAATTTTGCCAGAGTTCCCTCTGTTTTTCTGACTTTCCAAAAATTTTGTTTACATCAAAATTCAAACAATATATTTTCAACACTTCAAATTATTCATTTCTCATTCAATTGCGCATCCTGCCGTATGATGCGACTTTCCAACAATCTAAAATAAAACAATTTATAAATTAATAGTTACAGATATTTGAAAACGAAGATTTAAACCATAAAGCAATTAATTACAACACTTACAAAACCCCAATTTTACTAACTTTACAAACTTCTATATATGCATGCTTAACTAAATACAATATACAAATAAAATTCAATTATAACTACCCAAAAGTATGGTGACTCTAATCCTCAGTCTGCAGCTATCACCTCTTCAGTTTTTTTTTCCCTCTATATCTCTGTTACCTATGTGTAATGAAATCAACGCGCTAAGCATATAGTTTAGTGGGTGTACACTAAACTTATTTATCGAAATCACAAAATAAATTTCATAATAAAAATATCACAATACTATCATATAAAAACATGTCATTATTCAACTCAATTACTAAAATCAATTTAATAAAAGCAATTAAATTAAATTAATAATTCATACGAAATTAAGTTCTTAATTCTTTTATAATCATTTTATTCCATTCATTCTCAATCCTGGCCCTTTGGTATACCCAACATAATTTCTGAACTGGAATATGGGTCTAATCTCTGTAATATCGGTGTGACGTCCGGGGTTGTCCCGCTACAACAATTACTGGTATCGGTGTGACGTCCGGGATTGCCCCGCTACAACAGTCACTAGTAATAACGGTGCAGTACTGCTGAAATAACCTAGCTGGTATACCAACCTCCTATATCCGTTTTCTATGTTCAAGTATCCTAGGGCCGTTTCCATTTCTAATTCATATATATATATATATATATATAAAATAAAACCTTCCGTCGCGTAATCGCATCCACTAATTCAGAATCATTTTCAAAACATTGTTCATGAAATGATTAGTTCGAAAACTCACTTTATAAACAAAATTCAATTATATTAAAATGTTCTGAAAATTAAAATCATATAAACACATATACAATAACGTAATTCACAATTATTATTCAACTCAGTTACCAAAATCATTTTCAATAAAATTCTCAAATGAAATAAACTCAATACAAATCAATATTAATATTACCCAAAATCATTATTTCCATTAATTATCAATTTCAATGAATCCAAAATCATAATCACATATATTTCATAATTTAATAATCGTAACATCGTAATCCAAAATCACTATTGATCAATAACTGGAAAACATAATATTCAAAACATATTTGAAAAAAGAAATTTAATTATGTTACTATATATTATGAAAATTAAAAATAATCAAAATTCTCAATTTTCATCTTTAAAATTTCTATAGCACAATCAAATAAATTTCATAAAACAGAAATCCTCTCAATTATTCCAAAGTCAATATCAAGCTATTCCAAAATCAATATCAAGCAAATATTTAGAAACCAAAGTATTCAAAACACAAATAGATATATATATATATAGAAACCGAAAGTTAATTATAACAATATATTCTGGAAACTAAAATTATCAAAATCAACAAAATCCACATATATAACATTTCAAAATCATTTTCAAAATTCATTCACAAATCAATTCAATTAAAAACTTAAGAATTATTAAAAATTCAACTAATCAGTTTGAATCTGAAAACTAACACTTCAAATCAAAGTGTACACCAAACCTGAATAATTTCTCAACACTTTTCTTTTCCTTTTCTTTTTCCTCTTCCTTCCTCCTTCTTCTTCTTCTTCTTTTCTTTTCTCTCTCTCTCTCGGCATTGCTCTTTTTTCTTCTTTTTTTCTTCTTTTCTTCTTTCTTTTCTTCCTCTCTTCCTCACGCCAACTCTCTCTCTCAATTTTTATGTGTTGTTTTTTTTTATTATTATTTTGAGATAGCTTTTTACATTGTCTCACTGTGCCAATCCAAATATATTTTTTTTTACTAGGTTTTTCTTGTGTGTGTTACACTCACACACACATATATATATTATATATAAATATCTTCCTAATTACCAATTGCTCCCTTAAATTTTTTAAAATCCTACAATGGGACAAATTTACTCTTAATCACATTCCATCTCAATAATTATTCCAAAAATATTCCATACTTATCCAATTAACAAATTGACTTCACCAATATTCAGTTGGACCTATTATTCTTCAAATGCACCGTGAAAATAATATTTCTAAGTCGGTTAAAATCACTATTCGTTTATACACTATATCGAATATATATATATATATATATATATATATATATACTTTTCACCAATAAAAATCACATACTTGACTTTTGCATACTCAATAATAATTAATAATCATACTGTTCATAATTATAAAAAATTAGGAGCGTTACAACCATCCTCCACAATCAAAATCCTGTGGATTGACGATACTTTCCTACCCCTCAACAAGACACTCCCTAGTTGCATGTCTTACATACCCATACTAGAAGCAAAACTTCGGTAGTCATTATACCGAAGTAACATAATGGTTGCCTTCCCCAACCCATCTAACGCCACACGAACTCACCTACGTAAAGGTTTACTAATGTCAATCAGAATACAAATCCGCAGGAACTTACACAAATAATCTCTAGCGTTCCCCATGTCCAGCTTCCTAACCACACCAATCTGCCTACCAATAAACAACCCTGTCTCACGTGTCATACAAACAAGAGACACATTGTGGACCTGGAACCAGAACTCAACCTTATCAAACCTTCGTTTATCAATAATCTCATTTCCTCTAGGTTCCTACAAAACTAGGAAGGAATTATCAAAATTCCACGGCCCTCCGGTAAGGATATGTTTACGATCAACCATGTTGCGAAAAGAGAAAACAAAGATGTTACTACCCAACACTTCAATATCCACATCCTGTGTATTCTTCCAAATCTTTGGGATGCTTCCCTGTTAATAACCTTAGTAGAGATAACTTCCCAACTAAACTCAAAGCCAACTTTTGAGCACAGATTATCTTGAACCCATCATCTAGATTAGCCACAGGTCCATCCTTATCAGAAATTGATAAGAATTCACATAACTTCGCAATTTCAACTTCATCCATAATAGCTAGTAAGAGAAAAACATCCGGAAATCAAAATAGCTACCCCTGGGAGAAAAAACTGCCCTTAGGAAAAACTAGGTCACCTAACCTTAAAGACTGCCTCTACACTATATTTTAGAGAGAAAAATAGAGAGAGCACTGTAAATGTGCTAGGAAAGATTTGTTATTGACCATTTTATTTATATTTTTCATTTTAATTCTATCATTTAAGTAATTTTGGACTTTTTTTAATACACCGCTCTTTAAAAGTCTTAATTGAATGTACCGAAGTTTTGATGAACTAATTAAAAGTAAGACGCCCAGACTTTTAAAATCTTTTAAAGTTTCAACGAACTCTAAAAATAGTGTATTCAAGTTGAAATTTAGATGACTTTTAATCATTTTTTTTTAAGTGAATGACTTTTATAGAGTTTATAGACTTTACAGAATTACGAAGGACATTCATAAACTTTCATAGACCTTCATTTAAAATGGCTTTTATAAATTTTTATATACTTTACATAATTGTAAAAAAAACTTTCATAGACAATGATAAACTTTCATGGAACTTTTTTTTTTTTAACAAAAAAAGAAGACATTGATAGACTTTTAATAACTTTTGAAAATATAAATACAATAGGTTAACTATATTAACCTATTTAAATTTTTATATGTCTCATGATATAATTAAAATATAAATACATTAGGTTAATTAAAATTGAAATCCTTTTTTGTAACTTTGTTATGTGCTAATAACATACTTAAAATCTAATTTAAAGTCCTGAATAACGAAAAAAGATATTATATATTTAGAAACAATCTTTCCGCACTTTTTTTTCTTTTTATTTTTTAAACTCTTTTTTTATCTTGCTAGTAATATGTGTTAACTATTGCAGGTGGTTATAATTTTTTTTTTAATTATTCTTTTCGAATAATATAACAAGACAATAAAAGTTGTCAATAATTATTTGTCAGAAAGTCTTTAAATTTTTTTGACAAAAGTAAGATATAAATTGTGAGTATTTTTATGAGAAATTGTCTATAAAAAATCTATAAAAATTATTGACATTTTGAATAACTCATGACTTCCATAGACTCTTAAAAAGTCTAGATTGAATACTCCATGACTTTTATAGACTTTTTTTAAAGAAGTTAAAAGTTTAGATTGAATACTCCATGACTTTTATATTTTTTTTAAGTATATAAAAATCTATATTAAATATCTCATAACTTTTATTGACTATTTAATGGCGCATTTGTTTTGCAGGACTGGACTGAAATTGAACTAATTTCAGTCAAGCGTTTGCTGCTTGTGTGGACAAATTATCCCAATGTGGCGGGACTAAAGAGTCGTGCTATATATAGCTTGGGATTAATAGTCCCAAACAGCTTTTTTAATTAAATATTTAATTTGATTTAATTAATTACTATAATATATGAATTAATTTTAAATATCTAAAATAAATATTTTTAATTTAAAAAAAATACTTTATTTAGATTTATTTTAAAGATTTTAATTTAATTATATAATATTTAAAAATATTTTTATTTTATATTAAAATTAATTTAATTAAATATAATTTTATCTAATCTCATCCTATACCGAATAAGGGACAATACTATTTTTAGTGTAATCCATATTACACCAAATACATTACAATACTATCGAATCCTATTATATCTCATAAAAATAATCTAATTTAATCTCGCATACCAAGCACATCCTAAAAAATTTTATTGAATACACCCAAATATTTTAATTATATAAAAATTTTAAAAAATTTAAATTGAATACATTTTCTAAATTGAATATACTCGTAAGTTCCAACTCGGCAATGTGCATTTTTTAATTTATTTAATCTATTCTATCTCATTTATGTTTATCCAATCCTGAGCTGTCACTGCAACAATATGATATTTTAAGGGTAAATTGCAATACAGTACCCTATTATTGTGATAAATTACAGTAAAACTATACTTTTTTAAAAATTATAGTTTAATACTGTTAACTAACTTGTTAACCGTTAGATTTAATATTTTGACTCATAGCAAAAATTATTGTGATCCCTATCTTTTTTTTGAATTATTACTTTTTAACATATATTTTCTCTTTTAGCTCTCGGGGTTTCTAATTCCTTCAAAATCTATCAAGTTAGTCAACAGTGCGTAAAATTTAACGGTTTTAAAGGTATTTCAATATTTACGTATAAAAAAAATGATTCAAGTTAAAAAAAAGAAAAAATAAAAAAAATATTAAATAAAAATTAATTCTAATAAAAATAAAGTAAAAAATAATTTAAATTATTTACTACTTTAATAATTTATTTTATTTTTTATTTTATTATAATTTAATTTTCATATATAAACTTATTTTTTCTATTTTGATATATTTAAAATGCTATTTTGAATGATTGAATTTTCATAAATTAGTTATTTATTGTAATAATAATTTTTTCAAAAGTTTTTTTTTAATTTTAGAGTTAATTTTTACTTGTTATTTTAAAATTATATTTTGTATTTTTTTAATATTTAAGGTCTTTTCTTATAAATTTTTAGTATTTTATAATTTTATTTTTAAAAAAAAAAAATTGGTGATACATATTATATTCTTTTTAGATATAAGTTAATATTAATTTGTTAAATTTTTTAAAAAGGATAAAATTGTATTTCCAGCCTAATCAATTAAATTTAAAGACAAAATAATTAATGTGCATATTCGTCATGTTTGATTGCTAAAAATTTGGTCATAGGGATTAAAGTGATATATTTTTAAAAAATTAGGAATCAAACGAGCTAAAAGGGAAAATATAAATAAAAAAGTAATAATTTAAAATAAAAGATTGAGACAAAATAATTTTTGTCATTAGTCAAAATACTAACTTTTATGGTCAATCAATTAGTTAATGGTATTAAAGTATAATTTAAGAAAAGTATGATTTTATTAAAATTGATCTAAAATTAAGATAGTTCATTGTAATTTACCATTTTTTTAATCATCATTAACCATTTTTTGTTAAGAAAGGAAGAAAGGAAAATATTTCATTTGCGTCCTGCGCTTATTATGAATATCAGTTGTTCACTCATCTTTATATTTTGGACTCCTATAATCCTAAATTTAGGAAAATTCATTAATTTTATTTAATCTCATTAACTAAAACTATAACAGTCAAACTTTGACATAATTAATTTTGTGAAAAAATTTCTTATAAATCATAATTAATTTCACATGCAAGTTGGCAACTTTGTTAACATTCTTTGACGAAAATGTGGAATCACAATATTTTCTTAATACAGTACACAAAAATATTCATCTCAACTTCATAAAAAACTAAACACAACAAATATTTGATATAACAAAACACAAGAAATATTAATATTTATCATCATAATACAAAAATGAAGTTATACTTTATATACTCGTTAAAACAAATAATGAAGTAGTGCACTTCCTCTAATTTCTAACAAAGTTTATTCAAGATAGTAAAAATCTCATTAAGCAAACATTTACTTAACAAAGTTTTATGCAACATCATCGTAAACTCCACAAAATATCACCATCATAAATTGTTAAAACTCTACAAACAGTAACTAGAAATGTTATAATATGTTATGCAATATTATCATTTATCAAAAAACTCCACGAAACAAAACACAAACTCACGCCACTTCAATAAATTAAATATTTAAATAAAATCCCTCACAATAAATGTAATAAATCCCCAAACACAAACCTCAAATTAAAAATCTCAAAAAGAAGCCAAATTGGGAATTTCTTATGAAAAAACTAAAATTTTGAACCGAGTAAACGCTTGCATGCAAAAACCCTCAAGTTTCCGTGAAAAGCAAAAAAGATTCAAAACCAAACTCAATGAAATCATATTCATCTATTGTTATTGTGGCTTTGATAATTACCACTATGGCTATTGTCGTCGTCAAATTCTTTTTTAGGTACCGTGTCGGTCGCATAATCAGTCAATAGGGTCAAATAATGTATGATTTGGTAGTGTAAGCGTCGAGTATGGTTGAATGAGTTGGGAGTAAGGTCTCTTATTTGGTGGAGTTCCCATTTCTTTTTCTTATATATATTTTTTGAATAAATGACTGAATGATTAAATTTATGTATTTTTAAATTTATAGCTAAGGGAATTTGAGAATACAAAATAGTAAAAAATTGATAAATTGTGATACGCTAGGGACCTAAATAAAAGTATCCCTTTTTGAAAACGTTGTCTGGTTAACGATATGAATTACGCAGGCAACAACCCAAGAAGACAGATATATGAAAGGAAGACAATAGAAGCGAAACTTTGAAAACAAAACAATCATCAGATATCGAAAAAAATGCTGAGGACTTTAGCGAGAAGAACAGTTTTAGCTTTGGAGTCCAAGTCAGTTCAGGTTCTTCAGAGAAGACATCTCTGTCTGGGTGTCCTCCCCGATGGTCTTGACAGGAACACCGACGCTTTTGCAAGAAACTCCCAGGTCATGGGAAGTCTCATCTCTGAGCTCCAGACCCACATCGATAAAGTATACACTTGTCTCTTTCTTTGTCGATATTTGTGTCTTATGTGTTGTTGAAGGGTATATTAAAGTGATTTTGGTTCTGGGTTTTTAAGGTTCTAGCTGGAGGAGGAGCTGAGGCAGTTAAGAGGAACCGGAGCAGGAACAAGCTTTTGCCCAGAGAAAGGATTGATCGGCTTATCGACCCCGGTTCTTCTTTTCTTGAGCTTTCTCAGGTTTAGTATTGTCTTTAGATTTTCTTTCTGTTATTTGTGCTGCTTTTTTTTTATTTTTTATTTTTATTGTAATTGATTTTTGGATGAGCTATCACCGTTTATGGATCGAATACAAGGGATTGTAATGCTGCAATGCTGTTATTTCGGGAAACCAATTGTGTTAGAGGATGTTAATTTGCATGATTTGGGGTGTGATAGTGATGCAGATCTTTTCCGTTGTAGCCAAACAATATGAATGATTCCTTTGAAGCTAGTTGCATGTCTGTTTGTTGACTCATTGACAAAAAGTTGAAGTCATAAGGCTGCAAATCATAGTCCAATGATGCGTGGACATAAAAATTGTAGCTCATTGTTGATCTAGAATTACACATAATTTCCCCTTTTATATCAACACCAGTTGTACTAGAATACAAATGACACTAATTTCCATGGATAACTCCTACTGCAGAAACATTTCATGGTATATGATCATGTAAAAGTTCTCATTGTAAGCTGATTGAGAGCTAGATATGTCATATTTGTATTGCCATTATTTCTTATATGTATTACAATGAATGAAGCTTGCAGGTCATGAATTATATGGAGAACCCTTACCATCTGGTGGGATAATCACCGGAATAGGTCCTGTGCATGGTCGACTTTGCATGTTTGTGGCTAATGACCCTACTGTTAAGGGAGGAACCTATTATCCTATCACTGTTAAGAAGCATCTTAGGGCACAAGAGATTGCTGCACAATGCAAGCTACCATGCATATATCTTGTGGATAGTGGAGGTGCTTTCCTTCCCAAGCAGGCTGAGGTGTTCCCTGACAGGGATAATTTTGGTAGAATTTTCTATAATCAAGCCACAATGTCGGCTGAAGGCATCCCCCAAATTGCATTAGTACTAGGTTCCTGCACTGCCGGGGGTGCCTATATTCCTGCAATGGCCGATGAAAGTGTAATGGTCAAAGGAAATGGTACAATATTTCTGGCTGGACCCCCCCTTGTAAAGGTTAGTTTTAGACCTTCTGGTGTTCCAAATTTGTCCATCCAATAATTCATAAATCCATTTCATGATTACTTGTATCTTTCTTATAAAGAATTTTATAAAGTATTGTAAAAGTAAGAACTACATACATGTATTTGTTTATGTATCTATGTTTCTAAAGCATAGACGGTATCTAAAGGAGAAGTTTCACTAGGCTGCTACAGGAGAGGAGGTCTCTGCAGAGGATTTGGGGGGTGCTGCTGTGCACTGCAAGACATCAGGTGTTTCAGATTATTTTGCTCAAGGTAATTCATTTGGTCAGCTGGCATTCTCATCTCTTATGTATGTACCACTTCGGAAGTTAGTTTAATCATTACAGTGCTTGTGGCTTGCCATTGGTGTTCACATGTGTATTTTATATGTTCTTTTAGATGAACTACATGGACTTTCTCTTGGGCGGAACATCATCAAGAACTTGCACTTGGCTGGGATACAGTGGACTACAAATGGATTTCAAACTATAAATCCTGAATATAAAGAACCATTATATGACACAAAGGAACTTCGTTCCATTGCGCCAGTGGACCTCAAACAGTCATTTGATATCCGATCAGTTATTGCTCGAATAGTTGATGGAAGTGAATTTGATGAGTTCAAGAAATTGTATGGCACTGTGAGGACATTTAAAGCACTCTCATTCTTTTTGTTAGTTAGTTTGCATTGTACTATCTATAATTTTATGACCTGGTTGCTTCTATGCAGACTCTTGTGACAGGTTTTGCTAGAATCTTGGGTCAACCTGTGGGAATTATTGGAAACAACGGGATATTATTCAATGAATCTGCTTTAAAAGGGGCCCATTTCATTGAACTTTGCACTCAACGTAAAATTCCTTTGGTCTTTCTTCAGAACATTACTGGATTTATGGTATGTAATACATCTTCATGTATATTACTATGTTGATGAGAAGCTTTCTGATATGCTCATGTCCGTAGATTTATAAGGAGTGATGCACGTAGACCAATTTAGTCAGAAATCTATGAGCTTGATTTTTTTTAAAATTTTTTTCTTTTCCATGCCACTTTTTAAAATGATGTTTATTAGTTAAGATGTATAGTCTGGAAGTTGATAGAGGTGTGGGACAATATTGGTTATTCTGGTAGGTTGGCTCAAGATCTGAGGCAAATGGTATTGCAAAGTCTGGAGCAAAAATGGTGATGGCAGTTTCTTGTGCAAAGGTTGTCTACGGAAATTTGTTCACTTTATTTTATTATTTTATTTGTAATTATGAGTCATAGATTTGATGAAATTGAGAATGAAAGGGAAAAAAAATAACTTGTACCTTTTCTAATCGCTTTGTGTAGGTACCGAAAATTACAATTATAGTTGGCGGAAGCTTTGGTGCTGGAAATTATGCAATGTGTGGTCGTGCATATAGTCCCACGTTCATGTTTATGTGGCCAAATGCCAGAATTTCTGTGATGGGTGGTGCTCAGGTAGTCTCTTCAATCGATATCTTGCTTTTTATTATTATGTTAATGCATTGTCACGTCTTAATACCTTTGAAATATGTGAGCAGAAGTCGATCAGAGTGTAATCAGTACTTTTTATCTTCTTTTATGTTTATTATTTGTATCTGCCTAGATTTTGGTTGTTCTTGTGGCCTCTTCTTAGGAGAAGATAGTTCTCTTTGTCCAGTATAGTATTAGATTAAATTTCCGTGTTGTTTAGTTACATTTAATCAACATGACGTGATGTTTGAGTTTCAATCTTTGTTAAAATATTTAGATTGTATAAGTCAATAAAACAGTTCTCTTAAAAAAAATTTGTGCTTGTCGTGAAAAGCTTATAGTGCTTAAGCAGTGGGCAAAGCTCATAAGTTGTTTTGACTCTGTCAAGTGAGTACCTTTTGCCATTTACCTCACAAATACTTTTTCTCATCACTAGATCACCATTGGAAAATGTTTTTGTACTTTCAGAAATTTTGCTCGGTTTCCTTGACATCTGGACTTTCTGGCTGTCTTTTTGGAATTATTTTATCTGCACCATACACCATTCGAAACTATCCCGCTACATGACAATTACTTGACTCAATTTAAGAATTATCAGTTGAATTCGGAATATATATATTTTTTTTCCCTGGCAATATTCAGGCTGCTGGTGTGCTGTCCCAAATAGAAAAGGCTAACAAGAAAAAACAAGGAATTAAGGTAAACTTTATTTCTTTCAGAGAAAGATGATATATATCTTATATTCATCTAAAATACCTGAAGCACTATCTGCTTATTTGCATCCACACATGGTCATGTATTGCAGTGGACAGAGGAAGAAGAAGAAAAGTTCAAGGCAAAGGTTGTAGAGGCTTATGAGAAAGAAGGAAGTTCCTATTACTCCACAGCAAGACTTTGGGATGATGGAATCATTGATCCAGCTGACACAAGAAAAGTCATAGGTTTCTGCCTTTCGGCTTCCCTGAACCGCCCCTCAGAAGATACCAAATATGGTGTATTTAGGATGTAATTCAATAAACACAGAATGTGATTCTATAAGTTCAATAAAAAAAAGAATGTGATTCTTGAGGTATCTGCATACAAAGCTTTAGAGGCAAATGTTTTCTATGTTAAACATTTCTGTTTAACCATATAAATGTTATGAGAATTTCTGCATTAATCCCATTGAAACAATCAAGCTTCAAGAATCTGTGCTGGCATTGCTTGCAAATATGACAATGGCAAACTGTATATTGATTTTATAGTTATACAGACAGCTAACAACTGTAGTACTCTCACTTGCACGATTGACTGACGTTAATGATTTCCCAAGCTTGAGTGCTTGTAACTAGCATTATTTTCTTTTGGTGTTTGGTTGAGGAAATGAAAAACATTTCTTAGTAGTAAATTCTTAGCATTATATATAGAACAGCAACAGAAGAATAAGAAGTAAAGCAAAATTTGGTGGCATGAAAATATGAATTTTTTTACCTAAGAATTAAACTTCAACTGACCTGCCACTGCCAGCAAGTTTGAATGTCATCAATCTAGTGTGTGCCTTCATTTTTTACGTTTGGCTTAGACTATCGCAATTCAGCTTGTGCTCTCAATTTTGACATTTAGGATTGTTTATTTTTTCCAATTAATATTTAATATATATGATAAGTTATTTTTATATTTTTTAAGTGGTTAAACAATTGTTTTTTTAAAAAAATTTAAAATAAAATGTTAAAAATTGTAAAGGAATAATGTTATGGCTGTAAAGGATAATGAAGCGCTCGTGGCCTAATGGATAAGGCGTCTGACTTCTAATCAGACGATTGTGGGTTCGAGTCCCACCGAGCGTGTGCTGTTCTGTTTTATTTTATTTTTTTAAAAAATGAATTAAGTGGGTCCCTCGTCACAGATCCATCACAGCAAACTGATGGGTCCATCTGCGTCTGATTTGTCTCTATCAAAATGGCTAATCAGAACGAGATGGAGATTATGATGATGATGAAATCTCAACAAAAACGTGCTCTGCTCCTACTTCCCCATGTTTTGTTTTCACTTGCCCCTGATTTCTCATGTTGGTTCTGTACATACAGAGAGACACGGCAGACTCACTGATACACACACAAATACTACACGAAACCCACCCAACTAACTCTCTAAAGTCTAATCTCTCCATCAGCTATCAGCCATTCCTCCATGTTCGTCTTTCTCTCTCTTCCATTTTTCAACAACCCCGATATATATCTATAAATCAAAAAAAAAATCCGAATTCTTTTGATCCAACAAAAAAACTAACTGGGTTGGATTTCTTTTCTTCATTGATGGCTTCTGCTGCTGCTGCTACTGCTGCTTCTTCTTCTTATTATTCTTCTTGTCTTTCCACCACTCCACGGCTCTCCTCCTCCTACTTTTCTTCTCTCAAACTCAACCTTAACGCCAACACACTCTCATTTCCCTCTCGTTTCCTCGCCAAAAACGCATCCCTCAACCTCAAGTCTCGAAACGCGCCTCTTCCCTTCAAGATTCTCTGCATGCGTGAATCTAGAGGTAACCCATTTCTCTCTTTTGGATTTGATCCTTTTTTTTAATTTTTTTTTTTTGAGATTTATGTAGTTCGATTCGGTTTAATCATTTATTGTACTGGGTATTTGTTGCATTTCGAGGGTTTCAAGATATTGTTCAAGAGACAACCCATTTAGGGATTTTTCCAATTTTTGTTGATCAGTCTTACAAAATATGAAAAAAATCTAAGATTTTAGCAGCTAAGCGATTCTCCGGGGTTTTGGAACAAAATGTGAATTGGTTTTTTAGTTTTGAATTTTTGTAGTAATCTAGTGAAGTGTACTGTGAAAGCTAGAGTGGTCCAGGTTTTGGATGCTATTGATATTCTATATAAAATTGCAGAAAGAGTAGTTAAAAAGTTAAAATTTAAGTAGTCATGTGGCATGGAGGCTAGAGTTCTCTATTTAAGTAAATTTAATGAACGCTAAACAGCTGGAGGTTTATACAATTGACTTAGTGAAAGAGCTGTTGTTGATGCCACTGTGTTTACATGATAAAGTTCCATTCATGTGGCAAGCTGCTAGATCGAAAAGCTTGTGAAAGGATGATGTTGTTGATGACTTCAACTTTTATGAGGGCATTCTGGACTGCCCCTAGTTCTCGGTGATGTGGCGGTTTATACTTTAGTGCAAATGAACTTCTTAAGCATGAGATATGATAATGTAAAGTGCATTTTCAGTATATGATTTTTTCGGATCAATAAAATTTCCCTGACGGGATTCTTTTGTTAATTGTTTCCCATATCTCTTCCTGCCTTTCACTTTCATCGGTCAAGTAAATATTTTTCCAATGTTATTGTTTGCTTTTTATCCATTCATTTGTTATTGACTGGGTCCTTGACATTGTTATTTTTAATTTTTCTTCCATGTTGACTTTGATTTATTTACTGAATATATGGCATAGAAATTCTATATCACGGGGCATCATGATACTGATGGGCTTGTTACACTGAAAAGATTTGTGGTTATTGAAGTGCTTCCTTGAAATTGGAAAATTACATGGAAACACAATTGTTCTTCAAATTTAAAAGTTTCAAATTTAAAACAAAATGAACCTTACCATGAACTTTACATAACGGTTGTTTTTGCTGGAAATAATCTCTGTAGCTGCAGACGGAATCTTTGTTATGATATGTTTTATTGGCTTTCATTTTGTGTAAGTTTTGTATTTGAGAACTTGTCATATATTTAGTAGTCCAATTGCTTTTGATGGCTTACTAAATAATGATAAATGCATTTGTATCGTATATACAACTATTATATATATGGAGAGACTATGGTGCTGCCAAATTGGGATTTATTGTTTGGAATGTCAATTATTGATTCTAGAATGCAAGTTGATGGTATTGTGATTTCTACTGTCTTTTTTTAACTCTTTTTTTTAATAGTTTCTCTTGTGAATTACTTCCTATCTTATATTGTTGTGCTCAATGTATCCTGCATAAAAGAAATTCGACAAAAGAACGAGGGAAAATTTGATGCTATGGAGTGTTCACCTAAATTTCAATGTTTTTTTGAATTGCTTTCTTTTTCTTTTTCTCAGATAATCCCATACATTAATGTTAAGCAAGGAGTGAATAATTTTAGGAACAGACATTAAAACTTGGGGCTCTTTTGTATAAATATTATTAGTAATGTATACAAATTCTGAAAATAGTACTTGAGGAAGGAGTGAACATAGATTCTTAACATAGCATGGAAGTATTTTCTTCGTAAAACAGAATAACATAAAAAATAAAAGTTAAAATAAAAAAACAAAGTAATATATAGGTTGGGATCAGTGTAACTTGGTTAATTTAGGATTGCTACTAGAGTATCATGGACATCTATAAATGTTGGTTAATTTAGGATTACTACTAGAATATCATGGACATCTATATATGTTTTTTTTTTTTTTTTTTTTGAAAGTGACATCTATATATGTTAGGAGTCCTTTTTATATGGTAGAAACAATTTCTTCTTGACTTGTATTATAGAGTTATTATTCCTAGCTATAATTGAGGTATGGTATGTGGAGTAAAGATTTGGATGCCTCTTAATTGCATTACGATGGATATGCAGCTGCAGTGGTTACTAAAGACTCGTGGGAAAAGTCGATTCTGAATAGTGATACCCCCGTTCTTGTTGAATTCTATGCAAGTTGGTGTGGTCCGTGCAGGATGGTTCATCGGGTGATTGATGAGATTGCAGGAGAGTATGCTGGGAGACTTAAATGCTTTATGCTCAACACAGACAATGACTTGGCAATTGCTGAGGACTATGAAATCAAGGCTGTACCTGTGGTTTTGCTGTTTAAGAATGGAGAAAAACGCGAGTCTGTGGTTGGAACCATGCCAAAGGACTTCTATATTTCTGCCATTGAGAGGGTTCTGCAGTAATAAACATGATTTCAAGAGAAAATCCAGTCCACATATTATTCAGATAAATCTTAAGATTTGTATCGCTTATCGCTGAATTTTCCGATTGAGCTATCAATATGTTATCTGTAAATTCTTTTAAAGAGTATTGCTTGCTGGTTATCGCCACGGTAGCTGAATTGTTAGTGGTTTTATCTTGAGTCTTCCATCTGCTGTGACAGTGTTCTGTAAATGTGTCCTTGATTGTTCATGCTACTTCTTGTGTTCAAATAGCATATTTTCATGTCTATGCAATAATGCTTTTAAATCAAAATTCAAAGTGTTAAAAGTTGAATCATCTTATTTGTACTCGCAGGTTCCTCCAGAATTTTACTACTTTGCTGGTTGATGTAGATTTTTCCTAGACAATTTAGAAATGGTTTTAAAGCCATTGCATGTGGTTTGGTTTAGGTATGTATGTGTGAAATATTCGTCATTGTTGGTATGAAATCATTTAAAATAATTATTTAACTAATTGAACAAATGAAAATCCGACTCGTGGCAGGAAATGCTGCTGGGGAAAGAACTCGCTCTTAATGATAATAAGCAAAATTATATGGCCCATCTAATGATGAACTAACACGTTTTTGAATGTACGTTTCCAGGATTCAGACTCAGATCGATGTGTTCGGAGGATTAATGGTGATCCTATCATATAAAACTGTATGGGTATCGACATCTGTCAACAAAAAGGTGACAAATGTAGAGTCAATTAGGTTTATGCTAAGTTGCTTATAAGTTTGCTTAAATCTATCCAAATGACGTGATATGTGAGTTATCAATACCATATAAGTTATTAATCTCAAAATAAATGTAGCTAACAGATATTAAAAAGTAAGTTTTTCTTATCTTAAAAGAGTAAATTATACGTAGAACTTATTTGTATTGAAATTTCTTCGATTGTCGGAGGTTGTTTTGCCAACAACACCTTGACGAGTTCTATCACCTTACCAGATATCTTATCCTTCGAGAAATGATGTTCAAGTTCGAAAACTCTTAAATTCATTTATTTCACTGAAAGCGAACGTAAAAGGCTGCAACATTAGCGCTAGAAGGACGGCTTGAGTTCCATCCTCCGTGGAAACAACGATGAGTCATAATACCAAAAGAAATCAGATGCGACCTATCCCAAACATAAAGCTGGAGCTACACCCGCCAGAAGTTCAGCAATTTGAAATCCCACAAAATCACCTGCAGCAACAAATTTATTATCCTCCATCAAAGGCCAAATTCTTTCCCCAGAGGACGCAATATCTTTAACAAATCACCACTTATCTGCAGTTTGTCATGCCTTCTACGTACCAATAACCGCAAACTTATAAAATTTTCCCTCAAACAATGAAGTCCCCGTGATCCGAAACTTGAAAAATCAGGTCAATACTCTAACCCGGAATTTAACTCGAGTCATGAACATGGTTGAAGCTAGGAATAATGCAGATTTGGAATAAGAGTCCGTTTAGAAGAGCTTCTATGATTATAGCTTTTAGAAGTAGATTTTAAAGAAAAGTCGTTGGTCGTTTGGTTGTCAATTAAAAATGCTCTTTGAAATGATAGGATTACCAAAAAAGACATAATTTTAAGTTAAAACGAGAATTGTAAAATTAACAAATTTTAATAGGGTTATAGAAGACATTCTAATGTTTTTAAAAGTTCAAAAAGATTTAGGGTCCGTTTGGAAGAGCTTCTTCAAGTAGAGCTTTTAAAAGTAGATCTTTTAGAAGTAGAGTTTTTACGAGTAGAGCTTTTAAGGAAAAACTTTAGACTGTTTGGTTGTCAATTAAAAAAACTCTTTTAAGCTGTAGATTATTTGATTATATTAATTTTAAAAACTCTTTTAAATGATTAAATTACGAAAAATGACATATAAAATAATTTGAAATATAAGAAAAAATATAAGAAAAAATATTTCTTTATAATTAAAAAAATAATCACAAAATATTATAAAAGATTATAAAAATATAATTTTCTAAACAAACTAATTAAAATAACAATAACAAATTATGCTGAATAATACATTGAAACTTTTGCAATTAGTATTGTTCTCATGAGAATTGCAAAAAAAAAAAAAAAAAACTCAATGCACAGTAAAAAAAACTCTCAACAGAATATATAAATATATACACACATACAAATTTATGTACAATTAAAAAAAAAAAAGCAGATAACAATATACAAAAATACACACATATTGACATATACATATATGTGCGGATATATATATATATATATATATATATATATATATATATATGTTTGTGTGCATGTAGATGAACAATCTTATTCGGAATAGAAAAATAAAATAATAATAATTAGAAAGATATATAATAGAAGGAAACTCACAAATTAAAAATAAATATTTGAAAATTCAAATATGATGAGAGGAAATTATATTTCACATGTTGAAAAACTAAGTTATTAGTTTTTTTAACTTAAAAGGGTATTGTGAAATTATAAAATATACTAGGGTTATATAAGATATTTTAATATTTTTTTAAAAAACTCAAAAAGCTATACTTGGAAAAGCTTAAAATTTGAGCTTCTCCGAGTAGACGTAAAACAGTTTATTTAATTGTCCAAAAGCTCTACTGGGGTGGTAACCAAATCACACAACAAAAAACTAAAAAGAGCTTTTGGGATTAAATAAACTCTTTTAGCCAATCGATAAGCTCTTCCATACGGACACTTACTTAGAAAAGCTCAAAATTTGAGCTTCTCCGAGTAGACGTAAAACAACTTTTTTAATCGCCCAAAAACTCTACTTGAGTGACAATCAAACGACACGAAAAAAAAAACTGAAAAGAGCTTTTGGGATTAAAAAAACTCTTTTAACCAGTAGATAAGCTCTTCCAACCGTACACTAAGGGTCTATTTGTGATTGCTTATCAAAATGGCTTAATGACTTTTTGAGCTCAAAAGTTACTTTTGGGCTCGTTTGGATCATTCAACAAAGGAGCTTTCAATATTTAGAAGCTCTTCTACTACAAGTTGATCCATTGAGTGTATGTTTGGAAGAGCTTGTCTACTGGCCAAAAGAGTTTATTTAATCCTAAAAGCTATTTTTAGTTTTTTTTATATCGTTTGGTTGTCACGCAATAGAGCTTTTAGGCGATTAAATAAGCTGTTTTATGTCTACTCAGAAAAGCTCAAATTTTGAGCTTTTCCAAATAGAGCTTTTTGAGATTTTAAAAAAATAATATTAAAATGTCTATATACCCTAATATATTTTATAATTTTACAATACTATTTTAAATTAAAAACCCTAATAACTTTGTTTTTTAACATATGAAGCATAACTCCACTGCTCTCAATGCATTTGAATTTTCGAAAATTCTTTTTTAATCTGTGAGTCTCTTCTATATTAGATATTTCTAATCATAAAATTCTTTTTTAATCTGTGAGTCTCTTCTATATTAGATATTTCTAATCATTATTGTTTTATTTCTCTATTCCAAATAAGATTATTCGTCTACATGCACACAATCATATTATTATTATTATTATTATCTATATGTCAGTATTATGCATATATGTATATTGTCATATGTTTTTTTATTATACATGATTTATATATGTATGTATATATTTGTATATTCTGGTTTGAGTTTTTTTTTATTGTGTATGAATTTTTTTGCAATTGCTTTTTTAATTACAAGTAACAATATTTTCTCATATTTTTTTGTTATGTTTCAAATTTTTTACATGTTCTTTTTGGTAATCCTATCATTTAAAAGAGTTTTTAAAATTAATACAATCAAATAATCTATAGCTTAAAAGAATTTTTTTATTTGACAATCAAACGACCTACGGCTAAAGCTCTACTTGTAAAAGTTCTACTTCTAAAAGATCTACTCCTAAAAGCTCTACTTGTAGAACATCTTCCAAACGGACCATGAGGCTTTTCCTAAAAGAGCTTTCAAACTAAAACACAGGAAGCCCAATTCATTAATGAAAGTTTTATAATTCTCATTTTAACCTTATTATACTGAATAACAAATTAAGAATTCTTTCTATGTCCCATTCGAAACTTTTAAACGATTTTTCCTTACTGAAAAAAAAAAAAAAAGCATACTAAAAAATTGGTGGCTTCAATTCAATCAGTGCTTCATCAGATCAATAGCGATTTTCTTTTTTTTTTTTTTTTTCGTTTAATTGGAAAATACCCATGTTACTTTCTTCTTTCAAATTAGATGTTAAAAAACCCTCCAATTTCCCTCTAACAATTTTTCAGACAATTTACGTGTCATGTTTTCTGCATTTAGTGATGTTTGGAGAATTATGTCTCTTAATAATCAGTGCTTCTTACTTCAGCCATAACACTTGCTTTTCGTCAATCTCAATGCCTCAGAAGGAAGTCTCATTTTCTTCTATGTTTCTTCACTCTCGCTATAAAGGCTGCCTGTGCCTACCACCATGGGAGTTGAAGAGATGGAAAAATCGCTCGTTAAAAGATGCATAAGAAGACTTGAAAAGATACAAATCTGTTCAAGTTTGTTGACTTGGATGTCAAAACAGAGGGCTTTGATTAGAGGAATTGGAGAAGTATCAACATCCTTTTTGTCTTCTTGAAATGTAAAAGCTGTTCCATGTTTGTTAATTTTTGTAATGTCAAAACAGAGGGCTTTGTTGTTAGTTTGCTTGTTTTTTTCTTTGTCTTTGCTAGCCTGTGTTGTGGAGTTTGCTAGTTGTCTTGTCTCTGCAACCAACGTATAACAAACAGTCATTTATTCCATTATTGTATCTTTGTAATGAATGTATCACAATCTTTACTGGAATTTCTCAATGAAATGTACCACCACCAGTAGTCATGGCCAAGGTTCCGGAACCGGCGGTTCCGGTTCAATATTTCAAGCAACCGGAACCGGGACTGGGAAGGTCCCGGTTCCGGTCGGAACCGGGGACCGGTTCTTTGGAACCGGCGGTTCAACCGCCGGTTCCAAACCGGCGGTTCCAAAAAAAAAATAAAATAAAAATTATAAAAATTAATTAATTAAAATTTATAAATTAATTAATAAAAAAATTTAAATGTATAAATAAAATGTTTCATTTGTTCAACTTCAACAAGAAATTTATTACGATAATAATAATATCATAAATGATAAAACTATAAAATTGAAAAAAATAAAATAAATAAATAAGAAATTAGGGCTTGCACTTAATTTTACCTCAATTAAGCTGCCTACGTATCCTCTAGGAGGAATCAAAGCCCACTTAGTTCTTTTACCTGTTATGTTCCGGAGGTGATCAATCGTCGCTTGTTCTTTCCGTAGCCGTTGTATCATTGTTGGTGTCGAAAAAGTCATTGTCGTCGGATACGAGATCCAATTCTTGCTGCCGGTATGAGGCCTTGGTCCAATCGTCAACACATACATGAATCTGTATTGAGTCAGGACTGAGCAATGCTCGTCTCTCGTCGAGAACATTGCCACCTGCACTAAATTCCTGTTCGACTGCCACGGTCGAGACAGGGGTTCCAAAAATTTGCTTGGCAATGAGGGCCAAAATTGGAAAGTTAGTTTCGTGTTCCCTCCACCAATGTAGGATGTTAAAGTCTTCGCTGTCCAAAAACTCAAAAGAGGTGTTTACGTAAAGATCAACCTCTGAAACATAGGTTGATGAAGACGAAGAACTCCCCTGTGCCTAGGGGTGGGCAAAAATCTGGCGATCCGATCCGAATCAGTGATCCGAACTGGTCCGAACCGGATTTTAGTCGGATCCAATTTTTTAACGGATCGATTCGGATCATTTTTTTAGGATCCGTCATTACCGGATCGGTTCGCGGATCTATTTTAGGATTCGTGAACCGATCCGCTAACCCAGTATATAAATTAAAAAAAAAACCTAATATGCACTATGTAGCCTCCACTCTCCACTCCAGCCACTGCCTCCATTCTCTAGATCTGCCTCCACTCTCCAGCTGCCCTTATTCGCAGAGCAGTATCTTCTTTGCCTCCCTCAATTTGCAAAGCATCACCTGTGTTACTGCCTCCACTCTTCAGCCCTCCCTCAGTCGCAAAGCAAAGTACCCTCTGTGTTGCCATCGATCTCACAGGTTCATTTACTCTTCAATCTTCATTGTTTTTTTAGTGATTCTATTCATTTTGCTTTAGATTTTGTTTGGTCAAAAAGATGGTGCTGGCAAACTTGTGAAATTTACTTTAGAACTGCTGGGTCTCTTCTTTTTACTTTAGAATTTGTTTATTATATATTCATTGTGATTCAGATTTAATTTGTTCAGGTTTTATTCATTTTACTTTGATCTTGTTTGGTCAAAAACTCATAAATCATAATGGTCAAAAATGTGGTGCTGGGTCTCTTCTTTTTGCTTTAGATTATCTTTATTTTCTAACAATTTAATTTATATTTATAAATTTTATTGATTTAATTTATGTTTATGTCTAACAATTCAATTTAATTTATTTTTTTATCAAATTAGTAAACTGGATATGTATTGTTGTTTTATATATTGTTATTTATATATATACGGGTGTAGGCACTTTAATTTGCAGCACAAATTAGATTTAATAGGATATGTATTGTTATTTTAAATTTGTAAACTGGATACCGTGTAGCTAACTTATTTATATATTTATTTAATTTATTTTTTTATCAAATTAGTAAACTGGATACCGTGTAGCTGTGATTGGAGTATTGTTATTTTTTTAATTAGTTGTTGTGATTTAATTTATGTACATGGTCTAATAAGTCAATTTAATTTATTTTTTGTCAAATTGGTGAACTGGATTGTTGTTTCATATATTGTTATTTATATATAATGGTATGGTTGTGATTTATTTTAATTAGTAGTTGTGATTTAATTTATGTTTATGTCTAGCAAGTTAATTTAATTTATTTTTTGTCAAATTGATTAATTGGATATGCATTGTTGTTTTATATATTGTTATTTATATATATGGGGCTGTGATTTATTTTAATTAGTTATTTTGATTTAGTTAATATCTAAATCGATTGTTGGTTTTATATCATGCAGAATATGAATCGTGATGTTGATTCCACATGTTCTGATCAAGCCGATAATATCTCTTTACATAAAAGGGTTAATAAAAAGAATATAAGTTGTGTCAAACCTGGAGATGGAAAGGGTAGAAAAACATCAGATGCATGGAACCATTTCACACCATATGAAGATGGTGGGAGAATGAAAGCACAATGCAATTATTGTCCACAAACATATGCCTGTGGTACAGGAGCAAGTGGCACGTCTAATATGCTTAGGCACACAAAAAAACAGTGTAAAAACTACAAAGCCAAATTAGCTGATGAGGACCCAAAACAAATGTGTCTAGTGAAATTAAAACAAACTGCTATGTCACCATTGACAAACGAGGGGTGTATGAGTAGTATAGGTTTGGCTACATTTAAACAGGAGGATACTAGGAAGGCATTGGCAGAGATGTTGGTTGTTGATGAGTTGCCATTTAGATTTGTTGAGAAGCAGGGTTTTCAAAAGTTTTGTTATGTGGGTATGCCTAAATTTGATGTCCCATCTAGAAGAACCATAGTTAGAGACATTATGCAACTATATGTTGATGAAAAGGCATCTTTGATTAAAAACTTTAGAAAAAATAAAGTGAGGGTTTGTCTTACCACTGATACTTGGACATCAATCCAAAATATCAATTACATGGTTGTGACAGCTCATTACATAGATGAATATTGGCAATTACAAAAGAGAATTTTGAGTTTTAGTCAAATTGCTGATCATAAAGGAGACACCATTGGAAAGTGTATTGAAAAAGTTTTAATTGATTGGAGTATTGATAGAGTTTTCACAATCACTGTGGATAATGCATCTTCCAACAATACGGCTATTCTTTACATTAAAAGAAAGCTGAATAGTTGGAAATCAGATGGTACAATTTTGGGTGGGCAATATTTACATTTGCGTTGTTGTGCACATATTGTGAATTTAATTGTGAATGATGGGTTGAAAGGGATAAATTATTCGGTGGTTGCCATACGCAATGCTGTGAAATTTGTAAAATCGTCTCCTAGTAGGTTTGATAAATTCAAAAAATGTGCAGAGCATGAGAAAATTCAAAGTAAAGGGCTTGTAGTGTTAGATGTGCCCACTAGGTGGAATTCCACTTACCTAATGTTGGTAAGTTCACTCAAATTTTTAAAAGCATTTGAACGGATGGAGGAGAAAGATGGACATTACCAAAACTACTTCAAGGAGAGTGAAAATGGGCAAAATCGGATTGGGCCACCTCAGTTTGAGCATTGGGAAAATGCTAAGGTATTTATTCAATTCTTGAAAACTTTTTATGATGTTACTGTGTTGTTTAGTGCTTCATTAAGTGTAACTTCAAATTTATATTTTCACAAATGGAGCACAATTAACAACCAATTAACTTCAATGAGTGGTGATGAGAATTTACTTGTGCGTGACATGGCTTCTAGCATGAAGAACAAATTTGAAAAATATTGGGGGAGTTTGGAAATCACAAACAAGTTGTTGATAATAGCAGTTGTACTCGATCCTAGGTACAAATTGCAATTTGTGTCTTATTGTTTTGCAGTTTTATATGGTGTTGCTAATCGTGATTCAATGACTGCGGACATCAAAAATGCATTAGTTGAGTTGTATGAGTGCTATAATGTATTACACAATGGTGGTTGTAGTACTATTTTTGATGATATTCCCCCATCTAGTGATGTTGGAGAATGCAGTGGTGTTGGTGATAGCATCTCCCAATTTGACCTTTCAGTTGGTTTCTCAGAGACAGTTGAGAAGGAAGATAATATTGGAGGAAAAAATGAGGTGGAGCGGTATTTGTTGGAATCGGTTGAACGTCAACGACCTACTTTTAATATATTAACTTGGTGGTGTGTTTCTAGTGCACAGTATCCCATTTTGGCATTAATTGCAAAGGATGTGTTTGCAATGCCGATTTCTACTGTGGCTTCCGAGTCCGCTTTTAGTAATGGAGAACGTGTTCTTGATCCATTTAGGAGTTCATTGAATCCTAAAATGGTAGAATGTTTGATTTGTACTGAAAATTGGTTGCAATGTCGATATTCTACTAGTAAAGTTGAAGAAGCGATTAAGCATGCCCAAAATGATGATTCATCATTAGAGAACTTGCAATTCAATGAAGATGCGGAATCCGGTATGTAGCTTCAGTTTATTAATCCATTTAATAGTTGCATATCTTGTTTTATTATCATGTTTTATTTTTATAAATACTTTACTTTTATTTTCATTTAGAGCTTGTAAAGTTATCAGAATCATTGTCATCATTGACAACAATGGATCCGGAAACGGAATACTAGTGAGCAATCACTTTAACGGTAAGTGGTAACTATTTTTAAATATTATAATTAATTATTCTTTAAAGCATAAAAATATGTGTATAATTATTTGTTTTAAATGTGTAGATTTATGGTTTTGAGTAATGAAGAATGATTTGAAGAGTTGAATGTTGACAGAGCACCATCAAGATTCAAGAATGAACAAGTTTTATTGTTTATTTGAAATTTTTATTATTATTTATGGATTGATATTTGGATTTTTATATATTATTTAATAGTTTTTGTGGACTGTTATTAATAGATTGTTAACTATTATGTTTGTATTTATATTGAGGACATGAAATGTTATTTGAATTTTGAATAGGTTTATATTAAGGACTTAAAATGTTACTTGAATTTTCAACATATTTATATTTATAATTTGTTATTTGTAATGCAATTTGTATTATTATACAATTTTTGTACAGTTTAGGACTTGAGACTTAAATTAATAGGCTTAAAATATGAATAATAACATTAAGTCCATCGAACCGACAAACCGAATCGGATCGAACCGGTCCAATACGATTCGGATTGGTTCGGATCACTTTAGACTTTCGATTGGATCAGATCATTTTTTGAAAAACCGATTAATTGTCGGATCGGTTCGGATCATACAAAAGTGATCTGATCCAACCGACGCCCACCCCTACCTGTGCCCTTGATTTTTTGGATAACACACTTGACCCTAACTTCCTTAATGAGGGAAAGCGAGAACGAGAATGACTACTTCCGCTTGCAGTCGATTGCTGAACATTAATGTTCAGCGAGGGACCGTAGACAGAACGGTATTCGTCATACAATGAATAAAATAATTGTCTAACATTATTATATAAAGCACTAATATTTACGTTGTGTAGCCCTAGAGATTGATAATAAAGTGTTAAATATTCATATAAACTATCAAATTTACACCTAGGGTCAAAAACTGAAGCAACAGTATAAATCGAAGGAATGTCCCTATAATAATTTAACCATCTATCTCTCATTGCAGCAACACATGCAGATAGTTCTATTACTTGTGCACATTCATTAAGTGCATTTACAATATTAATGGCTTCACATAAAAATAAATGTGAAGTTGGATAATATATACCGGATAAAGCGGTGGTTGCATCATGAAAAACTTTTAAAAGCATGCAAATTTTAGTACAAACATCCCAATGATGAGCATACAAATTAACGCTACTAACATTATGCTGCATAAATCTAACTAATAATTCTCTATAATCATAACTTTCACAAAGTAATTTATATGTGGAGTTCCAACGAGTTGGAATATCACGGGAAAACCTAATTGGATGTTTCCCGTTAGATTTGCAATACCTAGCCCATTGTTTCATAGTGCTAGGATGTTTCCACAAAAAGTATAGGGCATCCCTAATTGATGTAATCTATTCTTGAAGTGTTTGAAAACCATGTTGTACACATATATTTAAAACATAGTAAACACATCTTTGATGAAAAAATCTGCCGCCAAAGTAGGGTTGACACAATTGAATTAATTGTGGAACGGCGGCAGTGTTGTTTGCAGCGTTATCAAAACCAATTGCAAAAATTTTACTTTCAATACAATATTCTTCAAAAATAATTTTCATTAATTTGTAAATATTATCAGCAGTATGGGTGTCGTCAAAAACTCTAAATGCAAGAATTCGTTTTTGCAATTCCCATGATTGATCAACATAATGGTAAGTAAGTCATAAGTATGAATGTTTTTGCCAATGATCGTTCCAGATATCGGCACAAACAGACACACGACCCATATAATTTTGAAAATATCTAACTAATGCTTTTTTTTTCATTTTTATAAATGTCACACATGGTACGTTTTAATGTGGTCCTAGGTACTCTACATGCAGCGGGATTTAAAGCATTATGACAATATTTTAAAAAACCAGTTTTTTCGCCAAAACTAAAAGGAAGATGTTCAGTCGCTACCATTTTTGCTAGTTGTTCCCTATTATTTACATCACTATATTTAAATAAAGGATGGTTAGGAGATGTGTACCTGAAAATTTGGTATTGTCCTCGGCTACGCTCATGCTCAGCTTCGACTGGATGCTTAGTGTTGATGTGCTTCCAGTACGTCCCGTACCCTCCGGATTTGTTCCACTTAAACTCTTTGTTGCAATAGTTGTAAGTGAGCACAACTTCCCCCGATTCCTTTTCCACCCTCCTCATATGAACTTTAAAAAGTTCAGATTTATACTTTATCAAATCTGGCTGTGGACCTTGTACGGTTTCAATTGAGGGTGGAGGGGGAGGGTTTTCACAAGAGGGACCAGGGGCCCCAGACCCAGAGAGATGGGGATGAGAATATTGAGGAGTAAAATTAGGAGGAGTATCATTACCAAATATTACCTCATCAAATTGTCTATCTTGTAGGTACTCATCAAAATTTGCTTCTAGGCCAGCGGTACGGCGACTTTCTGGAAACGGATCGTCGGCCTCCAGAAATAGACGGTCTTGATTGTGATGCCATTATAAATTTATGATGGTAAAAAATACAATTTAAATAAATAACAAAAAAAATTATAATATTGAAAAACAAGAACAAGATTGAGAAAATAACTGAATGAAACTTTGAGAGAATTAGATAAAAATTGAGAGAATGAGAGAATGAGAGAATGAGAGAAATATTAAGAGAATGAGAGAATGAGATTGAGAGAAAATGGTGTGAATTGAATTGAAGATGAGTGGGGTTTATATAGTTTTTTGGATTGGGAAAAAAATAATATTTTTTAAAATTTAGGGGTCCAAAATGTAATTTTATAAGGGTGCAAAATATAATTTTACACCTAAGAAGCCGTTGAACAACGGCTCCTTAGGTGGTTAGGCTGCTGCCACCTGGCAGCAGTAGCCTGACATGCTGATGCTACCTGTGTGTGGCCGTTGGGAACCGGAACCGCCGAAACGGGGCGGTTCCTTGAACCGGCAGTTCCGGTTCACTTGTTCAAGTTAACCGGAACCGGGACCTTGGGTCCCAGTTCCGGTTTTCGGTTCCGAAACCGGTTTTTAACCGGAACCGTCGGTTCCGGTTAAAAACCGCCGGTTCGGTTCGAACTGCCCGGTTCGAATCGAACCGGGGCCATGACTAACCACCAGTACCACCTTCCAGGCTATTTTTCCATATACATCATCACCACTTATCTGACAATGTGCTCTATCATTCTAGCTTTTTTTGTGGTGTTTTTCCATCAATTCTAAATGAATTTTAATTACTTCATTTCTTTTTGTTGATCAAATATAAATTTAGAAATATTATATTATCGCATATGAACTACATATTTATATATATATAAAAAATTACATGTATTTTTTACTACAAAATTCAAATTGTGTTGTGTAGAAATTATAATAAAATATTCTAGCCAAACAGTTTTAGAAGCTCTTCTTGAAGGATAAGGCCCTGTTTAACAGAACTTTTACTTTGACTTTTTAACATTTTGGAAACTCTTCCTACAAAAGCCATATATTTTTGCTTTGTCTGAAATAGTTTTTAAACCTTAAAAGCTCTTGTCTTGGAAAATCCAAACACTCCCAAAAGAGCTTTTAGGCTCAAAAAGACAGAAGCAGATTTCGAAAAATCCTGCCAAACAAGTTCAAAGTCTATTTACGAGTAGACCATATAATAAATGGGAGAATGAGGCATGAGCAACACCCTTAACGCGTCAATCCACCAAGCATAATGATCCACCACAACATAGAGATAATAATCTAATAAGGAGGAGCCGGGGTCACCCGATCCAAAGAAGAGAGATGACTACATACAAGAAAAAGAAGATAGCAGAACAAGACATTGAGCGAAATTCGATGAGAGGCGAAATCAAACGAAAAGGATTCACGATCAATAATTGGAGAACATAACAAGGATTACAACCTTCACCTAAGAGAAATACGAGATCAAATTATGGAGTTGCAAGTTTTTTACTTTGGTAAAGATGAGACAAGAAGAAAAAATCAATTTCACAGAGAGTCTATTCACAGATGAAACTCTTAAAGAAGGATATGTCCGGTTATGATAGCACCAGATATCTCAACGATCATCTCGACACTGATGTAATGTAATGCAAAAATATTTCTTTTAATGCTAATGAGAGATGCAAGAACTTGGAATAATGGCCTCCGACACTAAAGTATCTCCTCTTTTATAGAGCTCCAGAGGGAATTTTGAAGTAGTTTTGTGGGAAGTAGATAGAGGTAAAAATACAAAGTCCACTTATCTTTGGTTGAATGAAAAGGTTTAATAAAGCAATCAGACAAGTTCTCATTGAAAGGGCAGAGAAAATAAAGGATTACCGAAGCCAACCATGGTAGCTTTGGAACCAATTACTTTTTCTTTCCAGATGCATTAATAGTACAATATATGCACTGTGATGCTTTAGTAATTTATGTCAAGGTATCAAACTATACAGTGAAATGAGTCTAGCATAACAGACATACCCCACTGGTCGGTGATAGAGAAAATAGGCTACAAATTAGAACGACTTCAAGTTACAAGATACTACATTAGAGAAATAAGCGACCATTAGACCCAACCCATTGGGCATGTTGAATTACCTATTAGGTTCTGGACTAGACTAAAGGTGAAGACTATTTAGATTATGTTGATACTCCGCTGGTCACTCGGATGCTGTCTTTCTGAACCTGCGCTGCTTAGAGGAAAGAATAATTAGAAGGGACACCGATCCTTAATCAAGGTCACCGTCGGACTATCAAATCAGTGGGTAAATCGATATCAGTTAACTCCCCCCAAATGTGAGGAAGAAAAGAGAGGAATCTAGAGTAAGAATGTAAATTTTGTTGGGAAGGAGAGAAACTTACCTTGGGCTAATTACCTTGGCCCTTTTATAGTGGCTGGATCACTGTAGTGGAATTACTGTCGATTGATTGATGTGGCTAGCTGATAGACATGATCGATGTGACCCTTGGCACTATTGCTCCTCCGAACGTCCTACTTCCAAATCTTATCTCAATTATGGGGCTTTTCACACGTGGCAGGACGCCATTTGATAGGCTTGGTGCCGTATTTTCTAGTGCTAACACCTCTCCCCAGGACCCATCCTCTAAAGGACGTTCAAGGGATGAGGCCTCATTCAATGTAACACCCCCTGACCCGATCTGTCTGGATCGACCTAGAGAGCGCTACCCGATTTTCCAAAACTTTTCTTGACTCACTTTATAATTGAAAAGCCATTGAAAATTAAATAAATTATATCTTAAAATCCCTTTCTATAGTGAGCCCATCCAAAACTGTTTTAAAAATTTTTTGCTAGAGTTTTCTTAGTTTTTCTGATTTTTCAAAAACCTGTTTACAAAATCATAACTTTCCAAAGTACACACTTCAATTTCTCAACAACCATTTGCGCACCCTTCCATTTAGTACAACTTTCCAAACAAGTTCAAATGAAATCAATACATAATTTATACTTACAAAACTTTGAAATGAAAATATGAACCATAAATCAAATATTTACAAAACATATATATAACACATTTACAAATTTCTGTATATGCATGCGTAGCGGAATATAATATACAAAACTATATAACTACCCAAAGTTTGGTGACTCTGATCCTCAATCTACAGTTATCATTTCTTCAGTCCTTTCCTCCGCTGGTATCTCTATTACCTACGCGTGATGAAATCAACGCGCTAAGCAATAATGCTTAGTGAGTGTACACTAAAATAATTACAATGGAATATAAAACAATATAACTAATTTTCAAAAATAATATAAAGCAATAATATATATATCCAATACTGAAACTATGCTCAATAACTTATGTTCAAATGTTTCTGGGTTTCAATCTCAATAACATTTCTTTATTTCCACATCATTTTCTAACTTTCAGTTCTTAATTGGACCTCTGATATACATAACAGGGTTTACAGGACTGGATTACGGGTTTATACAGTCGGGTTTCCCATCTCAAAATGAAATGGTAGCTCTCTATACACAGTGGGTTTCCCATTTCAAAATGAAATGGTATCCGTATTTCACAGTCGGTTTCCCATTTCAAAATGAAATGGTATCCGTATATAATCATTAGGAATATCAGTGCAGTACTGATAAATACACCCAATTAAGATGTCAATTTCCTATATTCATATTTCCCTAGACATATATCAGGGCCATTATTCAGGGATTTCAGATTTTATAAATCAACAAACATGCTCAAATTTCATTATTCAAATAGACTTCATAAATTAAAAATTCTCTCAATTAGTCCAAAACCAATATCACTCAGTATGTGTAGAATAAGATATTCAAAAATATGTAAAGTAACAAAGAACGACACGTAACAGTAGATTTCGAAAGTTAAAATTAATAAATTCAACATAAATCACTTTTATGTAATTCAAAATTAGTTTCAATGAGTATTCACAAATCAATTCAATTAAATCTTACGAAAATTTATGTGTACACCAACCTGAATACCAGTTTTATGAACTTTTCTTTTCTGAATTTTTTTTTTCCTTTCTTCTTTTCTCTTTTTCCTTCTCTTTCTTCTTTCTTCTTCCTTTCTTCTTCTTCCTCTTCTTTTCTTCTTCTTCTCTTCTTCCTCTTCCTCTTCTTTTTCTTCTTTTTCTTTCTTTCTCTTCCTTTCTCTCTCTCTTTTTCTTTTTCTTTTTCTTTCTTTCTTTTTTTTTTCCCGGTCTCTCTTTCTCTTTTTCTCTCTTGCTTCTTCCTGAAGCTTCTCAACGCCTCTTATTTTTTTTATAAAATTTCGGTCATCGCGATCGCTCCTCGCGACCTGTGGTCGCGCCACCTGGTCGCGTGCTCACTGGAGTGATTTCATCGCTTTCATCATGATCAACCATCGCGGTGTCTGGTCGCGATGTTGGTCGCGTTGCTCACTGCCCAAAATCAACATTTTCATAGCGAGCTGCTCATCGCGATCCCTGGTCGCGGTGCTCACTGCCTCAAATTATCATTTTCACCGCGAGCTGCTCATCGCGATCCCTGGTCATGGTGACTAGTCGCGGTACTCACTGCCAACATTTTTCTTCTCTTTCATGCATTCTTTCTGGACCGCTCCACCTGGTCCACCTGGTCCACCTGGAAACCTTAAAAATATACATACATTTAATTACATTTTTCACCCCTCAAATTATAAATATTATATTCACATACTCAAAATTAATTCGACCATACTTTTTATATTTATTTGAAATTAGGGATGTTACATTCAACATCAGACGGAGGCAGGCGTCGATGGCTGTTTATCGGATGGCGGACTTTGCGGTGTTTAGTACGATCAGTAGTTCATGTGGATCAGACGTAGGCATGGTTCCTAAGTTAGTGTGTCGCCTATTCTGCTGACATGTTATGGTCATAATGATGTCGTTTCATGTCTCGAGACAATTATCACCCATAGATCTTATGGTCAACCAACGACCCTGATTCGTCTTGGGGTATCTTATAAATAGGGGGTCTTTCCCTCCCCCCCCCCCCCAATTTCCCCACTTGCGCATTTCTCTAAGGTATTCGGTAGCATATTTTAGAGGTAAGCTTCCGATTACTTTCCTTTGTCAATTTTCTTTGCCATGTCTAGGTTAGAAAGTGATGACTCTAGGTTAGTGTCCTCTTCCGAGGCTAGTACCTCGGGGGAATCTTCTAGTGGGACATCAAAGGAGGGGCGTCCCATCTCTGATGTCCCTCTCGAAGGATCTGCAGAGGCTCCTACTGTTGTCACGAATGAGCTCCCCCCCCCCCCCCCCCCCCCCCCCCCCCCCCTCCGCGTTTACCGTAGGGTATGATTCGAAGGAATATTATCGCCCTATAAACCACATGCCCCCGAATAAAATCAACTTAGTTAAGATAGCTAGTTATCTAGAGGAGTTCTCTATTCCTTCGGAAGTGGTCATTAGGATCCCGAGAGACAGAGAGTTTGCCAGTGGTCCCGATCCAGGCTGAGTGACTTTTCACCCAGTATTTTACGAATACTGGGTCATACTTCCCTTCCAACCGTACCTCAAGAGGGTTCTAAGGGAAATTGGGATTGCTCCTGTCCAACTTAGTACTAACAATTGGAGGATCTTGGTTGGAATGTGGTCCTTATGGAAAGTCATCGGGGCCACATTCGAATAATCTTTTAGAGAGATCCAGCATTGCTACCGTCTACACGCTCACATGAAGGATGACGATGGATGGTGGTATCTGGCTAGTTGGGGTAAACACCACAGGGAAACTCTGATCACCGAGCTCCCGTATTCTAACAAATAATGGAAGAAGACATGGTTTATGGCCTTCGGATGGGGTGCTGATATCGAGATCGGAAGAAAAACTCAGAGGGTCCGCTCGGTGTTTGCTTTCCCATGTAGGTTTAGATACATTGTGTATCCATTATGATCTTTAGATTTTCTTCTGACATCTTTCTTTTCTTCCTTGGGCAGGGACTTGGGACAAGTTGAGTATAAAGAACTTACTCCCGAAGAGCAGTTGAACATCTCTGAGGCTTGAAAGGTAGACTCCGTATCTAGGCACATCGACTCCCTCTTGGACGACGAGTGGCTTCATTCGGTAGGTTTCATCCCGAGGGTTTCGCTCCAGAGGCAGGTCAATGCACAGAGCAATCAGGGGAAAAAGCGTAAGTATCGGTGTTTTATCTTTCCTTTGCATCTAATTATATCTTCTAACCTCGCGATTTCTCAGGAAAACTTGTAGTCAAAGCGAAACACATGATGTAGAGTATAACTTCCGACCCCAAGGGCAAAGGCAAGGTCGGAGAGGGCTCAAAGAAGCCTTGGAGGAGCGGACCCAGGTTCAATCGAAGGACTCTCTCAATCCCCGAGGATTTTGAGCAGATCCCTTCTCTTCAAAAGAAGGCCCGCAGGGATGATATTGCCCCTGTGAAAGATGATGTCAGGAGACACTGTGAAGAGGATCACCCACCGGCTCCCCAGCCTCTGATTGCTAAGCCCTTGGCCGTGATCCACGAAGCTGACAAGACCTCGAGTTTGGGGTCAATAAGAGTGGAAAGCGTCCTGGGGATGTGGATCAGAGTCATCATTTTCGGGATCCTAGGGAAATCCCGAACACATATGGTCCCAAAGGATCCCGGCATAAGGTTGGCACATTCACATCCGGGATGGCTTTTTCACCGGAAGAGTCGGTGGAATTTATATGTGCCGATGCACGAAATTTCATTCGTTCCACCGAGGGTCTCGGTCCTGAAAAGCTTTCTAACGATGATTGGATGCGGATTGCCACTTTTCACACATAGGTGGTGGGTCTTACTATCCGAGATATTCTTGATTTATCTTTTTTTTTTTTTACGTTATTCCATATTTAACCTTTGCATGTTCAGGCATTTGGAAGCCTGCGAGATCTGGAAGCCAAATTGCTTCAGGCCTGGGAGCCTTTAAAGGATCTAAAGTCCACCCTGGTGCATCAGAATGACCTTAAAATAGCCCAACATGCAAGGCTAGAGAAAGCTTGCGAGTAGAGCAATAGTCTGAGACTTGAAAACGCCGGACTCCGGAAGATGCTTCAAGCATCGGAAGCTGAAGTCGAGGCTTTAAGGAATGCTACCGCTAAGGGAGCTAAGGCGGAGAAGTATAAGCAGTGGGCTAAGGTTGCTCGGGGAATGATCCGTCGGCTGAAGAAAGAACTTCCGGAGCGTGCTATTGACTGATGGCTAAAGTCTGAGGAATTCATAGATGCTGCTGGGGTGGAGTATTAGAGGGGCACTAGGTAAACAAAATTCCTGATCTCAAAGGTGGATCCTAGCTTCGACCTCTAGAAGCTGGAAGAGGTTCATGCTGAACTGATGAATGCCGAGGCCGGTTAACCCACCAAAGTTGCTACAGATGAGGACATCCTCGAGGATTCTCTTGATTGTGCGGACGTTCCAAACTCTGATGAAGAAGATGAGAAAGTCTAGATTAATTAATGAGGCTTAAATTTTCTTTTTCTGTTTCTATAGTTATGAGGTTGTGTTTAATGAACTCTATCATTTGTTATCTTTGGCCCTTCGGGGTCTTTGCTATGAACTTTACCCTTCCGGGTTTTTAATTATGAATTCTATCCTTCGGGGTTTTCGCTATAAACTTTACCCTTTGGGGTTTTTAATTATGAATTCTACCCTTTAGGGTTTTTGCTTTAAATTGCATTTTTGTAATCTTAATTTACTCGGTCTGAACCAAAAGTTCAATCGAAGTTATCACTCCGATCCATTCATATCCCGAAGAATTGTCTTCTCGGAGACTGACCATCCGTGGCTTATTACATCTTACCACCTTGTAAAGGGAGCTTGATTGTTCTTACAACTATAATTGCTATGCATGAAGGAAATAAATAATAAAGAAACCTCAACAAGCTCATTATAATATCTAAAAATACTTCATGGGCAGTAGAGCTTTAGGTGATCGGCATTCCATGGATTCTTAAGGGGGGTTCCCCTAAGGGTGGTCAATTTGTACGCCCCCTTTCTACCTAGGGAATCTATTCGGTACTTCCCACCTATCTCCAAGGGTTTCTGCTGCGGGATCCCTAGTGCTGGGTATCACCTTCTTTAGTGTTAGGTCTTCGATTCCGAACCTTCTGATCTTCACATTCGAGTCATAATATTTCGAAGTTCGTTGCTGAAGAGCGGCAACTTTTAACCTGGCATTGTCTCTCTGTTCCTCGAGTTCATCCAGACTAGCCCTAAGTTCCGAGTCATTATCGGATGGAGAATAGCTATGCACTCTCCTTGTCTTGACATAAAGTTCGGTTGGCAGTACTACTTCCGTACCAAAGGGCAGTTCAAACGGAGTTTCGCTAGTCACAGAGTGAGACATGGTTCTAATCGCCTATAAGACTTCAGTTAATTTATCCACGCATAGACCTTTCTTGGATTCCAATTTACATCGGAGGAAATGTTTTATCACTCGGCTTACAGCTTCAACCTGACCATTGGTCTGGGGGTGTGCCGGGGAAGTAAACCTCAAATTGATGCTATGTTCCTCACAAAGAGCTCGGAAGATGGCGTTATCAAACTGTGTTCCGTGATATGTGACTATCGTTTCGGGGATACCGAAGCGGTATATAATAAGCTTCTTAATGAAATTTGTTGTTTTCTTCGTGGTTATCTTTGCCACAGCTTCCGCTTCGACCCACTTGGTGAAATAGTTCACCGCGATTATAGTAAATTTTTTCTGTGATGTTCCCGTCGGAAGCGGGCCTATGATGTGGATTCTCCATTGGGCGAATGGCCATGGGCTTGACATTGGAGTCAATTCTTTGGCAGGTTGATGCGGTATGTTAGCCATTCTTTGACACCGATCACGTTACTTAGCATAATCTCTTGAATATTTGAACATTGTGGGCCAATAGTAGCCTTGACGAAATACTCGGTGGGCCAAGGTTCTCCCCCCAAATGACTGCCGCAGACTATGTTGTGGACCTCAGCCAACACCATTTGTGCTTCGGAGGGTGTGATACACCTCAGAAGGGGCTGCAAGTAACCTCTTTTATAAAGTTGGCCTTCGTGCATGACATACCTGGTAGATCTTCGAGCTATTCTCTGTGCTTCTATTCGATCTGGGGGTAGCCTACCATGTAGGAGATATTCAATGAGGGGATCCATCCAAGAAGTTTCTTGCTCTATGGACCCAGCATGAAGGTAATCTATTTCATCATCCATGCTCGGAGAATTAAGTTCCGTAATCGTGATCGTTCTGAGGAGCTTTGCTATAGTGGCCGAGGCTAACAGGATCAAAGCATCGGCTTGGGAATTTTGCTCCCTAGCAATGCAGTGGAACCTACATTCACGGAATACCACCTTCAGTGTCTGCACAGTTCTGAGGTACCTAGTCATGCACTCATCCCGAGCCTTATAGTCATTGTTGACCTGATTAATTATTAGTTGGGAGTCACTATACACATCTAAATTATGTATTCCCAGACTGAGTGACAATCGGAGTCCTTGGATCAGGGCCTCATATTCGGATATATTATTAGTGGCTTTGAATGCGAACTAGAATGCTACTTGCGTGATCACTGCAACAGGAAATAGCGTGCAATCAATAGGTCTCTGGGATATGATGACGATCCGTGCTTCACTTCCGTGTCTATTAGAAGATACATCTATATACAGGTTCTAGTTTTCGACCTCCATTTGGGAGGTAGTCATGACACTCCAAGATGTGAATTCAGATATGAAGTCAGCCACTACTTGGCCTTTGATGGTTACCCTCGATCGGTAGACGAGCTCAAACTCGCTTAGTTCCACCGCCCATTTGATTATTCTCCTAGATGCTTCCATTTTCTGGAGTATCTGCTTCAAGGGGAAATTGGTAAACACAGTTATCGGATTGGCCTGAAAATAAGGTTAGATTTTGCGTGCAGAAGTAACCAAGGCCAGCACCAGTTTTTTGACTTCCGGGTATCTGATTTTTAGGCCGGTCATAGTTTTACTTACATAGTAGACCGTTCAGTGCACTTCCGACTCTTCCTTTATCAACACCGAGCTAACTGCTACGGAGGAAACTGCTAAGTATAGGTATAGCATCTCCCCTAGATCGGGCTTCGCTAGCATTGGAGGAGTGGACAAATATCGTTTCAGTTGCTCGAATGCTTTCTAACAATCACCGTCCCATTGATTATAACTGCTTTTCTTCAGTGCTCGAAAAAAAAGGAGGCAGCGATCTATCATTCTTGATACGAACGCGACTATCCACCCAGCCAGTTTTTGAATTTTCTTAGTAGTTCGGAGGCTCCTCAGCTCCCAAATCACTTTGATTTTGTCGGGGTTAGCTTGGATTCCTCTGTAGTTGACCATGAATCCGAGAAATTTTCCTGAGCTGACTCCAAAGGCACAATATTTTGGGTTCAGCCTCATGCCATACTTGCGGATCACCTGAAAAGTCTCTCTCAAATCCGAACAATGCTCTGTGGCGTCTAAGGAGTTGGTCAACATATCATCTACATAAACCTCCATATTTTTACCTAACTGAGAGGAGAACACTGTGTTCACGAACCTCCGATAAGTTGTCTCGGCGTTTTTAAGTGCGAATGGCATAACGCGGTAACAATACATTCCCCTGTCAGTAACAAAGGCTATTTTCTCCTCGTCGGGTGCAAACATCCGAATCTGATTGTATCCTGAGTAAGCATCCATAAAGCTGAGAAGTTGGTGTCGACTCTTCGTGCGTGCCACCGTTTTGTTATTGAAGGTCGCCACCAAGGAGTTCCCAGAGTGCACAGCAGTTGTGCGATCTATCTCAATGCACCTACGATACTCATCTTGATCTGCCTTGACTTCCCCTTCCCCATCCTCGGTGGGTAACTTCAACTTCATGCAATATACACTGCTGACTGCCTTCAAATCGTACAAAGTCAGTCTCCCGATGAGTACATTGAAGGGAAATGGTATGTCCACTACCTGAAACATTACCTATATTGTTCTGACGACAGGTCGAGTACTGAACCTTACTGGGAGGTTCATTTCTCCGAGAGGGCGAGTTTTATAACCACTAATTCCTCTGATGCAGTACTTTGTGGGTTGGAGCTGTTCAATTCTAAACCCGAGTTGCTCCACCACCGACCAGTGTATTATCTCTATGGAACTCCCATGGTCTACTAACACCCGTTTCACCGTTTAATTCAAGATCTTGATAGAGATTACTAAGGTGTCACAGTGCGAATACCTGACCCCGTCGAAGTCTGATGGCTAAAAGGTTATTGGGCCCCAATCGGAGGTCGTCTGCTTCTGATCTTATGTGAGACACACGTCCTCGATGGCGAATTGGCTCGAGGGTCCAACCTCAGTGGGTACTCGATCCTGGATTATATAGTTGATAGGTTCATCATTATCGGAGTGATTCCCTTCGACCACCTGTCTTTCCTCACCGACTACCTTTACCTTTATCTGAGTCTGTTTTTGGATACATTTCTGTAACTTGCCATTCCGAATAAGTTCCTCGACTTGCTCCTTTAGGTCGAAACAGCCATTTGTTTCATGTCCGTGGTCTCGATGGAATTCACACAGTTTCTTGGGATCTCGTTGCTCCGGAGGAGTCCTTATTGGTCCTGGCCATTTAAGCAGCCGTGCTTTCTGAGCTATCTCGAACATCTGATCCATTGAGTATTTCAATGGAGTATATCTATCATATTTGCTCTTCGGGATCCTACTTTTGCGTGTCATCTGCTCGGTATTCACCTGACTATTAGTTTCTGGGGCCTTTGCCTTCCCCTTGGCTTTATTAAACTAGGGCCTCCGGGCACTTTGCTCTGATGACTCTGCCTCCGATTTCCCCTTAACCCTACTTATTTCTTCCGCTGTGACGTACTTCTTAGCCCTTTCCATCAATTCTCTATATGACGATGGTCCGTTTTTTGAGAGAGACCAAAATAGGCGATTGTCTTATAGTCATTATGTGAAGGCCATTAGGGCGTCTATGTTACTGAAATTCTGCACTTGTCTGGTTACCTTCTAGAATCTTTTACATAATCTCGGAGGCTCTCCCCCAATTGTTGTTTCATAGAAGCAAGGTGGACTATATGCTTCCATCGTCTTCTGCCTCTGGAGTTTTGCGAAGCTTAATATACTCTGTCTCTAGAGCTCGCTGATCCAGGTGCGGGCATCCCCCACAAGGGTTAGGGGGAATATCTTACACTTTAGAGCATCTGAGGCTCCTTACATGTTCATCCAATCTAGATAGGCGTCCAGATGGTCATCCGGGTCTTCGGTCCAGTTGTAACCACACATATCCTTCTGAGGTATTTTCACATGGCTCGGTATTTCGACGATAGTTATATCCTCAGTGAATGGACTTTCCCTTTCCTCCCTCCTCCGGGCAATACCGTCACGGCCGTAAGCTTGCTCCTGAAGGTCCTTCATTTGGTCCATTAGGTAGCGTAAGCGGGGATTTAGGTCCCGACTCGTGGTTTTGCGATAGGCATTCGACTAGTGTCTAACTCTGCGGCCATCTGTTGGGCCTTGCAGATGCTCATCTTGCTCTTCTCGTGATCTAGTAATCCCGGTGGTTCTTCGGGCAGCAACCTCGACTTGGCCCCCCTAGCCTTGGAGGATTCGTGTTCCGGAGCTAGTTGCATCTGAATTAGATCGTGAGGCAACTTCTTCTGAATCAGGGCGATTTCTAGCTTCCACCACATCAATCAGCCTTGCAAGATTTTGTGACAAAGTTTGGACCTGCGCCTCCAAATTTCGGACTTGCGGATTATCTTTGGGCAAAGGGAATTGGTGTGGTGGTAACGACTGACTCAGTGATGTGTAGGAATTGGGCGGATAACCATAAGGATAATACCCTGATGGTGCGGGAACTCCATGGTAAGGATCCACATACTGCAGGTAAACAGGGTAATGAGGATACTGAACATATTGAGTTTGTTTCTGCCATGGAGGCGGTGGAGGTGGATCTCCCTGATACTCCATATCTTTATTGGTTGCACTTCGGTATGCTAGATTGGGGTCCATATAGCTTCCGCAGAGGGTATGTGTCACCGCCTTCCTTCTAACGCCGAATGTTGATACTCCGCTGGTCACTCGGATGCTGTCTTTCTAAACATGCGCTGCTTAGAGGAAAGAATAATTAGAAAGGACTCTGATTCTTGATCGGGATCACCCTCCGACGATCAAATCAGTGGGTAAATCGATATCAGTGAATTCCTCCCAAATGTGAGGAAGAAAGGAGAGGAATCTAGAGTAAGAATGTAAATTTTGTTGTGAAGGAGAGAAACTTGCCTTGGGCTAATTACCCTAGCCCTTTTATAGTGGCTTGATCACTGTAGTGGAATTACTGTTGATTGATTGGATGTGGTTGGCTGATGGATATGATTGATGAGACCCTTGGCACTATTGCTCCTCCGAACGTCCTACTTCTGAATTTTATCTCGATTCTGGAGCTTCTCACATGTGGCAGGACGCCATTTGATAGGCTTGGTGTCGTATTTTCTGGTGGTAACATATAATATTCCAAGTAATGGATATACTTTTTCCATTGAACATGATACTTGAAAGACCTACCTTATATGCCCTAGGGCTGTAACTAATGTTTACTATTTAAAAATGTGAAAATCTTAATCGAGCATGGAGAAAGGAAAGTACAAGCAGATTAAGAAGAATATCAGCGACTCGTCTAAATAACATCCACAAATATGATATTAGGTGCGGACCTCATAATGCTTTCAGTAATAGAGCTTAATAGAATGAGGAATATTTTAAGGATAAAATTGGGGGTAATTGCACAAACAACCCCCGAATTTAGATATACTTTATATATATAGATTTCTAGTCGAAATTAATACAAACATCCCCTACTATTAGCTGTACAGTTAAGTCTTAACGGTCATAATGTAAAATAGTATTTTTCTACTTAGACTAATCTCCATCTTTTTTTCCTAAAAAAAAAAAAGGGTTGCCTTAAGAGAGTTCAAACTAGAAAAGTGTGTTACGATCAAGACACATTTACTGCTCGGAGTGAAGAATGATTTAATTCAACTTCTCAAGGAATTAAATTGTTAAAATTTTTAACTAATTAAACCAATGAAATCCGAAGTGTTCTAGTAGGAAAAGAAGTCGCCCCTAAAGATAGAAAATAAAAACCAAAATTATATGATCCAATGAACGTAGACTAATGTATTCCTATAATTTAGTTGCGATATTTTCGGAGGATCAACAATGATCCATCATATTCAACAAGAAGATGACAAATGTATAGAATCAACAAATGTTACAACATATAATGGATTAACTTCGCGACTATAAAAGCAACTAAACATGCATAAAAGGTAATTATTTCTCATCTCAAAAGAGTAAATTAAACATTTAACTTATCTTTACTAAAAAATTTTCGATGAACGTTGACTTGATCGTTCTTCAAATAACACCACTGGCACACCCTAGCGAGCTCTTTCATTTTTTAGATTTCTCATCCTCCAAGGAACGATGTTCAAGTTCAAACACTCTTCGGGACTCATTTCTTTCATTTCAAAAAAAAAATATATAAAAATAGATAGTTCGTTTTTGGAGGCAAGAATGAATTCTAGTAAGAGTACCCAAAGTAAAAAAAAAATATTCTTATCTTTGCACCTCAACTTGTATAAATAATAATAAAAAAAAATTATAAATAAAACAAATCTACAAGGCTCTCCTAAGAGCGGCGGTGTTAAAAACATGTAAATAAATAAAATAAAATATTAATACGGAGCAGACCAAAAGCGAAATCCCACCGTCCATCAAACAAGTGTTAGGTTTTCTCTTCTCTGTTTCTAGAAACAGAGCATGATGGAATGAATATTCAATCATCATTGTGATTTCAAATGTCGGTTAAAATTGCTTTTAAAAACACAATGTTACATCAACCACTTTAGGCTCTAAGCTGATCTTAAACCAGTAAAAGCTGGGAATTTACTTCAAAAACCCAAATCCAGAAGACACGACTCCATCTCCAAGAAGAGTCGCTGAACAAGGCAGGGCAGAGACAGAGAGTATATTACTAAAGTATACTATACTTTTATTGTTATTATTATTACTTTTTCCAGTTTTGTTTAAAACCCAGCTTCACAAAATCCTCACAACCACCACCGTCGTCAATACCCCATAAAGCTTCCTTCGTCCCCAGGTTGCGTCTCTCTATCTCTCTATCTTGTGACTGACGAGAACGCGCTTTTGTTTTCTTAATTTTGATTTCCTTTGTTATGGGTTCTGGGTTTTGAATTTGGATTATTTTTATAGATAGTGATTAGATCTTTTGATCATTGGTTGCGATACAGGATCTGTCGTGTCTTGGTTTCTGGTCACAATAACGTAAGAAGAGAATATGGTGATTTCAAGATAAGGTACCCTTTCTTGTTCTCTTGCATTAGTAATCATTTTCTTTTTCTTTTTTAGTTGGAATTATATTTATTTTTATTGGAGTCATATTTGGAATTCTTTGGTTGCTGGAATTAAGCTTTTGATTTCTGTGATTTTCTTTCTTTTCTCTGCTATCAGTCAATTGGGTTAACAAACCAAACACTCACAAAAGAAAAAAAAAATTAAAAATCCAATTCGGTTGCTATACTTCATCTAATTTACACCCTTTAGAATCAATGACTTTGAGGATTTAAAATGTTCATGTTTCAAAGAAATTTGTTTTGTGAAGATTGATGAGCTGTGGAGGCAATTTCTAATTTGTTGAGGTGTTTTATTTTGTGTTTGATTTAAACTCAATCATGAAAGTAACTTAATTTTCTTACATTTTTGTGCCCGCGTAAAAGAATCTAGTCATTGATGTTTTATCTAGAAGGCCGCGTCTTCTTTAATATGCAGGGAGAAAAAAAAAAATTACGAAATTGCTTTGTGTAGTTTGTGTAGTTTCACTGTATAGGTAATGGTGTTGGCTTTGTCTTTTACAAGATTATATGTGTGTTCTTATTGAAATTAATCATTGTTTATCCGTTCTTGATACATGGAAATGTGTGTTTTTAAATATTTGATTGTTATTTGCTGGCACGTAAACATAATTTCTGCTTTGTCTGCAGTTCTCACATCCATTGTTTTCTCTATAAAGATCAACTGGGGTAATTAGTATAGTTCTAATTTATACGAACATTTAATGGTCTAAAATGCAATGCATCATTGGTGGAGTGAGTTGAGCGACTCTGGGTATGGCAGATGCACTAGGACTTGCTCATAACTCTGGGCTTGATTAGATATCTCTTCTCATTCTTCTTCATTACTTGGATTAAAAAATCATTTTTCTTATCTTTTGCCTCAAACTTCTTATATTCAGATCCTTCTGTAAACATCTAATACATTGAACTTTTATAACTGTTTCTATTCCCTGATTTGATGTGGTTAGTAGATGGAAATTTTGAATAATTTCCGCGATTAGATGATTTAAGACTATTTGCTTTGAAATTGGCTGCTTTAATGCTTGTACCCCTGTTCTCTAGTGACATTGTTATTGTTCTGCTTCCTGAAAGTAAAGCAAAGCAAAATGACTGTATTCTGGTCTAGAGCACTGTGGTATTGTCATACTTATTGCATGAAATGTGATTATGATTTTTCAGCTTTTGGACACTGGTAAAATGCGTGGTCAATGTCTGATTTATTGAGCCACATTTTTGGTTGGCCAATTATTGGAATAATGTTTAACTTCTGTTCTTTTAAGTTCTCTACTTATCATAGTCCCTCAAATTATTTTGTGATTTATATTAGTGCGATGGTCAAATTATCTCAGTGTTTGTAATTCCAAGTCCAATAAATGCCATCTATAGCCAAATTCAGATTTTACTCGAACATGTTATGTATGCGTGGAACATCCACAGAAACCGCTTTGTCCTGCTTACTCAAATTTTGTTGCAACATCCTTTCCATATTTCTAGCCTTCTGGACAATGGTATTTTAGAGTGAAATATGGTCATCACAGGATTTATAATAGAAATATGGCCCAAATTCAACTTTGTAATTATGCTAGTTCTTTTATTCATCTTACATTTCTTTTACCCAAAACATCTGTTATGGAGATATCTATCCATTTTAAATGCGCTATGTTTTTTTTTTTGTTTAAAGAAATTAATTTCTTAAATGTTCTGAAAATGTATCTGCATTGTATATATCTTTGACAAGTGTTAACTTGTTAGAGCGCTGGGCAAAGCTTTTAAACCTTTTTTTCTTGGTTTTGGTCCTGTAATATTAATATGGTTTGAGCAATGTTGTTATGTTATTGTGTAGGATACCAGCTAGCCTTTTTTTTTTTTTTTTTTGAGAATCTAGAAATATGATTCATTTCAAGTGAATAGTTTATTATCGTGCTCCTTACCATGGCCAGTGTCTTCTTTTCTTTTACATATTTGCAACTCTAGCTTCACTGCGTCTACTATGATTATTATATTTTTGAGGAGTTATCGTTCTGTTGTTCACTTATCTGTTCCGTTGTTTACTAATATCTTGATCTCTGCCTTGTGCAGGAACCTTTAACTTTTTGATGAAACAGTGATGGCTAGTCTAAATACCTCAACATCTTCCGCAGAACAGAGGATAACTCATATGGTGGATTCAAACATGGATACGCCTCAATCTTCGTTGAACCAGCAAAACCGCACCTCCTCAGATGGTCCTGTGGCTATCCTTTGGGACATTGAGAACTGTCCTGTGCCAAGCGATGTCCGACCTGAGGATGTAGGTGGCAATATAAGAATGGCTTTGCGGGTGCACCCTATAATAAAAGGGGCTGTTGTGATGTTCTCTGCTTATGGGGATTTTAATGGCTTCCCCAGACGACTTAGAGAGGGATGCCAAAGAACTGGTGTCAAACTAATTGATGTTCCAAATGGGAGAAAGGATGCTGCTGACAAGGCTATTTTAGTTGACATGTTCCTGTTTGCCCTGGACAATCGTCCGCCTTCTTCCATCATGCTGATCTCAGGGGATGTTGATTTTGCTCCAGCCCTTCACATACTTGGTCAACGTGGGTATACAGTGATTCTTGTCATTCCTTCTGGAGTGGGTGTTTCTTCCGCCCTCTGCAATGCTGGTAAGTTTGTCTGGGACTGGCCCAGTGTGGCTCGAGGTGAAGGCTTTGTGCCACCTATAAAGGCTTTCATGCCTCCTCGTGGAGGACCAGCTGATATGGCTGGGTATTTAATGGGGTGCCATATTAATGATCACATAGATGCATTAAATGAAGAAGAAGCAATCGTTTACAGGGGAGTCTCACAAAGTTATTTCTCCATTATGTCACAATCTTTATCTGAATACACTGGTACTTCCTCAATCAACATGCCTTCTTTTCCTGGGACTTTAAGGACTCAAAGTCTTCCACCTGGTTTGCATGAAACTTCAGCGGGTCCTGTTCCTTCTGGCGATCTAAATGATTCTACTATATGGGTTCAGCCTGGAGATATCAATGGTCTGAAAGGGCAGCTGATGAAGTTGCTTGAAACGTTCGGAGGATGCCTGCCGCTTATCCGTGTTCCTGCAGAGTATCAGAAGCTGTTTGGAAGACCTCTTTATGTGTCAGAGTATGGGGCATACAAACTGGTAAATCTTTTCAAGAAGATGGCTGATACAATGGCAATAGATGGGAGAGGCCAAAAGAAATTTGTCTACCTTCGAAACTGGAAAGCAGGTCCAAGTACGATTCCCATGATTCTGCAAAGGAAGGATAAAGGAAAGGGTACTCAGGAAGAGAATATCAATGTTACAGGTGGTGGTGGCTCGTCGGATGAGTTCTCAGATGACGAACGAGTGGCTGTTGAAGAACATGATGAGAGGAAGAACCAAAGGAAAACTAACATTGGGGTGGAGAGTCACTGCGAGGTTGATGACCCTGATCTCAAGCAATTCAAGCATGAACTGCAAGAGATCCTAGTGAGCTATTCTTGTCGGATTTTCGTGAGTTGTTTTGAGGCAATATACCATCAACGATACAAGAAACCTCTGGACTATCGAAGTTTTGGTGTGGATCAGCTGGAGGAGCTGTTTGACAAGGTGAGAGATGTGGTTGTCTTGCAAGAAGAGCCAGTAAGCAAGAGGAAGTTCCTGGTGGCTGCAGCAGTTGGCTAGAAGAGTGTTGCTGTTGCCTTTTTTTGTAACCTTTCGATGTTCGTAACTTATGTAGATGAGGCAATCAACGTATACGTTTCATCCTCTTGAGTGTCTCTATAACTTTTTTTTTCTTTTAACCAGAGTTTCATAAAAGATTATAGGAGAAACACCGATGCGTCATGCATGGATTTGGGTTTATTTTGAAATTTCCATGTAATACTCGGTTCAAATGCCAATGTGAAATCTGTATATACATTTTTCAGTATCTTTTAGTTTTGCTATGTTTTCATCTAAACGGTGGATGGTTTCTTTGGCTTTGTACATGTGTAAATGCCGAAATGATGATTTACTTGACAACTACTGGGAGCCAAATACATGTAATAGAGTATGTAGGTTTTTACAGTTCAGAGTTGTAAATAGCTCAAAGATTTGAGGACTATATCGAGACGGTGGATCTTTTTATTCATAGGTTAAGTGGTTAGATATTTGAACCACATGTTTAATTAATAACCTGATCAGGTCTTGAAAGATTTATAATTAATTTTATAATTGAATAATATATATATATATATATTTTTTTTTTGCTATACTGAAAAATAAATCTACTGAAGCGGAATATATTAAATTTATAAAGTGAGAGAACAGTTAAAGTAGTATAAATAAATAAAACAAGAGAAACTAAGCAGTAAAAAACCATATAAAAATTCACTTTCACAAAGATTTAGCTAAGGCCGAATTGGGATATTTCTATCTTTTTTTAATATTTTTTTTTAACATATCACTTGCGGTGGTGGCAATAATTTGGATCATTATTAAGCTGAATGAGCGTCTTTGCCACTGAACCACATTAAACGGTGATTTATATTTTCTGAACTGTTGATACTAAGAAATTGATGATAAATAATTCTTTTGAACTATATAATGACAAATAATTTTTATTTGTTAGATAATTTCATTCATGATAAAGTCAAAATTGGTTGTATTATCTAATTATTATTTTTCAACCTAATTACCCAACATTTTTTTTAGTTACAAAATTGCTAGACAAAAAAAAAAAAAAAAAAAAGAGTATTCAAAAGCTACTTAGATTTAGTTGGTGATTGCATGGAAATTTTAAAGTTAAAATTGTCCCTATTGTCTTTTAATTAGTAAAATTAGTAATCAATATGTTTAAATGACAATTTACTTGAAAATTACAGAAACAATGGAATTTCTCATTATGGGACTGTTGCCGTCTAGTCATGACGTTTGCAAGTTAATCAAAACACACATTTCAATAACATATTCAGTTAATTAACTTCATCAATTTTTTTATTCACTAAAAAAACTAATTTTTAAAAAAACTATTTAGTTAATAAAAATATGTCAAATCATTTTAAAAAATTTCATATGATTTAATCTTAAAAAGTTTTCAAGCACTTTTTAATTTAAATATATATATATATATATATATATATAATTATCAAGTATAAGATGATTAGCTAGAAAACATATAAAATACTTTATTTATATTAAATATTCCTTCTTTTCAAGACTTTTACACCATATTTAAAAAAAATAAATAATAACAACCTTTTATTCTAATAGGGTTCAATTACTCTTAGGGTGGTGTATTGGATACGAGAGTTTGTTGGAATTCAAAGGATTTTAAAAGTCTGAGTGTATTTAATCCAAACTTTTAAAGAATTCAATAAAATTTAAGTGTATTCAATTTGGACTTTTTAAAAGTGCAATGAAATTTAATACACTTTTGTAAAAAATTGTACAAAACAATTGACTTTTAATTTTTTTTTCAATTATTTATTTTTTTTATCTCTTTCTAGTTTTTTTTTCTGCATGGCTCCTACATTCAAGTATTTAACGTAAAAAAAAAAAAAAAAAGGTTAAAAAATTAACTATGGTAGAGTTTTATGATTGTTAAGGATTGTAAGAGAACACAAAACTGAAAATCAATAAACTTATATAAGAATACTTTACGAAAAAAAAAAAAAAAGCTGACATGTAATCCAGCACTTTTTTTTATTTATTGATTTAAGTGATTTTATGATTAAAATTAAACAAAACAAGTTAATTTACACCTTAAAGTTAACAAAAAAAAAAAAAAATCAATGAAGCTCAAGCCAATTGTGTCAGTCACCCGCCAGTTTTTATTCTTCAAATCAAATATTCTTACACACACCGTCGTTCTTCTTCAGTTATCCAATTCTCTTACACACCATCTTCTTTCGTCTTTCAAATATTCTTACATACACCATCTTTTTCGCGAAATCAACTTTTCTTGTTAAAGTTCAATATTATTATTTCTTGTTTTTGTTGAACAATTAAGGAAAATTAAAAAAACCTTTGACGAATCAATCATCAAACACCATGTCTTTCTCTTAATTTCCTCCAATCTCCAAATTTTTTTTTTCCAAAGTATTTCCGTAATCCTAAATCTTGAAACTACGTTTTAACTTTCCTTCTTGCCATAATTTATCAAACTGGGGGAGGATAATGGAGGATCTTTCATCCACATAATCAAAAAACTTATAAAAAGAAAAAAAAAAAATCCTTGCATTCAACTACGTACCATGCACGCCTTCTTTTTTTAGTAAACAAGATCATGTTCTAACAAAGACTTATCTCTTTTTAATCAGGCTCTTTTAGACAAACAGGCTTAGAGAATTATTATGAATAAAGATTCCCTAGTGGCTAGAATCTTTAAGGCAAAGTATTTCAAGCAGGAGGACTTCTTAACTGTCTCGTTGAAGTAAGGGAGTTCTCATCTCTGAAGGAGTTTAGTTTGGGGTAGGAGCCTTCTTCTTAAGGGCCTTCGTTGGAGGATGGGTAATGGTAAGGATGTAAGGGTTTTTCAAGATCCTTGGGTGTCAAGGGCGTCCACTTTCAGACCCTACTCGACTGCCCCAATGGAAGATCTCAAGGTTTCCTCTCTTATTATCCCCTCTTCTCACTCTTGGGATATGGCTAAGCTTGATCAGTTTTTTGTAACAATGGATAAGGATTCTATTTTGGAAATTCCCCTGAGTTTTGGTGATTGTAAGGATTTCTTAGTTTGGCATTTCAATAATACTGGAGAGTATTCTGTGAAGAGCGGGTATAGAAGTAATTTTATAATAAATAATAATAATAATAAAAAAAACAATGACTCGTGAAAGGTGAGAATCAAGTTGAGCTTGACCAAGCCCTCTCCTTTTGTTTTTATTTGGACAATTATCAATTTGGTATATAACTTTTAGAAAATTATCAAATTTTTAAAGCAGTTTCGTTAATTAGTATCCTTGAGCTTTAACTTTATAGAAATGTATTATTCTGGTCTCTCTGATTAATTTTTTAACGGTCAAATCTCACAAAATTAGTAAAAAGACTGATTTGCCATTGATACTATTTAAAAGAGTTAAAATTACAATTTTAACCTCCAATTTTTAAAAAGATAATTAATAATTGAAGGGTAATATAGTCATTTTATATTAATTTTAAAAAATAAAATTAAAAAATTACATGGATCTCCAATTATATTGGAATTTTTGTAAAAAAAAAAATAAAAAATAAAAATCAAATATTATTTTAAATTTTTTTTTACTATTCAGCAAAAAAAATAATTGAAAACTTACTGTTCTTGGTGGAAATCGCAAACAAAAAAAAAACTGAAACTTGAAGATGAACCCTTCAACGAACCCAACTGGTTCATTGTCTTCACTTCAACTAACCCAGCTGGTAGTGATGGCCCCGGTTCGGTTCGAACCTGGCGGTTCGAACAGAACCGGCGGTTTTTAACCTGAATCGTCGATTCCGATTAAAACGGGTTCCGGAACCAAAAATCGGAACCGGGACCTAAGGTCCGGGTTCCTGTTTTCTTGAAGAAAGGAACCAGAACTGCCGGTTAGGAACTGACGATTCCGGTTCCGGGCGATTTTAAATTTTTTTTTTTTTAATTTCTGAAAATTTAAATTTTAAAAAAAAAATTTAAAATGTTTCAGGCCAACGGCCACATACATGTCAGGCTGCTGCCTGCCATTCCTGACAGTCTGCCACCCAAGGAGCCGTTCAACGGCTCCTTAGGTGTAAAATTACCATTTAATCCCTTAAAAAATTACAGATAGACCCCCTAAATTTTAAAAAATATTATTTTTCTCCCTAATCCAAAAAACTATATAAACCCTATTCCTCTTCAATTCAATTCACACCATTTTCTCTCAATCTCATTCTCTCATTCTCTTAATATTTCTCTCATTCTCTCAATTTTTCTCTAATTCTCTCAAACTCAAAGTCTCATTCAGTTATTTTCTCAATCTTGTTCTTGTTTTTCAATACTGCAATTTTTTTCGTTATTTATTTAAATTGTATTTTTTACCATTATAAATTTATAATGGCATCACAATCAAGACCGTCTATTTTCGGAGGCCGACGATCCTTTTTCAGAAGGTCCGTTTCTGGCAGAAACATTGAGCAGCTACCAGATTTAAATAATGGAGAAATGCAAAGTCGACGTGCCGCAGACCCAGAATTAAATTTCAACGATGCAAATTTTGTTGAGTACCTACAACAGAGAGAATTTGAGGAGGTAATATTTGGTAATGATACTCCTCCTAATTTTACTCCTCAGTATTCTCATCCCCATCTCTCTAAGTCTGGGGCCCCTGGTCCCTCTTGTGAAAACCCTCCCCCTCCCCCATCCCCCCCCCCCCCCTCAAGTGAAACCGTACAAGGTCCATAGCCAGATTTGACAAAGTACAAATCTGAACTTTTTAAAGTTCATATGAGGAGGGTGGAGAAGGAATCGGGGGAAGTTGTGGTGACTTGCAACTATTGCAACAAAGATTTTAAGTGGAACAAATCCGGAGGGTACAGAACGTACTGGAAGCACATCAACACCAAGCATCCAGTCGAAGCTGAGCATGAGCGTAGCCGAGGATAATACCAAATTTCCAGGTACACATCTCTTAACCATCATTTATTTAAACAACTAGCAAGAATGGTAGCGACTGAACATCTTCCTTTTAGTTTTGGCGAAAAAACTGATTTTTTAAAATATTGTCATAATACTTTAAATCCCGCTGCATGTAGAGTACCTAGGACCACATTAAAACGTACCATGTGTGACATTTATAAAAAAGAAAAAAAAACATTAGTTAGATATTTTCAAAATTATATGGGTCGTGTGTCTGTTTATGCCGATATCTAGAGCGATCATTGGCAAAAACATTTATACTTAGGACTTACTTTCCATTATGTTGACCAATCATGGGAGTTGTAAAAATGAATTCTTGCATTTAGAGTTTTTGACGACACCCATACTGCTGATAATATTTACAAATTAATGAAAATTATTTTTGAAAAATATTGTATTGAAAGTAAAATTTTTGCAATTGGTTTTGATAATGCTGCAAACAATACTACCGCCGTTCCACAATTAATTCAATTGTGTCAACCCTACTCTGGCGGCAGATTTTTTCATTAAAGATGTGTTTACCATGTTTTAAATATATGTGTATAACATGGTTTGCAAACACTTCAAGAATGGATTACACCAATTAGGGATGCCCTATACTATTTGTGGAAACATCCTAGCACTATGAAACAATGGGTTAGGTATTGTAAATCTAACGGGAAACATCCAATTAGGTTTTCCCGTGATGTTCCAACTCGTTGGAACTCCACATATAAATTTCTTTGTGAAAGCTATGACTATAGAGAATTATTAGTTAGATTTATGTAGCATAATGTTAGTAGCGTTAATTTGTATCCTCATCATTGGGATGTTTGTACTAAAATTTGCATGCTTTTAAAAGTTTTTCATGATGCAACTACCGCTTTATCCAGTATATATTATCAAACTTCACATTTATTTTTATGTGAAGTCATTAATATTGTAGATGCACTTAATAAATGTGCACAAGTATTGGAACTATTTGCATGTGTTCCTGCAATGAGAGATAGATGGTTAAATTATTATAGGGACATTCCTTCGATTCATATTGTTGCTTCAGTTTTTGACCATAGGTGTAAATTTGATAGTTTATATGAATATTTAACACTTTAGTAACAATCTTTAGGGTTACACAACGTAGATATTAGTGCTTTATATAATAATGTTAGACAATTATTTTATTAAATGTATGACGAATACCGTTATGTATACGGTCCATCGCTGAACATCAATGTTCAGCAACCGACTGCAAGTGGAAGTAGTCATTCTCGTTCTCGCTTTCCCTCACTAAGGAAGTTAAGGTCAAGCGTGTTGTCCAAAAAATCAAAGGCACAGGGGAGTTCTTCGTCTTCATCAACCTATGTTTCAGAGGTTGATCTTTACGTAAACACCTTTTTTTGAGTTTTTGGACAGCGAAGACTTTAACATCCTACATTGGTGGAGGGAACGAAACTAACTTTTCAATTTTGGTCCTCATTGCCAAGCAAATTTTTGGAACCCTTGTCTCGACCGTGGCAGTCGAACAGGAATTTAGTGCAGGTGGCAATGTTCTCGACGAGAGACGGGCATTGCTCAGTCCTAACTCAATACAGATTCAGGTCTGTGTTGACGATTGGACCAAGGCCTCATACCGGCAGCAAGAATTGGATCACGTGTCCGACGACAATGACTTCTTCGACACCAACGACGATACAATGGCTACCAAAGGAACAAGTGACGATTGATTACCTCCGGAACATAACAGGTAAAAGAACTACGTGGACTTTGATTCCTCATAGAGGATACGTAGGCAGCTTAATTGAGGTAAAATTAAGTGCAAACCCTAACTTCTTATTTATTTATTTTATTTTATTTTAATTTTATAGTTTTATGATATTATTATTATCGTAATAAATTTCTTGTTGAAATAAAACAAATGAACTCTTTTATTTATATATTAAATTTTTTTTATTAATTTAATTTAATTTAAATTAATTTTTTGAATTTTTTTTAAAAATATTTTCGGAACCAGTGATTGAACCGTCGGTTCCAAAGAACCGGGGAGGAACCGGAACCGGAGGTTCCTCCCCGGTTCCAACCGGAATCAGAACGGGACATCCCCGGTCCCGGTTCCGGTGGTTTAAAAAATTGAACCGGAACGGCCGGTTCAGTTCAATTGGCCATGTCTACCAGCTAGGTTCGTTGAAGCTTTTCCATTTTTTTGTTTGTTGTGTTCTGGGTGGAGATCTGGACCTCCACCCCAAGAACAAGAAAAAAAAATTGAAAATATTTTTTTTAAAATCTCTATTCACATCTTTTTTAAAAAAAATTTCAATATGATCTCCACCGTCCATCAATCTTGATGGATGGTGGAGATTCATTTAAATTTTTCAAATTTTTTAATTTAATTTATTTAAAATTTTAATTTGGGGTAGGTTTAAAGAAAAAAAAAACCCTTGGAACCGTTAAGTTAGACTAACGGTTGACTCACAGAAGGATCAAATTGATACATTTTTAGAATGTTAGGATCCAAGGATACTAATAAATGAAACTGTGTTAAAAATTTGATGATTTTTCAAAGTTTAGGGACCAAATTGATAATTTTCCTTTTTATTTATGTCCTGCCATTCGAAAGCTTCGTTAGAACACACCCTTTCAACCACAGCTTCATCTAAGTTCATCACAATAACGCAACCAATTATAATATTATTAAAGTATAACTTTTATAAATTAATACTCGTTAAATTAATAATTTTTTATATAATAAATTTTGTCGATCTCGAGTTGGGCTAATGAGATAAATTAATAATTTTGATTAAATTATAAAATAATATATCTTTAAAATTTCTTTGTAAAAATATGTGGTCCTACCCAATACATAAATTAATAATTTACTAAAAAGTAATTATAGATATTCCAAATAGGATTGACTGTGACATTTTCTAAAAAATCAAGTATATTTGATTTCTTCTCTAATTTTTCGTAATGCACTTAAAAGTTCTAAGGTTGTATTTTCATTTTGCAACAATAAATTATTTTGTGCCATTAAGGTTTGTTGTATCATAATAACTTTGTCATCGGGAAGATTCTCAGTGTTATTATCAATCTCTTCATAAATTAATGATTAATAATTTATCTATTAATTAATAAATTTTATATGGTCCCAATATTATTAATTTATAAATGTTCTAAGGACGGAAGAGTTTCTGATATATTATGAGACACATGGTTAGAGGAGTCTCAAATATTCCTTCAAGTCATCAAAATTCAAAACTTAGGTATGTATATATTGTCTTACTATTATGCATAAAAGGACAATTAGTGTGGGTAGACCTCTTTTGTATTGGGAGTAGACGGCTTCCATTATGGAAGTAAATGCTCGTACCGTACTAGTAGGAGTTAATCTTAGGAGGTTCTTGTAGTTCTCTAACACGAAAAGTGTCAGATCTAAAAAAGAAAAAAAAAATGAAGCAGAGTTGGAATATTAAATAGTTTTTCCTTGTTTCATTAATATTACTTAACATATCTAATCCTATTTAAAATAAAATTAGCATTAGTTAAAGGGAAAATTACATAAACACCTATAACGTTTGACATAATTATATGGATAGCCAAAGTTTGACCATGACACAAACCTTAGCTGATATTTTAAAATTGTTACTTCGGCATTCCCTGCTATTAGATTTCAACTGTTAGAGTGTGTTTGGTGGCTAGAATTGGAATGAAATTGAACTAATCTCATCCAATCTTGTGTTTGGTTGTGGAATCAAATTGGACAAAATCCAATCTGGTGCCAATAAATTGTCCAGTTGTGGCAGGACAACGAATCATGCCACAGCTGGTGGGACTAAAGTTAGTCCCATGTCATTTACCTTTTTTTTTTTACACAATTTTTTAATCTTATTATATCAAATTATTTATATATAAAATATTAAAATTAATTTAATATATTTTATTATAATATTAATAAGGGAAAAATTCAAATATAACCCTCAAATATGTGAAGGATTGTTTTTAACCGCATTTTCAAATTTAATCATCAGTGACCATGTAAAATTTTTAAAAAATTCATGTAAAATTACAGGTCAACCCATTATATAAACACACTTAAAATCTGATTTCCCTCACCCTTAAATCATTTTACTGTCCATTTGTGTTTTTTTAGAGAGAGGAGATCGCTGGACAGAAGAAATTCGACGAAGAAGAAGCGGACGAAGAAGAAGAAGAAGAACACCGGCAAAGAAGAAGAAGCGGACGTAGAAGAAGAAGAAGAAGAACGCCGGTGAAGAAGAAGAAGCAGACGAAGAAGAAGAAAAAGAACACCGATAAAGAAGAAGAAGCGGACGTAGAAGAAGAAGAAGAAGAAGAAAAAAAAATATTTCGTTTGGTTCTCGAGAAACGAGGGAAAGAGAAAAGAAAAAACTTTCCTTTTTTGTTTTTTAAATTCCTGCGGTTTCTCGGCAATAAAACATATTGTTAAAGCTCAATTTCATCTTGTAGCTGTTGCTAGATCTATAGATTTGTTATTTGATTGAGTTGATTAGTCTTGTTTCGATTTGTTGTTGAATCCGTTAGTTTGATTGGATCTCGGATCGTTTTGTTTGTCGTTCAATCTGTTCAAGTTTCGATTTTTTTATTTTTTCGTTGGTTTTTTTATGTGAATATTGATGAAAAGTTGGAATTTTTATTTTGATAAGAAATTATCTAGCTCAAGAGGTATTATAGAAATTTAATTGTAGTTATAAATATATGTTTCAGATACAATTTCATTGGATTTATATTTGGTGAGTACTTTTGTTTTGGATTTCTTCATTTAAATCTTTATGTTTTTTTTTTTTTTAAACCTTATAGTCTAAGAATAAAAAAGTAGTCATTTTTTTTTTGCCATAGAGTTTGATTATTAAATGTGTTCAATGCTTTTAATGTTGTTATACTGCTACTGCATTTCATCTTATGCATTTTGTTTGTTTTGCAGCTTGAGACCCGAAAACAAAGACCTTAACATAGTGGTACTTTCTCTAAAATGGCAGTCTTAAAATGTTCCATTTTTTCTCTTCCTATAGTATTATGACAATATATTTGTTTTTCTGCTCTAATATAGTGTGATTTGGAATTTTGAAGTATATGAAAAAAATTATTATTGGAAATTTTTTTAAATTCTCAGTTGAATTTTGTTGGTAGTAACAGTTTGTATGTTTCTTATTGAGTTTGATGTTGCCTCAAATATTATCGTGTTTCATGCTAATATCAACGTGTTTCGCGCTAATATTAATGTGTTTCACGCTAATATCAACGTGTTTCACAACAATTATTAACTTGTTTCACAGTAAAATAAGTTTGTGTTTCACGCTAATATCAACATGTTTCACGCTAATTATTAATTTGTTTCACGGCAAAATAAGTTTGTGTTTCACGCTATTATCAACATGTTTTACAGCAATTATTAAATTGTTTCACGGCAAAATAAGTTTGTGTTTCACGCTAATATCAACATGTTTCACGGCAATTATTAACTTGTTTCATGGCAAAATAAGTTTGTGTTTCACGCTAATATCAACATGTGTCACAACAAATATTAACTTGTTTCACGAGCAAATCAGTTCGTGTTTCACTCTAATATCAACATGTTTCACGCCAAATTTCATAAACTTTCATTTCAAGCCAAATTACGGCATGATTCACTCTAAAATCAAGCTAACTGTTAGTGTGAATCACGCTAAATTTTTACGTGAATCACGCTAAATTTTAGTATGATTCCGCCGCTAACAGTTAGCGTGATTTACGTCAAATTTTAGCATGTTTCACGCTACAATTTGTACATGTTACATGTCTAAATTTAGCGTGAAACGTTCTATAGGATGAAAATAAAAACTATATTTGGGAATCAATCAAAATAATATACACTCAATTAATAGATTAATGCAACAAATACTCATAATATTTTCTTCTTTCATTCATATCATTAGAGATGACCGAACTGACAACTATGTGATGCATACTTCTATCAACCCCAATCAAACCATATATCAAATCTTACAACTGCGTATATGTCAAATCATCTGTAACTACCTGAACGAACGACTCCCCACCAACATACTTCAACCCATCCCACTGCTCGTTGTAGTTAATTATCTGTAACACCCCCTGACTCAATCCACTCGGACTGAATCAGGGAGTGCTACTATATACCGAAATTTAACTTTTCCTTTTATATAACCTTAATTTAAAACTACATTAAAAACATTTGAAAATGGGCTAGATAAATTTCCGAAAATCTTATCAGAGTTTCCTTTATTTTTCTGACTTTCCATAACTTGTAACAATTAAAATTTATAAAAATCAACTTCTAAATTCTCAAATCACTTTTGTACACTCTTCCAAATTTAGTGCGACTTGTCAAATCAATTTATCACAATATAATTTAGAAATATTCAAATAACATAAACATATAATAACATATTTACACAGCGGAAGTTCTTCAAATATGTACAAACATTTTCTGTATATGCATGCTGTATCAAAACATATATAATTATTACAAAAGGACAACCAAATATATAGGAGCGATGTGACTCCGGACTCTTTTCCTGCAGTCTCTACTATTCTTTGTCTTTGTCTCCCTTGGAACCTCTGGTAACTATATGTGAGAAAACTCAACACGCTAAGCATATTGCTTAGTGGGTGTACACAACATTGTATATCCAAATATATAATAGCAAATATAATATAAATAAATCATATATGGGGCTCATGTCAAATCAAATCATATACTCAATAAATACAGTATTCAAAATCAATTAACAGACAAAATTTTCATAATTTCTCAAATGCTTTCATATAGCAAATCAGTTTTCATACCGGGCTCCTGACATACATAACATAAGTTATCGGACTGGATTACGGGTTGTTCGGCATCGGACACACAAATGGGGCTACCCGCCGAACATCATATCAGAATGGAACATCAACAGGATCACCCGCTGTAAATGTCCCATAACAGAATTCAGAACCCTAGGACCGACACTTGGGGCCTGTACTATCCAAAGGGTGGCACAAACAGATTCAGATCAAAGCTCCCTACCCTAGGACCCGGCACTTGGGGCCTGTACTATCTATAAGGTGGTGCATCAGAGTATATCGGTACAGTACTGTTCAGATAGAAACCCAATTGACATGTCAACCTCCTGTATTCATATCTATGTTCATATGCATCAGAGCCATTTCACAAAATGTTTTCTCAAATCCAATGTCAACATATTTCATTTCTTTCAGAATCATCGAATTCAACTTTCAACTTATTCAATTTCAATTCATATCGATATATATATTTTTTTGAAATTCAAATTTCATCAAATATCATATAAAGGAAATATACAAATATATTTCTAAATCAATAATCACATCAAATCAATCCAAAAATATATTCAAACATATTTCATAATTCCATATCGAATCAAAATGCCCCAAAATCATTTTCCGATACATTTCACAAATATTATATAATTAAAATCACTTTCAACAATATATTTCCATAACAATATTAGCATCAAAACGTATTAAAATCAATTCATAATACTATTCACAATTAATATTTCGAATATAAACTATATTTCGAGAATTCGCTATTCAAATCATTCCAAAATCAATTTCAAACTATAAACTATAATCAATGTAATTCAAATAACTCAAAATTAATCAAATTCAATTAATCCAAAATATTCTGAAAAACCGAAAATTCGAAAACGAGTGTATACCGAACCTGGATACCCTTTCCTTTCTCCTTTCCTTCTTCTCATTCTCTTTTCTTCTTCCTTTTCTTCTTCTTTTTTCCTTTCTTTTTCTCTCCTCTTTTCTCTCTTCTTTCTCTCTCACGTTTGCTCTGTTTCTGTTTGCTGTTATGTATGAGGCTTTACTTTCATCTGTTCTGTTTTGTATTTGAAGTGGCACCTGTAGCACCCCCCGACCCGACCCGGGGCGCGCTACTCGGACTTTCTAAACTTTTCAAAACTCATTTTACGTTTTAAAATCATTGTGAGCCCATAAAACTAATTAAACTTTTTACGAAAATTCGGCAGAGTACCGTTTCTTTTTCGGACTTTCCAAAAACCTGTTTTCACACAATTCAATTCAACATTCACATTTTTTTCACAAACACTTTTATCACTTTCAATCAGTTGCGCACATCTACCGTTTAGTGCGACTTTCACAAATAGTTTATAAAATAATAACAAATCAGACTTTACTATTTACATTTAAATAATAAAAGACAGTAATCATAAAATAATTAATTACAAAACATTTTTACAAAACATATTTACAAATTCCCTGTATATGCATGCTTTCAGAATATATACACATAACAAAATATAACTACCCAACTGTACAAATCCTGTGACTCGGTCGGCAACTCTTCCTTCAGTCCTTAGCTTCCTCCGGATTCCTGGTACCTACGCGTTAGAAACAAACTAACGTGCTAAGCATAAGCTTAGTGGGTGTACTAAAATCTCAATTAAGTAAATTACAACATAATTATTCTTTAAAGAAACAATAAACCACAATATGAGTTTTATTTCTAATCACTTTCAAAACAATTAAATTTCAGAATCAAAGCATTAAACACTTTCAATCACTTTAATTTCAATAAGGAGATCAATATACAAATGCTATCAATAAAATCATTCAGTACACTTTTCAATTCCAATCAATTCTGGCCCACTAGAATACTAAACAATATACGGACTGGAATATGGGTCAAGCTCCCAACCCCCAGAACGAATTCTGAGGAGGTACGTGTCTCCCAACTCTAGGACCGTGGGTACGGAACCTAGAGAGGTACATAGCTCCCTATCCCAGGAACGAATCCTTGGGAAGGTACATTAACTCCCAACCCCCAGGACGAATCCTGAGGAGGTACGTATCTCCCAGCCTCTGGACGAATCCAAGAGGAGGTACATCAATATCATCAATATCAATCAATCAATATCGGCGCAGTACTGCTCAATAAAACCCAGCTGGTATACTAACCTCCTATATCCACTTCTATGTTTACGTATCCTAGGGCCGTTTCGATAAACGATTTTCACAAACAAATACGATATAATATAAAATCTTTCCGAATCTTTCTGAAATCAACAACATGTAACGAAATCAACAATAATCATATAAATATTCAAACGCATCAACAATAATCTTATAAATATCGAAATCAACAATAATCAACCATAGATCCACAAATCATCGATTTTACATATAATATAAACATTTTCCATACGAATAATCGGAATCGAAAACTTTTAACAAAATCGAAAACGAAAACAAAAACGAGAAACGAAATCGAAAACTAAAACGAAAAAGTAAACGAACTATTTCTCGAAACGATTTCGAAAACGAGAGTACACCTACTTGGAAATCCGAGTTTCGTTCGAGAATCGCGGTTCCACGATTTCGTTTCCCTTCCCTTTCCTTTCTCCTTCTTGCTCTTCTTCCTCTTTTACTTTTCTTTTCTTTCTTCATTCTTCTCTCTTCTTCTCTTCTTCTTTTCTCCTCTTTCTCTCTCTTTCTCTTCTGTTCTGTGTTCTGTGTGTTTCTCGCTTCTGCGAGAAACTTCTTCTTTTTTTTTTTATATTTTTTTTCGCTACCGCGGACCGCCGTCGCGACCTGTGGTCGCGGCACCAGGTCGCGACACTCACTGGAGTGCGCGCACCGCCTTCGTCGCGAGCGCGCCCTGGTCGCGAGAATGGTCGCGTTGCTCTCTGGCCTGTTTTGACAATTTCATCGCGAGCAGTCCATCGCGACCTGTGGTCGCGGTGGCTGGTCGCGTTGCTCACTGCCAGGCTTTGCCATTTTCATCGCGAGCAAGCCATCGCGACCTATGGTCGCGGTGACTGGTCGCGGTACTCACTGCCAGCTTTTGCGTTTTTCAACCGCGAGCGAGCCATCGCGACCTGTGGTCGCGGTGACCAGGTCGCGATGCTCTCTGGTCCAGTTTTCCAATTTTGCATTTTTTTCATTTTTTCACTATTCAATTCGGTCCACTGGAAATCATAAAATAACCCCCTCAAATAGTAAAATTTATTTTCCACATATATAAAATAATTTACCCGAAATCCGGGATGTTACAGCACCGCTATATTTCTTTTTATAATTTTTGAGCCATCGCGACTGGTATCGCGAGCGGTGGTCGCGCCGCTAGGTCGCGGTACTCACTGGTCCAGTTTTGCCACTTTCATCGCGAGCATCTACCGCGAGAGCTAGTCGCGGTCTCTAATCGCGATACTCACTGGTGGAATTTGCCACCTTCAGCGCGAGCAGTTATCGCGAGCGCTGGTCGCGAGCCTGGTTGCGATGCACACTGTCCAATTTTTCACCATTTTCTTCGTGCACGATTTTGGAACGCATTGTTTTCGACCGTTCCAATTGGTCTACTTGGAAACCTTACAAATATCACATTTACATACTTAATAATAGTTAAACAATACTTTTCATATTTATTCGAAATTAGGAATGTTACATTATCAGCCTGCGTATAGCCATTTTTCTGAAAAAATTCAAAAAAAAGGTCAGAATTCATAAGATTTTACGTACAATTTCAGAGTGGTTCAAGCTAAATTTCATAAATTTTCATTTCAAGCCAAATTTCAGCGTGATTCACGTTAAATTTTTGCGTGAATCACCCTTAAATTTTTACGTGAATCACGTTAAAATTTGACCGTGATTCACGCAAAAATTTTATGCTAAATTTTAGCGTGAAACACGTTAAAATTTTAACGTGATTCACGCAAAATTTTTTGCATAAAACATGTACAAATTGTAGAGTGAAACACGGTTAGTGTGATTCACACTGAAATTTGTCCGTAATTTACACAACAATTTTGGCGTGAATCACAGTATAATTTTAGCATGAATCACGCTAACCGTGTTTCACGCTATAATTTGTACATGTTTTCACGCTTAAATTTAGCGTGAAACGTTCTAGAGGATGAATAAAATATTTGGAAATCAATCTAAAACTTATATACACTCAATTAATAGATCAAATGCAAAAAATGCTCATAACATATGATGAATTAATATACCTGATCCTATAAAACATTTCATGCTAAATTTTAGCGTAAAACAATACAAATTATTACGTAAAACACGTTTAGCGTGACTCATGCTAAAATTATAGCGTGATACACGCTAAAATTTTTTACGTGAATCACGCTATAATTTTAGCATGATTCACGCTAACCGTGTTTCACGCTATAATTTTAGCGTGATTTATGCTAAAATGTTACGTGAATCACGTTATAATTTTAGCGTAATTCACGCTAACCGTGTTTCACGCAACAATTTATACATATTTCACACTAAAATCTAGCATGAAACGTTCTATACGATAAAGAAAATATTTGGGAATCAATCTAAATCATCTACACTCAATTAATAGATCAATGCAATAAATACTTATAACATATGATGCATTAACATACCTTAAAATTGGTGGTGGATTTTGGAACCAATACACACTATGAAATGAAGAGAGAAGAGAAATGGTGAAATAAGCAATGAATGTTTCTTATTAGGTTTTTCAATTTCAAATTTTGGGCGGAGGGTTTTCTGTAATTTTACAATTTTTAGATATTTATATAATTTTACATGTTAATGCTGGGCTAGCTTTTGTAATTTTTTTTAGGGTCACTTTTGTAATTATTTAGTTAAGATTTGAAATAAAAATTTTTAAAGAGGCCACTAACAATCATTTTTAAAAATGAAATTAAAATAATTTTTAACAAATTTAGGAGTTATTTTTACAATTACCACTATTTAATAAATAATATATTTCAATTCTAATTTTAAAATTAACTAATTAATTCTAAATATTTTATTTAATTTAAACAATTTCTTAACTAAGTTTTATTTAATTTTAAATAGTTTTATTTTTATTAAAATTGAATTTAAATAATTTTATTTTATTAATTTGAATTAAATTATTTTATTTTATTTAAAAATTAATTGATTTAATATTATTTAACCAATTCTACATTATATTAGATATAAAATACAATTATTTTGCGTCCAGCCCAATACAATATTAAATAAGGGACAATACTTGATAGTTCTGTACTTTTGTATCCCTTTTAATATTTAATTAATCAAATAATATATTTTAATTATAAATAATTTAAAATATCTAATATAAATATAATTAATTATTTAACATATTTAGATTTTATTTAGATTTATTTTAAATGATTTAATTTTAATTATACAAATTTTAAAATAATATTATTTTGTGAAGATTAATTTAGTCCAATATAAGACAATATTATTTTTAGTCCAATTCATATTGTACCAAACACTTCATGCACTAATTTAGTCATCCAATCCAATCATATTCTATATATCCCATAAAAATAATCCAATCTAATCTCACATACTAAACACACACTTACTGTCTAATAGTAATGGTCAAAAGTACAAAAAGTTTAAATTACCCTTATTTTTATTTTTAAAAATTAAATTATAAAATTTTATTAAATAAATAAAAAATTAATTATAAAATATTTTTTTTAATAAACCAATGGCAGTTTGACTCCGTCCCCAATGGAGTCATCGGAGCTCGCTGGCTGCCCCTGAAAGGAAGCGTCGTGCTCCATCTGAGATGGAGTAGGAGCAGATCGCTCCATCCATGATGGAGTTTTTTTTTTCCTTCAATTTTTTTTTTATGGTTTGTTGTTGATCATGGTGGATGAATATAAGTTTTTTTATTGGTAGCTTTTTATGAAGATGGTTTTGTTTTTTATGGATTGATATACGAAGATTTTTTTTTTTTTGTGGATGCATGAAAATGGTTAGGTAATGTTTGATGATTTGAAAATGATGATATTTAATTATTTGAAGATGGTGATATTATTATAGATGGAAAATGCATTGAATTTGGAGATGAAGCGTAGAGTTCATTGAGGAAGATGAAGTAATTTTTTAATTATTTAATTCATTATTTAATTATTTTATATATTAAAAATTAATTATTTAAATGAAAAATAAGGGTGATTAATTTAGACCTTTTTCACATTTGACCATTGATGTTAGACACTAATGGTTGCAATCTAATGGCACAGGATACGTGCGGAAAATTTTATAATGCCAAGTGAAGGGAGGTTTATGTTGATATAATCAAACGTGAGCTATTAGTGTAATTATACTACATTAGGATAGTAATGTAATTCTCTCTTAAGCATATAGGGTTTAAGATCTCCCGCCAGTTCTTCCATCTGGCTTCTACGCATTATTATTAATTCATTCTTGAAATCAAATTCTCTAAAACACACCATCTTCTTCGTCAGTTTTCTTTGTCTTTCAGATTCTCTTACCCACATCATTTTGTTCGTCAGTTTCAATCTTTTAACGCAAAATTATTCGACGTTTCTTGATCATCTTCATCATCAGTCGATGGAGTGGGTTAAAGTTCAAGTTCTTGGGAAGGGGTCTTACGGATTGGTATCGCTCGCAGTCAATTTTGAAGATCCTAGTTTGCCTTTCATTGCTATCAAATCTTCAAGATTGCGGGATTCATATTCGTTGGAGAAGGAGAAGAGAATTCTTGAAGATCTTGAAGGGTCGTCTCCTCATATTATCATGTTTCTTGCAGACACAATAAGTTTTGATGAGGAACTTGGGTGGGTTTACGATCTTCTTCTTGAATATGCGCCTGGAGGTAATCTTTCTGATCTTTTAAAGAATCGCGGAGGTTGTTTGCCGGAATATGATGTTCAAGATTGCACTCGGATGATATTGAAGGGTCTCTGTAGTATTCATGAAAAAGGGTATGTTCATTGTGATCTGAAGCCTGCTAACATTCTGGTTGTTCCGCGCCAAGACGGGACAACTTGTCTGAAAATAGCCGATTTCGGGTTGACGAAAGAGCCTGGAGAAGAGATGCATATAAGTATTCTTATGTTTTCAAGTTTCGTGGAACACCACTTTACATGTCACCTGAATCTTTCTTGTGTGGTGAGATAGAATCGGCATTGGATATATGGTCTCTTGGGTGTACTGTGGTGGAGATGCTTACCGGGAAGCCTGCTATGCGGTGGGTTGGTGGTCATCAAATGAACTTCTTGTCTGGATGTGATTTTGTCATGCAAGACCCTAACATACCAGAAAACATGTCTGATATGGGCAAAGATTTCCTGAGGAAGTGTTTTGCAAGAAATCCTAGGGAGCGATGGACAGCTGAGATGTTATTGAATCATCCTTATGTTCTGCCTGAGCCGGCCGTGATGTCTGCAACAATTTCTCTACAGGTTCCACCGGACGGGTGGAATTCGCAGCATTGGGATTCAAACGTGCCTCCACCAGAGTGGCGTTCGCAGCCTTGGGACTCAAACGTGCCTCCAGCAGGGTGGTGCTCGTTTTCTTCAGACAG